>JAEPRD010000059.1:0-175280 GCA_016758985.1 Mucor saturninus
TATTGTGCAATATAAAAAGGATCAATTATTTCATAGCAGCAGAGTTCTTTAGTCTATTTTTACCCTAATAAAAATATACATTTATCTCATTAATTCTGAAGTGATACTTTTTATCAATTACCACAATTGTTACGATAGTTGTCATTATTACGATAATTGTCGTTATTGCGGTAATTGTCATTGTTGTTGTAACGAGAATTATTACGACGATCATTGTTATTGTAATTATTGTAAGTGGCAGGAAGCTTAGCAGTGGCAGCAGCAAAATGACGTTTAATTCCTTCTTCGATCAAGGACTTAATTTTATCATCTTCAATTTTTATCACATCTGATGAGGCAGTAACTGGATTACTTTCAAGATTATTCAAATGTAATCCGTTCATACTATTGGTAAGACTACGAATGGAAGGAGATTCAACTACTACAGGTGACACAGGAACGATAGCAGTAGCAACAGGTTGCATAACTTCCAGAGGGCGAACAGGTGTGCGAACAGCAAAAGGATTATCAACAATAGTAATAGACTTCTGATGATAGGCATTCCAGTAACCATCAGCACTTTTCAAGTATTCACCAAAAGTTTCAGCACCCATTAATTTACATTGGATAATGATAGAAGGTAAAAGACCAGTTTGGAACCGCATTTCGATTTGAACATCATCTTTAATCTCAGAAAGTTTGGCAGCTTCTTTCAAACGACCAAGATAAACACGAGGGTGTTCTTCGGTACCTTGTCCCATGCTATTGAATGCAAGTTGGTAACGACGAATAAGTTGAGGGGTGATGTACTCCACACGCAAAGCAGCAGCCAAGGAAGAATAAGTATTGGTAGATAATAAAGAATCATCTTCGATCAAGTTGTCAAAGAAAACACGAGCACCATGTTGTAATTGGGTTTGTAAAATGACGATCTTTCTTTTGTCAGCAGTAATGTCCGACAAAGCAAAGTAGGATTCAAGACGTTTTTCAAAATGACGATAGTCCTCTCCTTCATCACCAAAGAATTCAATTAGGCGATTACGAGGGTTATTAGAATGAGTGGGGGAAGCATGATGTTGGTACGCCAACACAGTGTTATCAGAAACGGAGTTCATGATTGTTCGAATTAAGGTTCTTTTAAGGTTTACAGATATTTAAAGAGAGAGACCCCTGTTAGTGAGCACCAAAATGATATGGCACTAGTACGGATTTAGATTTAAAAAGGGACAATTATTATTATATAACAATTGTGATAGTGAGCACCAGACTTTTAGTTGTCAACTTAGTTTTATTATTTATAAAGAATATTTCTGAAGTGATCTTAGACGATAAAATATATGGATAAGACAATTAAATGTAAATCGATAATAATACAGTTAAAGATGAGAAGAGAATATAGTTCTTATATGTAGAAGAGTAAAGAGTTTACGACAGGTTTATGTAAGAAGATGATGTGATTGTATAATATACAATGGACAACAAACAGCAACAAAAAGCGGAGGAAATACTACTTAGTATCAATTACAAGATAAATCCCAAATTTAGGTGAAGACAAAACTAAAGAATATTTATTTAAATGAAAAAAAAAGAAGAGTATTTATAGGAAAGATCCTATCCGGTGTAACAACAAGCCATATTATTATTGGCTGCAACAACGGTTTAAGAGGCTGACCATTAGCGAGCGATTTAAGAAAGTTTGCAGTATATTGCGCTACAGTAAAGTGAGATGAAGTATTGAAAATAAGTTATTACTCATTATTTTAACGCAAGAAAATATCTGTAGTCTACCGTGTCAAGATCTGAAAAAATAGTTATACGTTTACTTTGAGGATTAAATCAGGCGATGGTTTGCATTGATAACTCCTGTGGTGATCTGCTATAGTATTGCTACATTATATAAATCCATATCTATAACATCAATACATTAAGAATGATTAAGGAATCAATTACCCATTTTAGATAGTTAGTACTATCATATCACAAGGTTACAAGAACACAGTAATTAAGGCTTACTAAAGAGATGGAAGTACAATGTGTCTAAGGTGACAGTACTTCCAAGTGTTACATATTTACAAAATAAGCAGTTAAAGGTAACAGGATACACACTGGGAAAATGATAACAACTTCAAAGATACACTAAAGATAGTGGCACAGCAGATAGTCTTTTTTTATATAAATACTTGTTCATTTTATTTCATAATAAAGACATCTGATAAACAGTCTCAAATTATTCACAAACTGCCTTATAATTTACTTACCTCAAAACACAACAACTCCAGCTCAAAAAGACGTATTCCAACATGATTATGTACTTCCAAAAAACAAATTATTTGTATCTCTTTCGCAAGAAAAAAAAAAGCGGGATGGGGAGATAAAAATTGTGGTACTCACTGGTAAAGGGGTAGCAGTTGTAGAACATCTTTAAAAGTATTACTCACTACTGTTGCTTGATTTCGTTTACAACCGGAACCCACTGTTACGTTTAATAGATTAAAAGAGAAAAATTATGAAGTGAAGAAAGACACAAAAATATATATATATATATATATATAAAGGTTTCGTATGAGAAATTACCCCACTCTTTTAAAAAAAATGTACATGAATTACATTAATTCCATGATAATATGTGTATAATAATTTAATTGCCTGTGCATGCTCATTGATTATATAGGATGGTACCGAAATATACCACAATTCTTCTTGCAAGAATCCTCACTTAATTTTGTCAGAATTATAAACACTCATAAGTTCCGGTTGCTACATCTATTCAAGACCTTTACGAAACTGGTCCAGAAATGACAGCATGCATGACGAGTTTAATTCCACAATGTAGGTAAGACAAGAATGTCACCAGCAAAGGGGTCTTAATTGCCTGCAAATACAAATTGTAAACCGTATTATTTCGTCGATAGTTCCCTCCCCCCCCTTGCTTTTTTTATTTGGTGAATATAGGCGATCTATAACGCAAAAAAACGAAGCTCATTATATAATAGTCTTTTAAAGTGAGTAAGGCCTTCTTGTGGTCAATTATTTACGACAGCTGGAGGTATACGACTAGAAATGAAGAGGATTAGTTTTGTGTTTATAAAGAACATTCTTAATTTCGCTTTCAAACCTAGACAGACTCGATAAAGACTAGAGAAAGGACTATAAACGGTTGAACAAGGTCGAGATGGTGACATTATGACTGAATTCCAAGCCTTATATCGTTGGGTCAACTTAGTTTTTTGTTAATGAGTCAGTGATGGCAAATGCAATTCTATAAGTTGGTTCTTTGGAATGGAAAGGGAGAAGATTAAATATAGTGAGAACCGTTTTTCCAATCTTTTGGCAAATAATCAATTCCCAGCCGACTTAATTCGTGCACCACAGTTTCTTTTCAGCTCTTTCTCACAGTCTGCTTTTTGCTTTTTGCTAATAACGAATTCAAACTATTCAAACCATTATTGAAAAACAGCTATTTATGAACAGGCTTGAATTACCCCTCAATTCTACAGAGGAATTCTTTGAACAGCGATCCAGCATCAACGAAGAATTAGATTACATATCTTCAGGACTAAGATTGTTCCGATGGACATGTGACGAAGCGACAGGGCATTTTACTTTTGTTTGCTGAGTTAAAGCCTTTTAATAAAAGAGTAGTCAAGTTAAGGATTACCTTTAACGCGGGGTTTCTCTTCGAAAAGACGTTTATTTACAAGGTGAACTTTAAACTAGAAATACGGTTTTAATTACAAGACTAGCAATATCCCTATTAGGCTGTTAAAAAACGATGAGTCTTAAGGAGACATACTAGAAGATGTCATACTTCCAACAGGGAGAAGGTATATGATGAAGATGTGACGCTACAAATATATAATTTAGGAACAATTTCCGACAACGTAATATAACTACTGGAAGAACGGTTGTTTACGTTGATAAAGATATGGAGCAGCTGGACAATCATGTAAAACTTAACCTAGCCAACTCAAACATAACCACCCTTTAGGCGTGGTCATAAGAAAGGTCGATGCAAAGGATGAAGGGTTTGCTAATACAAAAATGCGGACAAGTAAATCTCCCAGTTGTATGTGATAGGTATAGCTTAAAACCGATGTAAGGAGAGCCTCTGAAAACCCAATAGTTAGTAATAAGTTGTTGTCATAATAAAAAATAATTCTTTTTTTGTATTTTATATTGCCTTTTTATTACACCCCATAAAACATCATTCTACCAGTATTTACATGCAAGATGAATATTAAAACCAATGGCATTACCAGTAATACCAGGTGCACTGTTGGCAACTTGTGCTTCTAAATGCAGATATATCAATATCTTTTCGTTTTAAAACAGTATCACCAAGACCGATTTGTACTTACAGTCGTTAGACAGGTCGTAACAACCAAAAAATAAAAACCGACTAATTAAAATACGTAAAGCAAATAAATAGTATTAGTGGAAGTGTATGTGTGTAGTTAAAAAACCAATCTAAATAAAAATGTTATTGCTTATCTCCTTTACAACAATTTTCCAAATGTTGGCATCAAAATTAGACGCAATTTCAAAAGTATTAATAATTATGACTATTTTTCCATATGGTTACCGTTTCAAAAATTACAATGATCATCGTATGTCAACGGACGTTTGTTGATACATTAAGTTAGAGATTAGAGCAGTTAGGTGTCATCATTCATCTCAAAATGAATAACGATACAGTAATTTTTAAATAGGGCTATGCATGGTTTTAATTCGTTATATAAGTATCATTATTGGTGATAAGTTGTAGCAGTCCATAGAAATAGATTTTCACGAATAATAACACCATCAAAAGGAAAGAGGAACAAATAATGATTCTATTTCTACCATCATATTGTATGACAGAGAATGTGCTTGTTCGTCAGTTGTCATGTAAAATTTTACCGTTTAAAAAAGAGTCTGTCATTCTCACTACAAAGTGGTTTTTGTTTTAGCTGACAATGATTTTAATTGAAGTACATTAGGGGAAAAATGATAACTGGATAAGTAAAAAAAAAAAACAGCTCGTTGAGGCTTCAGCTCTTTGCTTGTGTCCGCAATAAAAGGCTTACTTTTGCATAGAGTTGGTCCAGGGTAAGCTTCAACTGAAGAGCAACATTTCATCGGCAGTATTGGATCGGTAAACAACATGAATGAGAATACAGCTGACATGCATCTTCATGCCTTAATGAACTTTTAAAGTATGTGAATATTACGATATCAAAGTTCCAGCGTGTGCAGAAGTGCTTAGTGATTTCCAAAGCAATATTTTAAGTTATGTTTTTAAGTGTATGGCTGTCAGAAAAAAAAAAAAAAAAAAAGCTTGTCTGAATATGCATCGTGCCAGAATGTACAAATCAAGGGTTTATTCTATACGCATTAATAAACTGAAAAGTGCAAGTTCGACATTGGCTGTTTATGTCTTGTAGAGTCATGAGTGTATTTTTTTTTACACGAAAACATGTTATTTGAGAATCAGGTATTCTTTGGCCCTTGGCTTGCACAGTCTTATTATTAAAACATGGCCTGAAGGATTCATGTGAAAAAATGTCTTTATCCGTTACACAAAAAGAACATTTCGCATACAAAAGCAAAACTTTAATGCTCATTTTCTCGATATCCAACGAAGAAAGTAACCATGATACGCACACGGATGTGATGAGAATTTGACGGATTATTCAAAGGATAATACATATGTCCAAAAAGTAGTAAAAAAAAAAAAAATTAAGTTTGTAAAAGCAGCCTAGACAAAATCAAAGGAAAAAAAAAAAAATTGTCTAAAAGGGAGACTGCTGCGAAAAAAACGCTCTTTATCTTTTTATCTTCTCATTAGATTAGGACAGAGATGTTAGCCTGGCTTCAGCACAAGGAAGACACTCTCGTCTCTGTTCGTTTCCGTTAAACCTGTTCACTACATTACAGATCGGGCAGTGTTCCAAAGGCCGTAGTAATCCCTAATAAGATTACATTGAGGAGTCTGCTGGTTGTCAAAGTCGCTAGGCAATGGTCTCGGCTGTTGCCTGTATCGCTTCGTTCGGATTCGGTACAACAATCTGACTGGGGCTTGTCGCCCTCTATGTTCCAGGAACTTCTTACTAAAACTAGTGCCACACCCGGTTGCTTGGTGGAGGGTGGATTTAGGAGCATATTACTAGACGGTGGATGGTCGTAGCCGTTTGAAGCCAGTCGATACGTTCTTAGTCATTGGAGTTGGTGTGGGTTGTTATCTTTGGTCGGGATCTGATGACAGTAGGAAGTTTAGTGCCCGAATGCATCTTGTAAGTGCTGCCTTGTTTACGTCTACGCTAGAGATATTGCATTCTATAGGCAGCCATAGATTGGCCGCCTGTTGGACAGTTACCTCATCTACACGGAATGTTAACCTTAAAGCCAATTACTCGTCCAGGTGCGGCTGCTACGATTCAGCTGCCAGGGTAAAAAGCACCACCCCAACATGGTGTAGGGGGTATTTGGACCTGATGATTCTTATGTTGCGCAATGTGGGTAGGTAGCATGTAGGATAATCAGGTTCTGTATTGAAGATGGTTTATCGGAAACATATTTATTTTTTGGGTCAGGATGTGCTTCCACCTTCTCGTGGTCTGGCCTGTTAATTAGCTATTTTATGTTGGGAACTAGGAGAAGCACTTATTAGCATAGTTTTTATCATAAAAAAAAAATAAAAAATTTTTTTTTTCTCTTTTTTCCTTTGACTTGACCCTAATAATTAAGACTTATATGCTCATCATAAATTTTACAAACCCTTAGTATAAGAAGAAATGCGGAGAGCAAGGATCCTATTAAAGATATAATACAATGCTTTTATCCTAATAATAGACAACATACATCTTTTTGACATTGGTAGTATACATTCTTTTTTTATTTTTATTTTTTTTTTTTTTGATGTCAAGTAATCTTGTATACAAAAAGGAGCAATCATAGCCACCAAGAAAAGTTTAATCTTAATGGGGCTCAATAACGTGAATGCTTTTACTAAAAGTTTGACTGTTGGCATATTTAAAGCTAAGAACGTAACCAACTTAAGTAGCCTATGTCGCAATCAGACAATACTTTGTTTGTATGTAGGGGATGATTGTTTGCTGCTCATCCGAGCGAGATGGATTAAAAATTAACATACACCCCCTTATCGTCTAAAGGCAACAATGATAAGTAATATCTAAAAGATATTGGACCCACTCTTTCCACTCTTTTCTATACGCCTCTCTTATAAACAATGAGCTTTAAGTTTTTTATTGAATGAGTGCTTAGAAAAAAAACATTATCGACTGTATGTTTTTTTGCCCAAAAGCGCACCATTCCATTAAGACTATTTATCTGCGCCTTTTAAAGGAAAAAATTAATGTTTGTGTCTGTCAAGTACTAGCAATAAAATTTATAGATCAATTTATTCTTAATACCATGCTACCTATTTTCAAAAATCAATGGAGGTGCATGGATGATTGATTAGTGAGAGTGTTTAACGGAGCATTATTACAGACATGTGAACCTTTTTTAAATTATTCATAGGGTGTCTTGATACCCTAGTGCTTTACAACATAGAACTAAAATTTGGATAAGTTGCATTGCGATTTTATAACTCATTAAGTGAGCATCATAATACCAGAAATTCGTCTATCTCTTATGGTTTTTGACAGAGCTACTTTTTTTTCTTTTTTTCTAAAAGCCAAAGTGGACGCTTTGTAAGTGTGGATAATTGTCAGATGCTGTGAGGCAGGACTTGATCGGATTTATAGGCTAATTTTGCGATCACGTATGCTTTCAACTGCTGTCAGACATAATTTGAGAAACTCGACAATCTTGTAGAGTACATGATATAACAGCATGGCAAATGCTGACAAAATATGTATTTTAATAAGTTTGAATAGCGAAGAAAAGTGTAAACTGCCTATTGGAGATGTACTTTATAAATTCAGTAAAAGATACGCTTTGGATTAAACATCCTTCTCTAAATGATATCCTCAGCACTCACACATTCTTTTATTATGTCTAAAATAAGCTACACACCCAGTGTATTTTTCTGCAGCTTTGTTTATGTTATTTGTTTACGAACGGTGGATCAAAAAATCGACTTTTTTGGATTATGGGGGTAAAGCGATTTGGGGGGCTGGGGGTCTTTGATTGGGGGCTTTTGGGGGAGGCTTCCTGTAATACGCATCGGAGAAATGCTTATATAAGTTCGCATGTTATATTTACGTCATAAAAACCTGTTTTTATTGTATGAAACTTGTATTGCAATGATTTATGAAATAAGCCATAAAGAAGAGTAATAGTACTGTAACGGGAAAAAACGGATACTGATATAGGTCTGTTTTAGAAAGATAGCCATTAGAAAAAGTATCATACTTTAAAGATGAAAATCTGATATACCTTAAGTTTGATGATTTGTGTAATCTAACCATATTCTAAGGAATAAAAAGACTGTGTTAAAGAACAAATGTATAAATTAAAGAGTAATAAGATCTACCTTTCTTCCTTTCGGTATATCCTGAGCGAATAAGCTAATTACAAAGTACATGTTAATAAAGTAAAGAGCCATGTGAAGATCATTTATAAAGGCTTACAAAAAGTTGATTTTCAATAAAAGTACAGAATAGATTCTAAAATAATCCTATCGAGTTTTTAGTATCGTTATTGTTTGCTCTGTTTGAAGACTTTGTTACTTAGCAGCATCAATAGACACGGTACATACCAAAGAGAAACTTTGAAAAATCAATACGTGAAAGAAAAAGGGGAGTAAAATAAATTTACATTCAACAAATAAATAACTTGTATCTATTTCCTTTTTTTCCATTTTTTGTTTCGATTTGTAATCGCAAAAATGTCCTCCCAGTTTTCATCTTTCCGCGTAAACGAACCTTCAACACAGTGCCCCATTTGCAATAAATATTTCTCCAATCCATCGAATGCGAATCGCCATTTAGATTTAGCACATAACTCACGTCTTTGGCAGTAAGATTTTTGTTGTGACTTTAAATTTATATATGTTAATATCCATTTGATAGTGACACAGACACTGATGATTATGACATGACAAATGATGTTCCCGCTGTCGAATCTTTTAACGACATGGTCGAATTAGAAGATGGGTCTAGTTATTTTGATGATAATGACAATCATGATAATTACGATGTTTTTGAAGAAAATGATCTGGTAGACAGCGCCAGTCAACCACATGAAGAACCAGCTCATACTTCAACCTTCCATGCCAATCCATTTTATCCGTTCAAAAATGAAATGGAACTCAAATGCCTAATGTTTTTCAAAGGCTCTCAGGACAGATTTTCGCAAAGAATCGTTAAAAAAACATTACGTTTGATTCGATCTCTTATCGAAATATCGCATAAAGAAAGAGATGTAATCCAGAATCGACCGCAAGGATTTGATCCTATCAAAAACGTATTATCTGACGATCGTATCTGCAAAAGTCACTCCGAAAGACGAAAGTTCCCTCGTCTTGAGGTGGATACTTTTGCTGTTCCCAAGGGTGATGGTTCGACCGTCGATCTGACGTACATCAAACCATCGAATCATCTGCGTTTATTAATGGCAAACCCTACCAAGGTTTCTCTTTTGAATTCATTGCCGGATTTTTCCCCAAACAAGAGAAACACACTCAATCAAGGCCTCAAATGGAAGGAATGCCCATTATTCCAGTCCCCTATGGTTCCAAAAGAATTGAGCAGAAATTTTAATGATTTTTGGTTAGGGGATGTAGTGATTAACTCTTCTGGCTCAACACATATTATTTCAAAATTCTTCACCTTCGAAGGGCAAATTTTTATTGAAGCATATGCCATAGAGCTTGATCACAACACCTTTTTGGCGATCCTTACTTCGGAAAAGAATACCATGTCTATATCAAGTGTTTCATTCGTCTTATCTCTTTTGGAGCTAATTGACATGTATCTACGCGCATCGATGAATATCGTCAGCAACACTGATCAGGTTGTACGAACCCACTCAAGACAATTAAATGGTTTCCATCAAGGATTTATCAACCACTGCCTTTCCGAACGCGATAAAGTTCCAATTGACCCTTCAACAAGGAGACACATGAAAGTTCGAATTGTCCCAATATCTTTGTTCTCTGACGATACCAGTGGAAATAGATCCAAGAAATGGAATTGTTTTGATACTTGGACCATGAACATATCAGCACTTCCTTTAAAAATAAGCAATGAATACGAAAACCATTTTTTCATTTGTACAAGTAATCATAAAATAACGGCAATGGAAATGATAGAACCCTTGACGAATGATTTGTACAACTTGGAAAAGGGGATGGTTATGTACGATTCCCAATTCAAGCAGAATGTTTTCGTAATTTCGCCGGTTTTATTTATCCGTGGTGATAATGTACGTCAAGCCGAAATTGCTCTTCACAAAGGATCTAGGGCCACCCATCCTTGTCGATTCTGTTACTGGCAGTCGGACCCATCAAAACCTGTGGATGCTAATGGACAACCACTATCATTGCATTACAGTGCATCTGGTTTTTCTGCACCTTCTCGTACACTCCAAGACTATAAAGACTTTGCGACTTTGCAATATCAACAAAGACCGGAGCCTGTTTTTCTTCCAAACAGGGGACGTCCTCGGGCAAGGATTGCATTTGAAAGCGATTGGAGCAAACTTGGATTTAAGTTTACTGGCGGTGAGCATTTTTTAAACCTGGATGCCATCGATCTTTCAAAGGATCTACCTGTGGAGATACTTCACACGTTGTTACTGGGAATGACAAAATATTGTTTCATAATTTTCTATGATCACTTTATGGATAATAATCATATCGAGTCATTGACAGATCTATTCCGCAATTACAACTCAAAAGCTTTACACCGTAACTTGACATCATCTTTGAAAAACTTTCGCTCATTTGTCGGTAGAGACTATAAGATCATGGTACAGCTACTTCCTTCGTTGCTTCAACGATCGCGTCTGGATAATCCTAGATTATATCCTAGCCAAACAGTTTTCGAATCACTTTTCAATTGCTTCAACACGTTAGGATCACTTTCATCTCTCATATACATGGAAAAAATTGATAATTTCGAACAATATAAAAATATGTTGGTCGTTTTAGTAACAGAAACAATAGCGGCTATGGATAATCTTTAGCATACATCAATACAAAATTCAAACGGTAGATCAGCAAATTCTGGACAAACTCCCCTAGCAAAAATGAAATTCTCATCATTATGTAACAGACTAAAAGCACACTTGCTAGTCCATTTATCAGACGATGTAGAAAGATTTGCTGGCGGTCCTCACACTGAGGCTGAACGTTGTGAACAGCAACATAATTTTATGCGAGAGCTACTATGCCATACTAATCGCCATAATGGTTCAAGAGATGTAGCATTAAGATTTTCGGAAGAATATATGCTACGCCATATGTGCCAAGGTGGATCATTTATAAGAGATTCTTCGGCACCAATGTATGAAATGTGCAGTGAAAGTGTTCTTTTGTCTTATGATCCAATGCTTTTTCAAAGCGAGCTTGAATTGTTAGACAATAATAACAGTAATAATAAGCTGACTGTTGGTTTCGCTGCTCTATTCAGAAACATAAACAGCCCAACAAATGGTCAAACTCTTGGAAGGATTTCCCAAAAAGCAAACGGCTATTATTTTGTTGAAGCTTTTGAATTTGTGCCGATAAGAGATGAACATCTTGGTTTGGTAAGCATTTTCAGCACATGCGCAACTGACCTGGCCGGAAACTTTGTAACCCGTAGGCTGCCATCCCAAGATTTTTTAATCGAAGATACGAGTTCCAAAGACTATGAGGTTTTAAATATTTTTGATATGTCACAAATGCCTATAGATGCACAGATCAGAAATAACCAACAGTTTTCCGTCGTCAATAAGTCCCATTTTGGAACTTTATGGTGGCTTCATAATACAACTTGTAGATACGATAAAATTATCCACTAATTCTTCTTTATAAATACTCAAGTAATACCTGTATCTTTTCTTTTAAGTGGAAAATTTATTGTTTTCATCCATGTCAATGCGAAATGGGTGGGGGGTGTATGTAAAAACGGTGACTGATTTTTGTTGGGGGTGGGGGTGCTCTGGGGTTACAAAATCTATAGGGGGAGGGGGGGGGGACAAACAATAAACACAAAAACATCGTACAATATTCTATTTTTGACGGGAAAAAACTCTGGGCCAATGGTACCCGATGTTTATATGTTTATTTGACCCCCCAATATATCATAAATGGTATTGTTTACTCTAGGCGTGTAGATAGTTAAAAAAACACAGCTCATTTTTATTTATATTACTTGGCACATGTCCTTAATTAGACTGGTTTAAGGCTGAAACGCTTGTAAGAATTTTTCTTTTTTGGTTGCAGGAATAGTAAAAAAAAAGACACGAGCAATAAAGCGAGTTACAACATCACTTTATACGAAGTACATGGAAAGACCGTAAGATGAACGAAGAGGATAATGCTTCATAAAAACAATCATGCAGATGGAAATCAAGGTATAGGTGGGAATAGAAAATCTTGTAAATAGTACATGATGTCAATATTAGTCAATAAAACTCAATCCAAACATCAAACCTGTAAGATTATTTGGATGGCTGATGTTGAATGGCCTCGGAGATCTTTGGCAATTTATCTTTGCCTATGTAGAGTGCTTCCAATTGATCTTTTTAACACTGTTAATCCTCCGTCATCTTAAAGAGGGTCTATTTATGCTAGTAATCATTTTCCTTTGTTTCAAAATAAATAAAAAAAAAGTGGAAGATGGTCGCATAAAGAGTAACATAGATGCAAAAGCATTCTCCGCACTCGATCGATGTAACTATAGGTGTGGTCTTCATTAGTTTCAATCACTTGATTTATCATGACGGTGACACGGGCTTAAAGGAATCACATGCAAATTGTTTAATCTTGCTGATCTTTTTTTTTTAATCCGTTGCACAAAAAGAACATCTCCCATGAAAAAGAAAAACTTCAATGCGCATTTTCTCGACACAATTGCTTTTCTACTATTATTATTTTTGACAACCAAATGAATAGCAATTCTTACTTTCTACCATCTGATTTTACATTAGACGTGCATGAATTCTTTAAATCACGAGGATCCAACGCGTGGTATTTCACTTTATTCGTTGATGAGCTTAAACAAAACCAAAGGGATCCATTGTCAAAAAATCAGTTTGTTATGGCTAACACTTGCTACCGAAAATCTATTCAATCAATAATTAGAGATTCTAGAACACCTCGTCAGATTCAAAAGAAGCTTGGTCGTCAAAACAAAAAATTGAAGGTATTGAATTTTACTCGTAACAAATAACGTTTTACACTCCTGTACTGACTCGAGCAAAAAGAACTTAAATTTCGAAGATTTTTGTCGACAAAACAATAGCATACCATCACCAAACTTACATATCAATGTAGAAAACAACAACAATAGTACAATAACAAGTATAGCAAATGTTAAAAAGTTACGCTTATTGGTATGATCATTTATTTCTTTCCTAGTCTGCTTGATCCTAACAAATTTTATTTTTTCATAGGTTAAACAATGTAAGCTTAAAAATGTATCGATACATGATTATTCTCAATCTTTATTTAATAACTAGCTGATGAAAACGTAGTATTGCCTACACCAGGAGCTGCAGCCGAGGATAGTCATAGGGATACACCTGATGCAAGTACCACTTTTGTTAACACTAGAAATACAGTATCAGTCTAACCAATGTATATATTTTTGAAATTACAGGATAATAATAACCCTGCTAGTATCAACTTGGATAATTATACGTATGCTGATGAGAACAAATATGAAATTGACAACGTCAATGTTGGTGAATTATTCAAGAAATATCAATTGAAAGCAGCCAAGCAGATCAAAGAAAAAGGTTGTTTCCTTGAGTCTGATATTCAAGAATTATTGGCTATGAATAACATTTTACTTATCAAACCTGGTCAAACAAGTCCATTAGTTTCAAGTATATTTAATGAAGCATGTATTCTATCGATTCAGCATAAGATCAAGCAAATCTTTGGTATAATAGATTCAGCAGATATTAACGCTGATGTCAAAGTAAAAATTGAAAAAATTCTGAAGGTAGGCATATTTAAACAATTTGTGTATCAATTGACTTATCGTCTAGTAGGATACAAAATCACATACAATCACAATGACAAAAGCTACCAAAAAACTGAACGACGTACTTTCAGATAATGATTACAAGAATTATGATGACATGATTGTAATAGGCATCCGTAATCTTCTTGAAATCATCCCCAAGTACAAGTTTAACGGTCTTATTAACGAAAATCAAGTTGGATGTTCCTATGCTAATCCCGTTCTTTCACCTATATTTAATAATCCTGACAAAAGAAGTCACTTGCATTGGTAAATTATCATTCATATGCACGTTATGAAAGCTTTTTTTTTTTTTTTTCGCTCATGTTTATGTGTAAATTATAGGTTAAATATTAAAGTGTTAGAATCAAATAGCAAACAACCTGACTTTGGTGGAAATCTTCTTGAAAATTCGAATTGGGTTGGACCAGTGTTGGTAGGAGAAGTCAAAGGCGAGGATAAAAAAGATGATGTTTACATGTGCTTGATGGACCTCTTCCGAATTGGCTCCTTATCTATGGAATCTATCAACCATAATAAGTATAAAGGTGTTATAGGAATACAAGTGATTGGTATGCAAGTTACCTTCTATATTTCTACATTATTATCCAAAAATTTCTATGTAATGATGGAGATTTGTTCAATTACTTTACCCAAGGACCTCACAGAAATTATGTCATACTTTGCAAACGTCAGTGATATGTTGCCGGTCTTACAATACTATGAAAATAGCTTTGAACTGATGAATAACTTGGTATCAGAGAGTCATATGGATACTATCGTTGATTCAAAAAAAATCGTGTGTTTATCAAAAGACAGAAAGAGAAAATGCCCTGTTGTCCTGAGCCATTAATAGTACGTATACCTTCTTTATCTCAGCTATTGTTCATACTGTTTTTATAACGAGTTGTTGTTATTATTTTTACTACCCATAGTATCCAAATTTTTTTATTATTATTGTCCATTGTAGCCACACTTTTTTTTAGTATTATTGTCCACCGTATTCATAGTTTTTCACTATTATTATTCATTATATTCACAATTTTTTATTACAGTATTCTATATTCTATTCATCCCTACTATAAATACCTTTTATGAAATTATCACATCGTTCCTGTACCAAGCAGATAATACCACTTGTATAAAAAGAAATTCCTCAACCTTTTAGTAATAGCACAGAAATACTCTTTGGGATAGTACATATGTTTCCCTTATTGTCTTGGCACCTGTTCAATTGGCCGTGTAGCTATTGTATTTAGTTATCATGATGGCTCGCTTCTAAAGACAGAACAGGAATATCCTCGATCTATTTACGATTCCACTCTATAAATACTGCCACAATAAGATAATTGGAAAAGGTATCTGAAGTGCACCCTCTTTCTTTACTAAATAAGCATAGGCTCTAACTCGGTATGTGCTGCAGTTTAATACCTCAATGTAAACTACTGACAAGTGAGAACCGCTGATTCCAGAAAGTGATACAGTCATATTCCAAAAAAACGACTAATATAATTTAAAAATGCTGTAAAACTGCTTCAAGTTAAACGAGCTTGTTAAATCTAGGATACTGAACAGCAATACGATTCTAAGATGGCTGCTAAACTTTATAATTCCACATACTTTGATTTTTTTATTAAAAATTATTTTATTAATCACGTTTTAATTCAAAACAAGGGTAAATTGATAAAGAGCATGAGGGACCTTAAGGCGTTTGTAGATGGCCTGCTGGAGACTGTTAAATCATTGTTGTCAGTGTTACTACTAGATGATTAGTTTCTTGTTCTTAAAACCATCTATAATTCAGTTCTATACTAGTAAGACACACGACGCTGTTGCTGGCCTAAACTATATGTTAGTATTTTTACACAATCAGGTTTCAATAAAAAAAAAAAAAAAAAAAAAAACTTATCTATCGAATCCCAGAAAGCAAAGTTTTTTAAAAAAAAGATGGCAATATTGATAGGAATGACGACACAATGGGCTCTAAGAAGCGTTTGAAACTACTGCAAAGAGGGGGGTCAGCTAAGGTCATTCTCTATCAAGTTGAACTAGCATGGGGCTTGTCTTTCTAAGTCCTTCAACAAGCGGGGCATGGTCACCTTTCGGTCAAGTTCAATCCATCTTAACATCTTTAGGTTTGTAAGCAATATTGGCAGAAATGACAACCATAAGGCCAAAGAAACTGTTCCATAAAAAACAACCGCAATGGGGGGGTTTTTGTCGGTGCAAGGATAGCACCCAAGTCATTAACCACCAAGCTAAACTAGCCGTACATCCAGTATAACACCAATTGCAGGCATGGTCACCTTGCGGTCAAGTTTAGTCTTACAAAGATGTTGAGAAATAAAAGATGACAAAAAAAACAAGTTTTTCTTAAACCATGACGAAAATGCTGACGTATAAAGAATTGTGACTATGAAATATTTTAAGATTTCTACTGCTACTCCTAACACTTAAAGACCTTCAGTATGAACCCTACTTTATTTCATGGCAATTCTTTAGTTAGTCATTTCCTTTTATTTTCTAATTAATAAGTATCATTTGGAAAAATGATCCCCAAAGGCCGATCATGAAAATTAAAATTTTGCTATTAATTTGAGTTAAGATCTGTAAGTTTTTGAGAGTGGATAGATGGAAACGACAACTGCACCAGAAAAAAAAAAATGGTTCTGATTTTCCGATATCAAAATGGCCTTATATTTATTAATATTACGTAAAAAAAAAAAAGACAGAAGCCGAAAGAAGACGACGATATAGATCAAATGCAACTAATCTTGCTCGAGAAAATGAAGCACGTAGAAACAGGGTATGAATAGGAAACAAGATATTGTAATTCTACCATGATTTTAATTTTCTGATGTTAGGTTCCCACTTTGGAAGCAGTTGTTATTGAATACAACGCCCGTATAAAAGAAGGACCAACAATCATATGTTGGTGTTGTGGAAACACGTGGTCTTCTGTACAAACCAAAAAAATAAAGGGACTACACCTGAATTTATTCAGAAATGAATCACAATCCTGCTGACGACGAAAACACAGTATGTGACACTTGTCATCTAGATATCATATATGAAAGTACCTAAAGCTTGTTTGGAAAATGGATTTAAATACGCGGAAATTCCAGAATGCCTATCGAAGAAAGACTAATTCCCCCTCGCCATGTATTTCAGTCGATATGGACTGTGTCTAGTGCACGTGATCAGTTTATTGTCATCGAGGAGCAATCGCCAGTTTCTGTAAATTTAGACATAATTTTTTCAGTTATTGAATACATTTTAGAAAAGTTTTTATCATATATATGAGTTACACAAGTTGGCCAGAAGCAAACTTTTGAATGGTAATAGTGATAGGCGTCAGAAAATCTTATAAGAAAATCCGACTAATTAGTTTCTTTTTATTGCATAATAGTAATATGCAACCGTTAAATTGTTTCATCAAGCAATCAGAAATATATCAAAGACCAGTACTACAAATATCAAATAGGTAAAGCTACTTAAAGAAACGCTTATGATTGTCAATTCTAATTGCCCGTTTAGACTGAAGTTAGGTTTAGAAAAGATTTTTGGTGACTACCTTGAATTATACTCAAGTTACAAAAAAAAAGGTGAAAAAAAGGGCACTAGTGAACCAAGTATTCGAATTGCTTGGTGGGGCTTTCCGAAGCATGCGGAAGAGAAGTATTTTAAGGATAAAATCAAGTAGAAATCCGCAAAAGGAAATCAGAAAATTATTTCTTTTAAAACGAAAATTATTTGAACAGCTTGCGGCAAACTTTGACATGGACGATCTTTTTGCGTCGAAGGATAAATTTGAGGATGCGGATAGCGAGTCATTTACTACATGCCATCCAGGTTACATGTATTTTTTTATGATCACATATCTGCACTGTCTCAACAAGCAGATAGAGGAAACATTAGAAAGTACTGTAGGATCGAAATGGAGAGCCAACAACATTTGGTATGGCGTCTCTATGGATAAAAAGCTATTGGATACTGTATTCGGCTCAATAAAGAAATTGGAAAAATCATTCTTCGCAAGTGGAATATTAGGGAAGGATGAAGAACTTCGAAAAGCAAAATTCTGCACCCGTGGTGAAGAAATTCTACCAGCTATCCAACACAAGTATCAACATTTGGACTTTAGGTTGAAATCATTCTTTGTTGTTGCACAGATATCTTCAAAGCATATGCAACTCAGTTTGCATCAAGTGGTCAAACTGGCATCACCTGGAGAAGATCCAGCGTCCATCATTATTCAGGATGAAATGATACAAATCGATAATGTATATGATACACTCTGTAAGAGTGTTATGAAGAGCATACAAGTCGATTGTCGAGTTGAATATTGTATCACGCACAAGAGTGAGGAAGATACACAATAGGATTTCCAATCATCTGATATATATAGCAATGTCTATCGAAATTTAAAACCATGCGTTGTTGAACTTGTAAGTGGTATACCTATAGCTCGCGTCTCGGTGTATTAATTGCTTCTTGGTAGTTCGAAAAAAACAAATCCAATTGGACATGGATTCCAAAATACAGCTGGATATCAACACGAAATGCGATTGCAGTATCAGTATTTCTCTTCGTGACATTATTGAAGTAGGCCTTATGTCAGTAATAGAAAGTATAACAACAAAAATAATGGGTTCTTTGACCAACAAGAGATTATTTGGAAACTATGTACCGAATTACATTTTTTTGTTTGGAGATCCGTTCAATCTGGGGCTGGATTTAAAGATCCACATCGCATACACTATGATTATGCAAAGAGCGATTGATGACGGCGTATATATTAAAGAGAAAGATACAAAGATATTTGTACTAAGAAAATCTATTTTCCAATTATTGGAGACGTTTTTATCTGGAAAAAAGCCTTACATGTTTGAAAGGTTTGTCACTGGAACTTTGTGCCAAGTATCAAGCAATACATACGAGATGCGGATTTCATATTCAAACCGTTTTATCCCTTTCACATGACTAAACAGTGATGGTGATATCAAAAATACTATTGCAGATGATGGTATTATTTGGTATTTATTCAGAAAGGGAAGCCAGTTTCAACAAAAGGGCTTATAATTCAACCAGATAAACTACGGTGTAAGTTCGTTGCCATGATTGTTCTCCTTCGTTTGTGTTAATGTAAACCACTTCTACTTACATATAGCCATCACTTTAGAAATTCTACAATTAGAAAGTTTAACCAGTACTGTTCCGCACAAGTATGCTCTATTGCACAGTGACACTCCTGGTTATGCTTATATAATATCCTCCCTTCGTTTGACGTATGCTTTTATTAGAACATTTGTGGTAGAATATGAGCAGATTAACAATTATTTATCTATCAAATTATTAAGAGGACCTATGGGCATAATTATTGACTATACTGATCACCCTTATTACGAAACCAAAAATATCCTGGAGCCATTGACACTCGCTTATATTTAACATAGCACTGCTTCAATAAAATCATACTAAGATGATAATGATATAGACGCCCCCACTATCTTTCAAGTTTCTTCACCTTCAAGAGTGTGTCATTTATCAGCGATCAAATTTTTTGATGGACTTGTCTCGTCGATTACCTTTTCGATTGGAATGGATGGCTATTGAACAATGCAGTTTTCCAGAGAAAAAGAATCCATTGCATCATGTGAACATGCCATTTACTGTGTTGGGGTGTTTGTTTATTTCCAAAGAATACTGGTCAATGTTAAAGTACGCGAGGATGGTCATCAAGATAGCAAAGGCATCACAAAAACCGCTTTATTTTTGCTTGAATAATAAACACAAGTTGGAAAGTCTATCAGGACAGGAAGCATTTGAAATTTATGCAGAAAATAGAAAATCCTATGCAATGCAAATTACTTGTGTCGATATCGAAAAATTATTGATTCGAGTATTTGGGTCTCCAGTGCTCATCTTTCCTAAAGAAGGGGTTGAGTACATGGATGGTCAAGACTATATCAATTCAACTTCCGAGTTTCGACATGTTCAAGTGTAAGAATACATATAAAACGTCAGTGAAAAAAACAGTTTACATTGTAATCCCTCCATGTGGGGTGGCAAATAAATAAAAAAAAAAATGAGGTACAGTGATGTCATTTTTAAACTCAGTTTTGCATGATGTTGGTGTGACGTGTTTTTTTTCTTTTTTGCCGTCCTCGCGCATAAGTATAAAAAGAGAGAGGGTTTTTCGGCTAATGAAATAAAAATTCCTTTTCTGTTTTTTTTTTTATGCCTAAACGAAGAAGTGCAACGGGAGAAAAAGAGACGGTGGGCCATAGTGTGAATAAAGTAGTAGAGTCAGTGGTAGAAGAAGCAACGACCTTGTTAGCAGCGGAACCACCGAGTAAAAAATGGCAGAATTGGTGGATTCGAACCATTACGACCCTCATCATGATTGCCCTCTTTTTCTTGATTTTGGCGTCGGGATATATCTGGGCGATTATCATGGTGATGATTATTACGGTGTTGGTGTATCGAGAAGTGATTCAAATAGCCTATTTATCAGCCAAAGGCAACATGCGGTGGTTCAAGTCCATGAGCTGGTAAGAGAGAGAGAGAGAGAGAGAGAAAGAAAGGCTGACAGCTATGATAGGTATTACTTAATTACGACGGAATATTTCTTGTATGGAGAATCCATCATTTATTATTTCAAGGAAATTGTGATGGTAGATGCTTTTTTATTACCGTTTGCCACACATCATCGATTCATTAGCTTCGTTCTTTACGTCATTGGTATGAAATTTAAGAAGGAGTTTTATTTTGAATGATCATAAAAGGGTATTCACTCTTTAATCTAGGATTTGTATTTTTCGTGATGAATTTAAAAAAAGGATTGTACAGACAACAAATGTCCCAATTTGGTTGGACTCATATGGCCATCTTTTTAATTGTCTTTCAAGCCCATTTTATTGTGGATAATATATTGGAAGGATTGATCTGGTTTGTGTTACCTGCAGCGCTTGTTGTCTGTAATGATATATTTGCCTATATCTGTGGTTTCTTTTGGGGACGCAACCAATTATTGCTCTTGTCTCCGAAAAAGACAGTAGAAGGATTTGTTGGCGGTTGGATCTGTACCATGATCTTTGGTTTATTGGTAAAGACAACAAATACAGAACTTGAGAATTGACAGACTCATCCCCCCTTCCTTTTTTTTATCATAGTGGACAACCTTGCTGATGCGTTTTAATTATATGATTTGTCCTGTAAAGGTAAAACTGATTTGATATTAAACGAATAGTGATTGAATTTAACACCCGCCCGTCATCTACAAAGGATTTATCCTTGTCTGCTTGGTCCAACATTGAATGTGAACCTGTCAATCCAGTATTTGTCTCGATCCCTTGGAAGTTACCCACCATGTGGATCGCTCTTGGAAAAGCCTTGGTAAGTCTCTCTCTCATAATAAAACCAACCTAACAAGTGTGATGCTACATTTTTAGCTTAACAAGGAATTCACGCATATCTGGATTGCACCTATTCAATTACATGCATTGGTGATGTCTTGTTTCGCATCCTTGATTGCGCCATTTGGGGGCTTCTTTGCATCTGGTGTAAAGAGAGCATTTAATATCAAGGACTTTGGAGATACCATCCCGGGTCATGGAGGATTAACGGATCGTATGGATTGTCAGTTCCTGATGGGATTATTTGCATTTATGTATTACCAGAGTTTTATCAAGATGCATCATATCTCTGTAGGCACCATCCTGGCTTTGGTCATCAACAACCTGTCCTCCAAGGAACAATTGGAGCTCTTGGAGAGACTTCAAACCTATCTGGTCAATCAAGATCAACTTCACTCACAAATTGAAAATGTCATTTCCAGAGCCCAAAACTTAATTTCTGGAACCACATAATAAAATAATATAAGGGCTTGATATTGTACAAAATGAAACAATGAAAAAAAAGTTTTTCTTTTTTCTTTTTCTTTTTATTTACACGTTTAAAAAAAACCTCCCCTCCCTATGTTGGCATGGTTAGGCCTTCTTTCTCTTTTTTAACCTTTCCAATTCTCGTTGTTCCTCAAGTAAATCTTCACGTCTACCAAGACGTTCACTAAATTGAATATGTCAGTGACAGTGTGGATATCTGTGTCTTTTCATTTTTACCTTCGTTTTTCTTCACGCAGTACATCACTTGCACCTGCCTCCATATCATCATCCGAATAAACAGGATCATTGGCATATCTAAAGAAACCTCCCGTCAATAAAACATATATATCAGTAAAAGGGGGACATGACAACCGTACCTGCTTTTATCGTATCTGAATATTTTACTAATTTCATCCGAATAACTATTCCTACGAGGATCCCTAGCATAACGAGGATCATCGTACTCATCCTCATCATCCACAATAAAGGAAGCTAATTCTTCGTCCAATTCTTCATCCTCATCACGATGTCTTCTTCTGGGTGGGGGTAAAGGTCTACGCGAAGCAGAATCCAAAGGTTTACCCGAGAACGGCATACGACGTACACCCGTGGAAGGATTAGGCGGTCTTCGATCGATGGTGTTGTGGATGGGTTTCTTATTGAAAGGTCGATTCGACGAGGAGGAGGAGGGTGGTGGTGGCGGAGACAAAGGTCTTTTTCTGTTAGTATGTTGTGATGGTCTATTATTATTATTATTGTTGTTATTTTTGTTCATTAATCGAGGGTCGACGGAATGACTAGTTCTGGGACGATCCTCGTCATCTGAATAAATGCCCTTGTTGTGACGAATCTCTCGTTGAACATCGGCAATAGTTCGACGATCCCTCTTTTGTAAGTTGAGCTTTTTGGGAGGTTCAGCAATGAGTAACTTTCCACGTTCCCTAGCGGACATGTCTGTTGTTATTGGTAAAGTGGGTTTAGCGGGTTCAGGTCGTTTTAATCGATGATATAAAGTAGGGGTATTATCATTGGGTTTTGAGTCGTGAGCGGCATATTTTTTAGGTGGTACGGGTGCTTTAGGTTCTTGTTTTCCTCCTTTACTTAACGATTGTTCTTTTGCCTTTTTCATTAGCTCATCAAACGACATGTGAACAGGTTTCTGTTATGTTTTAATAATGTGGGCAGATTAATTTTTTTAAAAATCTTTTTTTTTTTTTTACCTTTTTCTCTGGAAAGAAACTGGCCATGTTGGTTGACTTGCGTTGAGTCACATTCGACTTTGTATGGCTAGGGTGGGTGGTGCGTTTAGGGTCTGTAGGTTGACGCCTTTTATCGATAGCCTTTCGACTGGATTGATCGAGTTTTTGTTTCTTTTCTTGTAATTCACGCTTTCGATCGAGCAAGGCTTGAGCGTCCTCTCTTTCTCTAGCGGCCTTTTCCTCTCGGCGTCTTCTTTCGTCGTCCTCACGTCGTTTCTGACGAGCTCTTTCGTGCAAGGATGCATCTTGTTGTTTTGCTACTTGCGTAGCTTGTGCCATCAATTGCTCAAAGTTCAATGCGTTTGATTCGCCCTGAAAAAAAAAATAAAAGTAAATACAAAGCTTTTTTTTTTTTCGTCATGTGTTTTTACTTTTAACATTCGCATCCAGTTTAGAATTTATTCAATGTTTTTTTAAAGAAAGGGTTATAGTGTTTAATAGATGATGATTTTTTAGATCAATTAGAGTGAAAAAAAAAAAGAAAGAAAAAAATATGCACACCGTTAAGGGATTTTTTTTTTTTTTTTTTTTTGGTTGTTGAAAACGTCACGGATGAGAAAGTGTCCAATCAAGTGCTGAGCGTACTTTGTGTGAAATCATTGGTTATTTTAGGACCAATCAGATCCAATGTTACACTTGACAGTGGCTCCTTTGTACTAAAAATAAAAAATAAAAAATCTTTTTTTTTTTTTTTTGACAGGTCCACTATACGCACATGAATTCTTTTAGTCTCCCAGCCCAAGTCATAAAAATTTGTCAATGATGGTATCCAGGGATAAAAAAAAAACCATGTTGTCTATCCTACTACAGTGAGCATTCCCAGTGTAGACATCGACTTTTTTTTTTTAATTGCCCATACACACACACGCAATAAAAAGTGTAATACGATCCTTTTTTTGTCTCCATGAGCAGTGCAGAAAAAGAGTAAGATGGAATTTTAATTCGGGTCAGGTTCAATCTACACATGACACATTCTTTTCGTTCCCCCCCTTTACAGTGTTTATTGTTTACACATTTGTTTGTTCATGCATTTTAATTTAAAATTCATACTGCGAATATTTTTTCTGTGTGTGTTTGTGGGGCATTTTATCTATTAACACATTGAGTTTGACGCATAAACAATGCCTGCGGTTTCTCATGCATACTCCCTTCCAATATCGTTCATGGATGATATAACTTTTTTTTTTTTGTAATCTATAGGATGATGTGCTTTTCCAAGTCAAGACCATCTATGGAGAGACCTCTCTCTCTTTTTTTTTTTTTTTTGACAGAGATTCATCCTGTTACTTTGAACATAAAGAGAGAACGTTGATGTCAGTGGTGGATGATTTTCACAAGGGATGATCAGAAAGAAAGCTTAATTAAGCATGCAACATGAAAGGGAGACCCCCCCCCTTTTTCCTTCGAATGATTGCTTTTTTAAAAGAACCATGGTTACCAGTGAGGGTGTGTGATTGTTACTCATACAAAAAGACTGTGTAACGGGGGAAACTCCAGGGATACAAAATTACATTGTTGCTCATGTATTTTTTATTTTATTTTTATTTTATTTTATAAATTAAAAAAAAGTGTACTCCTTCTAAGCCCCTGATGATCCTTCTCTCTCTCTCTCTCTCTCTCTCTCGATCTCTCTCTCGATCTCTCTCTCTCTATATATATATATTTGATGTGATGTTGTTGGGGGGAAGAGAATATATATGGTACAGAATGGGGGGGATTAAATGTGAAGAGATGATTTTTTTCGTTTATCACCAATGGAACCAAAGGCATGATGATGATGATGATGATGGTGGTGGTAATGAAGATGAGAGGGGATGTAAGGATGAGATTCGAGTAATTGAATGTTTGTATCTCGTGAAAGACTGGGTATGAGTGTGTTGTTGGTTGTCTTTTGAAAATGATCGGTAGTGAAAAAGATGGGTGCATGATGATCTTGAGAGAATTTTGGTATAATATCAAGATCCAATCCTGTCATAAAGGGAGAATACCAGTTCTTTTCTGTTTTATCTTCTTCGTCTTCGCTATGGAGAGGTGTGGATTCGGGTGAGAGGAGGTTTAGGTCAATTTTGGTGTTGTCAAATTTAAGTGTTGTACAAGAGGGTGTAGGGGAATCGAGCATGGTAGGCTGCTGATGTTGTTCCTTTTTCTGTTGTTGTTGTTGTTGCTGTATGGGCTGTTGTTGTTGCTGCTGTATGGACTGCTGCTGTATGGACTGCTGCTGCTCTTTTTGTAGTTGCTGTTGCTGATGGTGGTGGGTATGATTTCCTTTGGTTGCCATGGTTGTATTTAGATCCAGTCTCTTTTTCTTTTTCAGTACTTTTCGTCGTTTTGAATGCTTTTTTGTGGTTTTTATTTCTGGTTCCATTAGAATAGAAGGTTCCAATACCTGTCTCTTTTGCTTCTATACAAATAAACCAAAAAAATAAAAATAAAAATTAATTAGTACTGCGCTTAAAAAAATAAATATACACCCCCCCCCCAGGGAAGCAGAAAAAGAAGAGAAAAAAAAAAGAAAAATTTTCACAACCCAAGGGAGGATTTTTAAAAAAAATATACCTTGAATAAGATATAGAATGCATAGAGTAAAATGATGACACAGGGAGTAATGGCTGACTGTCTTAATTTAGTAAAGAATCGAGATCTTTTGATATGATGTTTATGATGATTAAAAGATCGCTGTTGTTGTTGTATCATATCAGTTGAAGATGGAGTACAGATGATATGTTTAAACATTGAGATACATAACATCCAAATTAAAGAGATTAAAAGCAGTAGTACAGGTGATAACACAACAATCGACGTTATCTGTAATCCTCGAATTGTACGCATCCTTTCTTTCTTTTTTTTTAAGGACCCCAAAAAAAAAAGTTTGTTAGAAAAGAAGAAAGTCTAAAAAAATGTACATGACAATCTTTAAACATTTTTTTTTTTTCATTTAGCGCCCTGTTTTTTTATTTTTTTCATTTACTCTCTCTAAAAATTTATTTAAAACTCAGACCATTGGTAAATATCAGCACGGACACTTTTTATTTTTTTGGCTGGGGAAGGGGAAATAGCCATTTGAAGAGAGAGAAATGTAAAAAAAAAAAAAAAAAAAAAAAAAAATCATTTTTTTTCGATTTGAGTCTTTTTCAAACAAAAAAACAAAAAATAAATTGCCCTGGTTTTTTTTTTATTTGGTAATGTACATGTGTACAACGATACACGAGCATACAAAAAAAAAATCCAAAAAAATGGATCGCTTTATTTTTGTAAACCCCCCTATTTTTTTAAATAGACTTATTAAAATGTTTAATTGTCATGGGGAGGCTCAAACACACGACGGAAGAGATGTTTGACAAGTAAACCCATCTTTCCAGCTTTTACACCGTCGTCCTAACCGGGAACAAAAAAGAAGGATTGGCTCTTGACAAGGTCATTGGATGTTCTGTGTGTGCGTTGATTTTATTATATCAAAAAAGTTTGTTTTATGTGGTTCTACAAAAGAAAAAAAAAAAGAGAAAAAAAGAAGGGGGTGGTGTAGGTAAAAAAAAAAAAGAAAAAAAATTAAGGGGGTGGAAAGAGTGGAATATAAAAAAAAAAGGGGGGGGAGGGTTTTTTTTTTTTCTTTATACATCAAAGTCTAACAAATCTACATAAAAAAAAAGAGTTAATTCACAGTGAATAATATTTCCCCAAATGGATTTTACCTGCTAGTTCTTGATCTGTTGCCATGGTAAGGGGAGTCATGCTATCACCGAAACCTCCCCTCTGTAACCAAGAGTTGATTTGATCCTCAGTCACGTCAGTGGCGGGAGTGGTGTTAGTGGTGGTATGATGGTGATGATGGAGATGCGTAAGTGGAGTGGACTTTGGAAAGAAAAAGTCCATATCGATGGAAGCAAAGTCTGGGGTATATAGAGGTAAAAGAGCCGTATCATATGTTGACATGATAGGATGAAAAGGTGGTAATTTGGGAGTGTGTGATGATGGTACGACGGAGACAGACCCAGAGTCACTTGTAACTAATTTAAGTTGAAATGTGGATTCAGTGGTAGTGACACTACTGAAATCATCTTCTTCATCATCGTCATCGTCGTAATCAGAGGAAGCGGAAGAGAGGTTAGGTGAGGAAGGAACAGAGGAAGAGATAGTGGAGAGATCATCCATGAGAAGATATTCATATATCTTTAGATCCTTTTCTGCATTGGATTTACTGAGACTATCCATCATTTTACTCTTTGCCCTTGTCAAGTTCTCTCGTAACTTTCGACTGATTGACATAATATCATGACAAGGTCTGATTTGGCGGCTGAGTGCCTTTAGCTCTCCTAAACTCATCTTTTCTTGGCCCTCCACGATGGCCTTCCCAAGCACAATCTTTTTTTTCGTCTTGTTCACCTTCTGGCCCTTCTGCACTTTTCGTAGGCATTCAACCTCTGTCTTTTTCTGATATTCTTTGGGTGAGACGTACTCTCGTGAACTATTCTCACTTTTTTCTTTTTATTAATTTTTAGGGTCTTTCTGGATAAATAGACACTTACTTATAGTACAGCAAGGAATTAATGTGGAAGGTTTCGTTATGGTTTATGGAATGACTTTGCATGCTGTTATGAGAGATGAAGGCGAACAAAAGAAAAAAAGGAAGAAAAAAGAAGAATTATCAAAAAAAAAAAAAAAAAAATTGTTTAAAGTAAAAAAAAAATTGGGACTTGTGAAAAACGCAATTCTAAAAAAGAAAAAAAGAGTCTCAATGGAATTTATGGTAAGTATGCAAAATAAGACACACAGGCTCTCCCGGTTCTTGTGTCTATGTGCTACCTTCAAGGTGACGTACAATGTCATCTTTAATTATTAGATCCTTTTCATCACTTCCTTTGTTACTTGGGATACTTTTGCAATTGCACAGCCACTCAATCTTTTGTAATATTATAAATTCCTCTCTCAGACCCCCTCTACCTTCTTCACAGTGCATCTTTTTAAAATAACAACAAAAGAAATTCCATTGGTGATACCATGATCCTGAATAGGATATATGACAGATAAACAATGCCTACTTTCTTTGTTCTCTTCCCCAACTCTCTCTCTCTCTCTTTCTTTACCGCTGATTCTTTCCACTTACGACTGCCATGGTCCCTGTCCTTTTTTTTTTTTTTATTAATTTTCGCTTTCCGCATGGTTTAACAAAAATAAAAATGTCTCAAATATTTCATAATACAGAGCTATATATTAGAGTTTTTTTTTTTTTTTTTTTTAATTTATGCAGTGTTTCTCTCACTAAAAATACGATTAGTAGAAATAAAGTAAAGAAGGTGTACTGATAGTAAATTTCAAATAAGCATTTAATCCCACCGCCACCATCAATGCCATACAGATCACAGTGGGCCCCCACATTTCATCATACGGTCCTGATTTCCTAGCTCGAATCAACTCTCGTCGACGATAATACAATCCTACACCATAGATCAACGTTGAAATGGCAATCAACGTATACACAATACCCGAGATCTTACCCACCGCATCCCCCGCATTAAACAAGGCCAGTGAAAAAGTCGTCAACATCGTACCAAATCGCATCCAAGAGAAATAGGTGCGTTCATTGGCGAAAAATACTTTGGGTTCTACCTTAATCGAGGTCGTTACTTTCTTGGGTATCTTGACACCCGGTGGTAAAACAAAAGATCCGGGATCATCGTCCAAGCATAATCGCTCCTCCTCCTCTCCTAGGATGGCAGTGGATGGCCCACTTTCTCGACCGATAGACTGGTCACCTCTTACAATACTAGCATAGGAAGGTTTACCTTCAGTCAGAAGCGCACTTCTCTCTGTTGTCATGGCACGTTCTTTTCCCTTTCTTGCACTCATGACGGAAGGAATTTGTGAGGGTAGTACAGGTAACACTTTACGATCTTCATCAATTTGTGCTAGCCAATAAGGTAAAAGAGGCACACGCGTATCAAACATGATGGCCATCCCATGCACAAATTTAGAAAACTGATAGGCTTCTTCCAATAATCCACTTTCTTGTAAATCCACAACCCATCGAGGTTCATCTTCCTTTGCTGCCAGATCCAGTTTGACCTCAAAGGTAGCATAAGGGTAACGGTTGACATGAGAGGGTGGTAAATGAGAAAAAGGGAAATCAATGTCTGCATCTGGACGTCGCCAACATCCTGTAGGTCGAATATCACCATCTTCACGAATAAAACATAAATCCGTGTCAAGTGCCATACGAACACCCGAGTCACCGGGGATTTGGAACGCAGTACGCTTGTAATAGGTTCGCAGCACTAAGATAAATGATGAGAGAAAGGTACAAATGATCATTTCTTTACTTACCTGGCTCCATGTGCTTATCTAATATGTGTTGCTGAATACTTTGAACAAGACTGGAATAATCCTCCATGTCTTTCTGAGATTTAGCACTGGCCTTCATCTTTTCTAGACTTTTCTTGAGAAAGGTATCTTTACCCTCTAAAAATCCCAACACATACTTGTCCTTGATAATGAATTTCTCTTTGGTGTCAATTTGATTTTCACCCTTGAGTGTTCTTCTCTCAAAGGAGATGGACTTGTTATCATGAGCTGAGCCGTACCATCTTAGACGGATGATTTGAGAGCCTGGTGTGGATTCAACACGTGAGGTGTAGGTGTCCATGTCGATATTATCGAGATACAATGTAGAAATGGGTGGATCAATATCTTGTTCTGTGACCTTTGTACCATCCTGATTATGATAAACGAGTACGGGTAAATGACGCAATATATTGGTCTTGAGTTCAAATATATCATCTGTATGTACAAAGAATCGTTTGATCACCGTACGTCTTTCCTCTCCGGTCAGGATAGGTTGTAGACTGGTGGAGGCCTTGACAGGATCACTATCACGGATCTTGCTAAAGAGTTGTGAGAGTTGAATAAGAAGAGCGTCTAGGTCTTCGTTTTCCTTCCAAAACGGACATTGGTTGAGACGAACCATGAACATCGGACGAAGAATGTAATCGGTGTAACGGTCATGCTTTTTCACGATCTTCAGAAAGCCTGTGTAATTAAAACGAGAGAATTTCTCGAGACGGCTAATATCATTGGCTAACTTGTTGATCTTTTCCTTTTTGATACCGTGTTGCACAGAGGCCTTGTTGATTTCTTGACGTAGGATGTTGAGTGTGGAAGTATGAAATGCATAGACCTAATAAACCAGTTACTTAGTGTGCAGGGTGGTTGATGTTTCTTTTTCTTTACCTTCTCGAGATTAGCATCGAGCATTTCTACAAACTCAGTTTCATCACGGTCAGTAAAAGTGTCTTGTTGCGCTTTACCGAGTTTTTTCTTGAGAAGGTCATAATCAAGATAAAACGGTTCCCAATCTGGCAAAATGGCTTCTTTTAAACGAGAGCCGAATTTCATGTTGGTAGAGAAAGAAAGAGAAAAGATTATTTATTTCTCCTGATTTACATATTTTATTAACCCCGGAGTATTCTTTTTACGGTTTCATTCCCTCTGTTTTTTGGGAAGCGCAATTCATTTAACAGTATTTTTGTACGACAGAAATATGTTCTTTGTCTTGTGCAACCATCCCACATGTCATACATAAAAATTCATGTCGGCTTTCTTACGCCACGTGGAAATGTCTTTTTTTCAAGCCAGGCTAAACCTTATTTGCATGGATTTTTCATTTCCTTTTTTTTACGCGGGAAATATTTCGAACAAAAAAAAAAAAAAATCGTGCTCCCATTGATGACTTGTAATAATATTAACTTCTACTAACATGAATGTCTCAATTGCTTAAACTAGTATGCCAAAATACCACCGGAAAATCAATACGGATGTTTATCAGACGATTTCAATGGATAATTTGAAGAAATCACTGTTGGCATTACTGTTGGGGGGCATTTGACCTCAATCACCAGAAAATCCCATCTTGTGCTGATTGATCATGTCTGGCTTGCCCAACTCTGACATTATTCGGAGTTATAATCAAAGATCACGTCTATGGGATGGATTGATAGACAGGTATTGAATCATCCTATGAAGTTTAGACGATATGGCATGTCAATCCATGTAAACCAAAAAATACGTTCGAGAAAAAAAAATACGGAGGTCTAGACATTATTTTGTGAAAAATCACGTAAATAACAAGTATATCAAGTAACGAAAAGTAACCTCATGAGAATAATAATATAATTGGTGGTGCCCCACAATTTCTTCGATATGAGATTGATGACTATGGAATAATGGTTAGATAAGTGTTGTACTTACTGCAAATTTTGAGTCACAGCATCTATATCGCATTGACTTGAGGTAAAAACAGCAAATATTTTTTTAAAAAATAAAGAGGGATGGGGGTTAAGGTACAAGTCAATTCAAATAACCACGAACCATTCCACACTTTCAAAAAGTTAAGAGACAGAAATCAACACTCACTTCAGCAACTAGACTTGCATTTTTAAATGCATCGTTCAAACGCTAGCAATGTGAGCTAGTTTCTATCAGATCCTTTTGTGGAAGAAAACTTCGAGGTTTTGTTGGTTTTTCCAACTTTTGTTTGGCCATTTAAAAATAGTAAAGAGTTCTAGTAAAAGTGTAAACGCTGACAGCTTATTTATTCAAATCCACCTTATATATTGTATCCTTCCTACTTGAAATATTCTTCGAAATAAAGAGGAAGGGATGACAGAAATCTAAACTTCTTCATTTGACCTTTCGGCGTGCGAAAAGTTTTAAGGACAATGTCATTGTCACATTTATACTGTGTTGAGCACTCAATTCCATGTGCAATAGTGAGATAAAAGGTTGGCTATTCATAACCCTTACCCATTTTAGTACTGATAAATTTTCTGTCAATGCATTGTGATGAATAGACAAAGCTTATAAATGAAGCATTCGGTAAATACTTAAATTGGAGTGTGATAAAGCTAAATATTGAAATGAAGTGTGGATCTATGCCGTGTAATTTTACTATTACGTCAATGGTTGGCTGTAGCATTTCCGTCCATTTCATTTTTATCAAGAGCGACATAGGAACATCGTTGCCTTTGGATTCTTATCATGCTAATTGAGGTTTTATGATGTGTTTGCTCCTGGAGAGTAAAGGATCCATCAAGATGAGATATTACTGCCGCCGCAATATCCAGTTTAATCATACTCATACTCATAGTAAAAGACTCGATATAGGCTGTATGTCTTATATTGTCATCACTCATCCCCACTTATAAAGGTCCCTGAGTAGTATTGCCTTTTCCAGTGGGAAATTGACGTTTAGATTAGTCAATTGTTCCCATCACAATGGTCTGTATCATCCTCTTAAATATATTTTACGTAGGCATATATCCTGTTTTTCATCGACTCGATTCTCATCATATTGATCTTGAACAGACTCTAATTATGCATTCGAATCCACATCCTCCGTCCCAATTGTAGTCACTACATCTATGGCGCACCAAAAAAAAAAGTGCGCGAAAAAATCAAAAGTGCTGCGCTTTTCTTTTGGTGGGTGCGCGTAGTGACTTTGTTTTTTTTAGAACTCTCCAGAAACACAGCCCGGGACTGCTCATGTTAAAACTCAGAGTGAGTTTGCATGATTGCTGCGCAACTAAGAAATTTCGTGAAAAAAGGTATAAATAAGGCCTATTTTTCTCAACTTCGTCCCTTTTTTTTTTCTCTTCACTCTATTGCACGCTTGAAGGGAGGAGTGCTAGCGTTACCAATTGTGCGTCTGCGAAGCGTTGTCGGCATTTTCATATGAAGGCAGTGTGATCAAGTTGGGACCAGGCCAGTTTTGACTTGTGAGCATAGTGTACCAGACCTCGAGCCTGGAGGGCCGGTAATAGGGGGGAATTTGTTTGGGAGTGGCTACCCGGGCTTTGACCTAATATTTAATGAAAATGAAAAAAACTCTTATTTATACTTCATGAAAATGAAAAAACTCTTATTTATACTTCATGAAAATTAAAAATCATGCCAAAATTATCCTTGACTTTCTATTGGCTTTATGTTTTAATCGATTTTATCTTTGCCTTTTACAATTTAACTCATAGAACTAAGCTTATTCATTGGATTATTAAACATGAACGTGAAGGCAAACCCCTTTCACTTTATAGCATGCTCTAATTATAACCTCTTGAGAAAAGTTGCCATTTAACTCAACTGAATTTATACACGCAGCATTGTGATGTAGTTGTTATTCATCTATTAGTAAAGCAGTCAATACAACCAAAGCGAGAAAAGAATTTCTGCCTTTAATTCAAAAACTTTGCTTTAACACAATTAAAGCAGTAATCGGTGATTACGAATTGGGTGCCTATTACTTGCATGTCTATACTAAAAGGAATCTCATTTATAGTATATAATGCTACTCTGGAGATTATCAGACGCGTTATTTACACATTATGTCTGGGTAGGCATCGTATATTTTGGTGTGAGAAAAGCATATTCTTGGCCATATTTTACTTTGACCCTCTTGTTGTCTAAAGAGGTTCAGGCACTGTTAGCCAAAAAAAAAAAAAAAAAAAAAAAAAAAAAACTAGCAAAACCTGACAGAGTTTATGAATCTAAACAAAAACATAAAAAGAGCAAATGACTTCAGTACTCAAACCGTTAAAAATGTCCAAATGAGGAGGGAAGAAGACTGGTTCTTGTTTCCACCTTTTGGTGCTTAAAACATACATGCTGCAATTTTATTTACACAGGTGTCCAATTAAACTGGTTTTCCATGTATTGTTTATCTGTTTTTTTCTAACACACGTTGTTATTATGCCAATAAAGTTTGATTCTGTGGGTACAGCATCTGCTCCTCCTTTGCAATGGGAGATGTATCGTCTATTTACTTCCTTCATCTTGAGTAGATCGAAGCAAAAAGATCAAGTTCCATTTTAGTACATTTAATTAAATACATAAAATATATACGTCAGTGTAGTTCTAAAGTAGTCATACGATCAATAACAGCAGCACAATTTTCATCCGTATATGAACAGCATTATTTCCATCTTGTACGAATTGTTTACTAAAAAAACTCGTCTAGTTGAAATTAAATTAATGAATAAAGATAAAATAATGAGCTTTCATTTTTATATTCATTAAAAAAAAAAAAAAGGGTTGGGGAGTCTTATATTTGAACATGTCGAAACTCGGTAGTTGAATTTATGTAGTGCTGACCATCTATATATTCAACCTTTTCTTTAGGAAAGATGAGCACAGGAGACCCAAATACACGAATCAATAATTTTTCGATATCGGCACAAGTAATTTGTATTACATAGGATGTTTCATTTTTTGCATAAATTTCAAATGCTTCCTGTCCTGATAGACTTTCCAACTTGTGTTTATCATTCAAGCAAAAATAAAGCGGTTTTTGTGATGCCTTTGCTATCTTGATGACCATCCTCGCGTACTTTGACATTGACCAGTATTCTCTGGAAATAAACAAACACCCCAACATAGTAAATGGCATGTTCACATGAGGCCATGCATTCGCTTCCTTTGTAAAATCGCATCGTTCAATAGCCATCCATTCCAATCGAAAAGGTAATCGACGAGACAAGTCGACCAAAAAATTTGTTCGCTGATAAATGACACACTCTTGAAGGTGAAGAAACTTGAAAGATAGTGGGGCCTCTATATCATTATCATCACATAATACTAAAAATACCCTTCGGATGACCAATGCTCGTAGCACTGGACAGTGCTTAAAGATAAGATTGATAAAGCGTCCCAAACTCTTTTTATCATAATCCGACAATATGTGAAAAAGCATGAGATGATCAGATATCGTACCCAAATCCAGAGTTAAACGTTCCAATTGAAAGCCGATTTGCTCGATCAATGACACATGCGGTAATTCGGAGATGTCATTGTTTTGAAAATAGCTTATAATGGTTCCATGCTTTTTATAGTCACAAGTACGATCCATGTCGTGGATTCCGGAGGGAAGTATATCTAAAATAGGATCATTTTGATTGTCACTAGCGAGTCTCCATTCGTCGTACTTTACACTGATTTCTTTACAGAATCCCGTGCTACTGGATATTTCTTTCAGGACCTGATGCAAGGAAGAAATAGCCAGATGTAGACCATGAAATGACTTGATTTTATTCACATACGTTAAGAATTGAACCCAAGCCTCTATGGGGATCTTTCGACTTATAGGATCATATTGATAATAATCCTTATTATTCATGTTTGTGTACATCAACCATGAGTCTAGTTTTGGGAATAGCACCATCAGCATATACATGCTATACGGACTAAAAGTAACCACAGATGTGTCGATCTTTAGCATCGCAATATGAAAAGCTGGTTGAAAATGACCCAAATCTATCATCGCTGTTATCTGCTGTTCGTCTTTAATCGGCTGCAATTTGGCATCACGTGCAATGTGCAAGTGGGTCAAATTTGGACATTGTGGAAAGATGATGACGGCCATTTGAAACAGTTGGGACACATGAAAAACACGAAGTTCAAGGTGTGTTAAATTTTTAAACTCTTCTAACGGAGTGGTGATATGGTAAGGTTGAACACACCAATCGGGTAACACCATGCGTCTGAGTGTTTTCTTGAGGGCCCAAATAGCATATTGGTACATTTTTACATCATCTTCCATTTCTGTATAATAGTCCGGTATCCTGGCCAATTGGATGGGTCGATCAGAGGAAGAGTAAAGTTCAAGTAAGAGTCTGGCAAAGAAACGTCCCTTTTTGGGCCTGGCATGAAGTTGTTGTAGGTTGGGTAATGCGTTTAAAATCAGACCTAGATCCTCTTCTAATTTGGAATTCGTGTTCTCATCAAAGGCTTTAAACGAATGGACTAATTGATTCATGCCGGTACTGTCACGGGTCATGCATCTTAAGAATGTGTCCTGCTGCTTGACAGACAGCATGGTTACATCCTTGTACAAGAACGTTTTAGCAATGCGACACCAATTCTTGCAAACAAGCATCTGTTGAGACACTCTTTGTGGAAATTCAAGTTTGTCTAAATGAGTAAGTTTGAGAAGCTTAAAAATCTCTGTTAAAACTTTGGTTGGTAATTGACCCCAGTTGGACATGACAGTTTTTCAAAGTATTTTTTTTTGGGGGGGGGAGAGGTTTGGCAACAACAGCAATAAAAGAAAGAAATAAATCTTTTAAGGAGGCAATACGGGTAGGGGATGCTTTAACAAGAAAACATGCATTATTTGCGGCTTATTCTGATTCAATTTGTTTTTGAGGTACCCAACTGGTGAAACGTCGTCAACATTTAATTTTTGCCCTGAGATATGATACTTCAGCACAATCAGTGGAAACACTCATTCTTTTAAAGAAAAAACCTTTACACTTACTGAGGAATCAGTTTATTGGATTGTTTGGCAATCTACTGTGATCTTTTGTAAATTACCTTTCATTAGAGAGTAAAGGACTACAACTTCCTCGATATGATGTTGACAGTTATTTGATGACAGTCCTATAAGTGATGTGTCTGTTATGCTATATAGCTCTCTCTCATGTGGAGTATACACGACACCGTGTGTAACATACAAAGAGGTTAAGCCAACACAACTTAAAACGATAAAGCGTATATTATACTCATTTATTCAGACCTAAACACATCAATTTAGAAGAATATATGCGTTTTTAGACCCTTCTAATGGAATTAATATATTGTGTGGCATAGAATACTAATCAAGGAAAGTCATACTTATAAAAAAAGGGCTTGCATGAATAATTTAATTTTTGGGCCGATTCCATTGGTTGAGAAAAGAGCCTCGTGACGTCAGTTTTAAAATTTATATAAATTTTAACGCTTTTTTTTTTGTTTTTCTCGGGTTTGCTACATGTAGAAAGACTTTGAATTCATGATGAAATACCAACAGGTTTAAAATTAACTGGTATACTTTTTAAAATACTTTCAAATATTATATAACGCACTTCAGCATGTTTTCTCATAAATAATTTTGTAAAAAACGAATTGGCACTACATTACAGCAGCTTCCCCAGTACACCAAGAGACAATAAAATCTCTGGTTTCAATTAAGCAAAAAAAAAAACTAGAATAACCTGACAGAGTTCATAACTTCAAATAGAAAAAGTCGAATACTTCAATATTCAATCGTTTGAAATGCCCAAATGAGGGGAAAAGACTAGGTCATGTTTCGACAGAGCATGTTCAGAATCTGTTGTATATGGAATACAATGTCATATCAGTCATATCACGTTTTTATTTTATTTTTCGTCAGCTAATACATTGCATTCTGAAAAACGATTGCCAGAAACTGGAAGTAGCGGTCGGTTTTCATGCTGGTTCAGGTACGAAAATATGTACCGCGACCTCCGGTCCAAGTTAGACTGCTACGGCAAAAAAACTTTTCGGTGATAGGCTCAGACCATATTTATCTGGATGCACACTGTATTTATCTGGATGCACACTGTATTTATCTGGATGCACACTGTATTTATCTGGATGCACACTGTATTTATCTGGGTGCACATTGAATTTAGCTGGGTGCACACTGAATTTAGCTGGGCTCACACTGTATTTAGCTGTGACCAGACTGTTAATATTTACGATGTCATAAATAATTAAAGTAAAAAATCGGAAGGCATGTATTACATTAGATATGCTTAGCGGCCCTGGAGGGCACTAATTACTAGATAACTTTACATGTCGTGTAACAGATCGACAGCAAGACTGTGATTCTGAAAATAAACTAATAAGATGTTGTAATAGTTAATTCTTTTTTGAAAGCATTCAAAATATCGACTCTTTAATTAGTCAGCATTGTTATTATGCGATAAAAAAAATGGTGATTCAAAGGTGATATGATTAAAACCATAAATTTACAATTACTTTTTACAAACAATATCTGTTTCCTGTTCATTATTGTTACCAGAGATTATTTCAATAAAGAGGTCAATAACATGGTAAAGCGGCGTCATACAAAGAACACTTATCACACAACAATGATTAGCATGAATGACAGAAATAAAGGACAGCAGAAGGAAAGTGGTGAAAATATAACGAATGGCATAATACAACTTTTGGGGTTCATCTGTAATACATTTGACTTTAAATATTAACGGTATCATTGAACATTATGACTTTCGAACAAATAACCAATGTAAAAACATAGATATATAAATACATCCAGCTCATTTTTTGTTAGATGCAGTTTTTATTTTGTTGATTTCAAACATGAAACCAAACTTTAATATCCTTTTAAAACTGTTTTTGTTACTCTCATGCTACTTGCAGCTGATCGAGTCATTCTGCGTGTATAATCAGTTGTCCGGGGATCGTGTCAAACTGAGGGTGGGTAATCCTTTTGTAGCTGCTCCTACTATGTAATTTCTAGACATCTTGAGCATACGAATTTGTATTTTTATTGTATCTAATGTTATCTCTTTGACTGTAGACGAATTTTTACAAAAATCGTAGCTCAAGGAACAAGAGTTTGTTGTCCATATGATAATCCTGATTGTGTTGCTGGTCTTAAAAAGGATTCACCCATCGAACTAAAGGTAATAAAGAGCTTCGTTGCTTTGTAACTTCAAATGTCAATTACTCTTTCTTACAATAGCTCAGATTTGCTTTTGACTTGATTACCCTAAATGAAGCCGATAGACAGTATACAGCTTACTGTGAGGGAGGGGGAGGTATTATCATCACAGGATCAAATTTTAATGACATAGAATCCACTTGTCACAAAGTCAATGGAGATGTTATACGAGAAAAACTAGTCGACTGGGTACCTGTATAGATGTACTTTTAAAAACAAGGAAGGAAAGTTCTCACATAATCTACGCTGCACTCATAGTTCATAATTTTATTTTATCATAAAATAAATTTCTCTTTTTTTATTAAATGCACTGTACTAGGAGCCATTTTACGCATCTAGAATATACGTATATTGTAGAGATCTTTCTCAAAGATATTATCTAAAATATGCGTAATGTCTTTTCCGGCATGTACCTATCTGGATATTTAATCAACTTATTTTTATTATCTGTGTCGTCAGGTCTGTGACATCTTACTTTATCTTCTTTCACAGACCTGTTCTTACTTGCTTAAAAATACATTATATTCATCACTTTAAATAAAAAGTTATAGAATTATCCAACATAAAAATACAATACTTTTTTAGTTATCATTCTAAATGTTTTATTACTATATGTAATCTTAATTTTTTTCGGCTTCTGCACAAAGAGCTGTAATTCTTACTTGACTCACAATTTATATATATTATGTTTAGCCAGCATCTATTTCATTTATAAAGGGTTCCTTTTTGTTTTTTTTTACTTGGTCCTTTTGTCCGTAAAAATATATTAAATATTGCTATTGTTGCTAGTAAAATTTCCAAGAAAGAAACCATATATTAGAGTGGCACAAATAATGCTAGACATTAAAACAATAACAATGATGATATTTCAAGTCTGACGACAAAATAAGACACCGAGCACAATAGAAACAAGTCAATGGCTTCATTTACGTTTTCCAACAAGCTGCTGTATTATAATGAGTTTTTTACATTATAGGTACTAGTGAGCAGTAGCATTTTCGAACAATATGATCAACATAAGAACAAAAAGAAAAAGCATATAAATACATCAATTAAATTCATTTGTTAAATGAATATATTATTTCATCAACCTTAAACATGAAGCCATCTTTCAATCTTCTTTTAAAACTGTCTTTAATGCTTACTTTGTACTCACAGTTAATCGAGTCGTTCTGTGTGTATAATCAGTTGACAGGAGACCGAGTCACTATGTTGGCTACTAGTCTTTCTGCACCTGCTTCTCCTTCGTAACGTCTTTATTTTTTGTATACATAATTGATTTATGATTGTTTCTAAACATTTTCTTTTAAATAGACGACTTTTTAAAAAAGAAATTGTTCAAAATGGAGTAGAATGCTGTCCATTTGACAATAGAGATTGTGTTCCTAGTCGTAGAAGAGGTGCATCTATAGCATTTATGGTAACACATAATGCAATTGTATACCTCTAAGTCTTTACTAAACAGATTCTCGATATTATAGTTAAGGTTTGCTTTCGATCTGGTTACTATACCGGAGACCACAAGAAACTATATTGCTATTTGTGAAGCAGGAGCAGGTCTTTTTATCACAGGATCAAATTTTGATAACATAGAAGCCGCCTGTCACAAAATTAATGGTGAAATTGCACGAACTAAGCTGGTTGATTGGGTACCCGTATGAATGCACTTTTTAGACCAAAAAGGAACCCTCTTGGTGCCATTTAGGTTTTACAAGGGGCGATTTAAATAAAACGGAGGAACTTTTTGTTTTTCTATTTTTAAGCAGAAAAATAAAAACTTCAATCTATTTCATATTCAAGGGTACAGTATCAATTTAGAGTTACAATGTAAAAACTCTTGATTCGGACATTCTGTTCCTGGATGACACTCTACTATACACAAAATTGAAAAAAAAAAAGATATTTAAGCAGGCAAAAGGGTTTAGTGTTTGATGTTAATGGATACAGAGACCAGTCTTTATAATTAACGCATCACACGCTTTACATTTTTGAAAAGAATATAAACGTGGGAGTGACTTTTACTTAGAAGAGCATGCCTGAAAGTAATTTTGGCGATTTGTGTTTGCGTTTATTTGAATGCTAATTCTCGTAATTTAAGGTGGATCACACTGTAAAAAATGATTACGTAACATTTTATACTGATTCAAAATCTCCACAGTGTATTTAGCTGGGCTATAATGTATTAACGTCAAATTTCTCACTGATTGATAGTATACACAGTGTATTCAGCTGAGAAAGCAGTATATAAGCGCTTCTTTGCTTCCGGAGGTCTATGATGTGTACAGTGGGAGAAAAACAGATTCGCATTCCTTGAAAGGATTTGATCAAAAATGACCCTTTGTATTTTGGCCATTTTTAGGTCTCTTTTAAAATCCGGTATAATTCAAGCCGGACAAGTTTTTTTTTTTTTTTTTTTTGCCCTAAAAATTCTTTCTCACTCTGTCTTATATAAAAAAAAAAGAAGCTATAATTTAATGAGACCCCCATTACGAAAAAAGATCCCAAAAAAGAGAAGAGCCTCGTTGGAAGAACCCTCCGAAGTTGTGTTGATACCCGAGCCAGTGTTGAATCCCGCCTTGCAAGCCAAAATTGATTACATTCGTGCCAAAGACCAGGAATTCGAAAGTATATCCAAGATTCAACAAAAGAGTGATGAATTAGCCTTGACGACCCAAAAGTTGGCCAAGGGCATTGCCATGTTGACGGACGATACAGATAATGTGGTAGATATATTGACAAAGTGGGATGTCGTGTTTGGTGTGATGGCCGATTCCGACCGCCATATAGCAAGTACCGCAGACGAATGGGTGCGTTTTGTCAAACCACAGGATCCACTGCAACCATTTCCAAAGAAACAGAGGAATGCATAAATTGTCTACTATATACATATAAATAACCTTAGATACCCTTTTTTTTTTTTATAATAAATAATTATTTTAGACGCGTTCGAAAAAGACTGTTACCACGAAGCTACCTCTCATCAAAAGGATATAATAACCAGCAGGCTAAGGGAAAAACCTTAAGCTAAACCATGAGGAATTGCGTTACTGTACAATTAATAAAAGTTGACACTTCAAGGGCTGAAACGCGATAGCAAAGTATTACAGACAGCTGAAATCAATCCAATTCGCTCTTTACGTTTTATAGTTACATTATGAGGTATGACTAATCATGGTATGAAATACTGATATTGCTTAGAAAAGCACCTTGTCCATATACGGGAACCCTTTTTGGCTTTAACCTGAAACTTTTCGTTAATGTCACAAACGGATGAGTAATATACAGCGTTATTTGATTGTAGGGACGAGTAAGGATGAACTAGACCTGGATAAACAATCAGGTACAAATGAGAGGAAGAAAGGTTCACAACTGTTTATAAACCCAAGTTGACCTGAAAAAGTGTTTTATGGTGATCCTATAGATTATGTATGCAAAGGTGCAAAATTTATAACTAGCTTTTTCAAAGAAGGAAAGAAAAAAAAAAAATCCTAGTTGCATAGGAGTTCTTAGTGAAACCATTTATCAATGAGAGGGGGCAAAAGAATAAGTGGAATGTGTGCTTGAGCTTCCTTGCTATCCCTTGATGCATTTCTGCCACCCTCGTTGGTTTTTTTATCCTTGAATGATCGGTTTGATTATGCTCAGGGGACAGGTTGCTCCCATTTTCCCTTCATTTGGTTAGCCAGAGACCAACTTATTATACTCTTCTAGATGCATGATTAATACCTATAGAATATGTAAAACATTTCAAGTGTGTATATATATATATTTATTTATTTTTTATTGGAAATGTATCATGAAAAAAAAAGGGGGATCTACTGAGCGAAAACCTCACCACCTTGTTCACCAACAAACGCGCTAATCTTCTTGACTTGATTATCCCATTCCTCAAGCTTACGTCTCATACCATCGATTTGATCCTTATCAAGTACACGAGGTTGAACCCAAGTGACGACCACAAGCTGATCTACTTGATCGATCGAACCACGGATCAACTTTAAAGACAATGCCTTCATGACAAGATGCTCCACTTCGTCCACGGAGAGACGGGTCTCGGCAGCGATTTCAGAAAAGGGAATGGATCGGTTATCTGTGGAACGTCTGAATACGGCTTCGATCAATGACATCAAACAAATCTTTCTGCTGAGAGCCGCTTGATTTTGTTGGAGTAAAGGTTGCTTTGAGAAGTGAGGCACCAATGCTTCGAATTTACCAATATCTCCACCGTTAAATGCGAATAAAAGAGAACGAAGCCAATCATGTTCAGTACCAGTGAGTGAATCAAGAATAGGGTGCATCAACTAGTTTTATAAAAAGTAAATTTCCCTCCTCTTACCTAATCAAAATAAAACTTACCAATTCACCAAAGTTATAAATCATATCACCTAATAATGCAGAAATCGAAAGATCGTAGGCTCTTTGAACTCTATCCTGAACAGTCAATTGTTCAACATCGACACAAGCCAAATATAATAATGCACTCTTGTAATATTGAGCATAGTTGGCCTTGGCCTTGTAATACTCAGCACTGACACGATAGAAACTGGCATAAATAACGGGTTCCACACTATCGAAGCTTTCCAAAATCTTTTCTGACTCATCGATCGCCTTCTTTACATCCTCTGCTTGGTTCAATTTCAATTTGAAGTTGGCGGATTCCATCACTGCAAGAACGTAAACATCTTTGGTGTCGGGTCCTTCCACCTTCTTGATAATCTCACTCAAAAAATTGACCGACTCTTGTAAATCTAAGCTTACATCACATTAAGCAACTCCTTTTCCTTATTTTTTCTAATTGTCCTTACCGGTGAATTGGTGTGCGGCTTGAAGAGCGATGGTAACAAGGGATAACTTGTTGATTTTATCCTCCCACTCTGCAACAAAGTTTTGGTAGATGGCGATTTGATAAGGAGCAGAAGCAGGCTCTTGAAAGAAATCTAAAATCTTTGTAGTCAATTGATGCCATAACCTATTCCGAAAAAAAAACAGAGTTATTAAAAAAAACATCAAACATATGATTACGCGACACACTTACTTTCTTTCATAGAGATCTTCAAAAGTAGTGAAATAATGCTGGAGTTGAGCAGGTGTCTTTTGTCTTTGTTCATAAAGGAACTTGGGAACATCGAAATCAACATCCATGTTTTGTGCCATGTTGTGTATATATTTTTATTGAGAATGAAAAAAGGCGCAAAAATACAAAAAAAAAAAAAAAATGAAATGCTTGCGCGTCTCCTGTAACTCTTTTTTACTTGTTCCAAGTTCCGCCCTAATAAAATACGTCATCCTTTCACTGAGAATAGGTTGTCCTTAGGGCTTGAGCTGACAATGGTTTATATTTTCAGGTCCAAAGCGGGGCGGATACTAAAGAAATATTGTCGCAAACAAAAAGATAATACAGTTTCTTTAAACTGATTTATAGATGTGAAAATAGCTTTTTTTTTCATTAAAAGAATTGTGGCTAATTGAACACTGACAGGATTGATCGGGCAACCGGGAAGAGGAATTATCTATTGAGAAGTTTACCCAGTCTCAATATGTTGTTACCGGTGTAACAAAGTTAAGAAAACAAAGCTCAATTTTCAAAAATATGCCTATTTCTTCATATTTGATAAACATACATCCCTTTCAATAGACATTAATTGACTTGAATATATACGACTACAGGATGGAGGTCCTTTGCTTATGTTGAAGGAGATATAAAATAATCTAACAGGGCGGTATCAATGCGTTGCATAATATAACCACACCTCAGCTATAAAAAAATAGCATCGTTTCAAAGAGCAATGCAGAAAAAAAAAACTTATAACGGAGTATTATCCCCATTCGAAACTCGGTAATACAGAATTGGATAATGATTAAACCTTTGTAGTTAATCAGTTAAAATGTTGCTTCAATAGTATCTTTTGTTGAGACGAATCTTTTTTTTTTTTTGTCTTATAAGATGATAAAAAAGATGACATTGTAACAATCAATCAATTTCTTGATGTCTTCTTATTTGTTATAAGAGTTAATAATATGTACTGAAATGAAACAGGATACAATCTTGTATTCTATCATCATATGCTCACACTTTTTCTACCCACGGTAACCTTATTTGTCAACTTGTAAACCATTTACATCGTTTATGGTTTAAACAATCCAGCCATTAAGCCTGTCGCAGAAATTATACTGAAATACAAAAAAGGCCTGGGAAATATACCATTATGTAATCCTTCTCCCCTTTAAAAAAAACGGGACCCGGAAGGGTTCGATGGTAAGAAGCTGGATTTACCTTTTACACTCAAATTCCCCGAAGATAATTTATCCACGGAGGGCAATCCATTCCGCTGTAATTCAACCTTGTTACACTAGTGCCATTGGGACATTGATATAAAACCTGGGGTAAATATGTAAAAACAAAAAAGAAGATCCATTGAATATTATTATTTTTTTTAGTACTACCACAAAATGATGACTACTTCTTCAATTAAGCCCAAGGGTGATATCAGCTCTGTATTTTCACACCTTGGTGGTAAAGGCATTGGTCTCGACCCCAGTTTTTTAACCTTAAAGCAAGAAATTGCCCCCAAGGACCCTGCGATTCTTAACAATGCATATCAACGATTATTGACGTCCTTCCAAAAAGAATCCGTCGAGATTAAAGAAAAGGGATCTTCTGTGATTCCTCAAGTCTCCTTTGCAGATATCCAATCTAATGGTGGACAGTTTCCTCCTTCGATTGCAGAAGAAATCCGTAAGCGTGGCTGTGTAGTGATCCGTAACGTCGTCTCCCGAGAAGAAGCTCAAGGCTACAAGCAACAAATCAAGGAATACATTGGTCAGCATGCCAAAGATCTCGGTGGGTTTCCTACCAACGATCCTCAAGTGTGGGAAGTTTATTGGTCTCGATCCCAAGTAGCAGCCAGAAGTCACCCCAACTTTAACACGGCCACCTTGGCTCTCAACAAGATTTGGCACGCCGAGGAGAACACAGTGATTGATTTGGAAAAGAATTTAGGCTACTGTGACCGTCTTCGTATCCGTAAAGCTCATGATCAAAGTTTTGCCCTGCAAGAGCATATTGATAGTGGATCCCTTGAACGTAAAAACAAAAGAATAAGGAATTGGGGGGATTAGTATATATATATATATATAGAAATTTGACATTTTATTTAGGCTGGTTGGATCCTGAATATCGAAAATGCTATACCGAGATTTTTAATGGAAATTGGGAGGTAAAAGGATAAGAGAGAAAGGGAGAAGGTCTCATTTTATTGATTAAATTTCTCCCACCCATTATATAGAACCATGATTCATTTGATGCCACACATCGTGTTGAGGCACGCATGGATTATTACAATTCTCCTGGTGGATGTTCCGTCTTTCGTAATTTCCAAGGTTGGTTAGCCATGTCTGACATCAAGACGGGTGGAGGAACCCTTCGCGTTTGTCCTCTTTTGAAACAATCGACTGCCTATTTCTTGATGAAACCCTTGATCGAGGAAAACCTTTTGAAAAAGTAAGTGGTGGTGGGGGAAAACAGATTGCATCTGGGCGTTGTTGTTACAATAGAAAACGGATAATTAAATTCTCCTTTTTTAGTGATTACATTGGTGCACTCCCTGGATTATGTCAAGGTATTGGTAAAACAGACTACCCTGAAATTGTGGACACCATGGTTTCAATGCCCGATGTGGGCTATGGAGATGCTGTCTTTTGGTAAGTGGATGACTGGAGTGTAAGATAAAAATTTAATATATTCTTTGTTTAGGCATTGTGATCAAGTACATGCGGTTGAGCCCAAGAACGATTCGGATGTCGACTCGTCAGTTCTTTATATTCCATCCGTTCCTCTTTGCCGTATCAATTCCGAATATCTTGCCATTCAACGAAATGCATTTGAAAGAGGCCTGTAAGTCATTTTTTTTTTTTTTTTTTGGAGATACGTTTTTTTGTCAAGTTAATATTAATTTCAACCATAACTGACTAGGACACCACCTGACTTTCCCGGTAACCATTATGAAGAAACATTTGAAGACCGAGCTCAGGTGAATAGCATGAATGCCGCAGAACAGCTGAATATGGGTATTACGACTTACCCCCCTCTCTCGGATGATGCTACAACAGGTCAAAAGAAGGCACTGGACACTCACAACAAAGCCCTTGGCTTTGCATAAATAAATCCATCTTTTTTTTATATAATTAACCTTTTTTGATCTTTTATGGAAAGTTACACAGCAAACAAGGTTCGCATAACCCATTTACAAAAGGGATAAGTAACCCTAATCATATTCAGCCCTTTTTTCCCTTAATTTTTGTGAGTGTGTGTGTGTGTAAAACCCACCTTTCAGTCTGTATGCAATATTATTTACAATGCATTGTATTCATGGGATAAGGTTAGAAGTGGGTATAAGATGTAAAAAAAAAAAAAATGTTGAGCTTTCTAGCATATTTCACAATGATTTCATGGGCTACTATGCTGCCATACGCATAAAGAAAAGAAAAAACATTTAAGACTATTTTGGGATATTTGTTTTCTAAAAGGCACGTAAACCCGATTATAAATAAAAACTCGTCTTGTTTTTATAAAAAAAAAAAAGAATGCAATGCGTAAGCATCATAACAAGACGGTCATTCGAATTAAGAGACTTACGATTTTAGTAGAGTGTTTCAAAAAAGAAAGATGACTCGAGACTCCTTACATAATTAAATGGGTCTTTATGGGAATCTCGGTAAAAAAAAAAAAAAAAAAAAAAAAAAAAAAAAAAAAAAAAAAAAAGATGACCTCAACATGTGCATGGAGGTATTAGAATGGATTTGTTCGTTTTGACATACAACGTTTACAAGTCATGATTTCCTTTATTTGTTTGATCTCCATTTATTATAGTAGCACAGCATAATCATCATTACTGGTTGTAATTAAATTGTTTCATAATTGTTGTACTGTCAGATATTAAAGGGGGGAAAGTAAAAAGGGAAAGAGAGAACATTTTGAAAGGAGAATGAGACACCTTTTTTTTTTATGAAAATGAATAGGGCGAAATCCAACTAAATCTGCTTTGGTTATGTTTATCGAGGTTTCCCGCACCCAAAGAAAAAAAAAAGGCCCCTTTGTTATTGTGTGCTCCTGCTTACGGCGAATGGGCGATCCTTTTTTTTTTTCGCTATAAACAAGACCCCATCCCATAAACAATTGGTTAATCTACGATCGGATATAAGATACAAATGACATTTCACAACATGTCATTTTTACCCGCTTTGTGATAGTGTTGATCCAACTTGTAAATTAAACAAGGGAAAAAAAAGATAAAGTTTAGGTCTTATCAATGCAATGATGAAAGAAGACAAGGTTTTTTCTTATTAGAATGTTCTGATCAAATGTTGTACATGACAAATAAAACATGGACAGAGAGAAATCAAAGAAAAGAGAGAGAGAGAGAGAGAATAAGAAATAGACCCTTTCTTTTATATGTTGACATTGCAAATGGACTACATTATCTCTCAGGTAGGAGAAACGATTACATCGTAACCATGGAAACGAGGAGTTACTAAGGCGATGACGAAAGGAGTAGCCTGGAGTGAATCTGTAGAATTATAACGTGTTACATAAGGATGCATTATTGAAGAGAGAGAGAAAGATTCAATGTCTTGGCATTGGGTTGGAGTATGTAAGAATTCATCATTGAAAGATGTGTGTTTCTGAAAGAAAGGGGGGGCTCAACTAAAAGAGGTTGGGTTTATTCTGTGGCAAATGGAAATGTTGATCCTCTAACGCGTGTAATAATAGTAAAGAATATGTTACAATTAAGCATTTTATTGAATATTTTATAGTTGATATATTTATACATATTTCCTCCATTAGTACAATTCGCACGGTTTGAAAGGGGCCAAGAGAGAGAGAATGATGGGCTTCTCATACACACCTTTTTTTTTTTTTGCTCTTGTTATGTTTGTTACTACTTGTCATGATCATGAATGTATCTCCTATTAAAACAATAATTCTTTTTTGATCGCACAGAATTGTCATTATCAGACTCTCTCCTACACTTATTTTCTTCCTTTTCTTTTTTTACTTGCTAAATGGGACCCCCTTTTAGCCCCCCCTTTTTTTTGGAACCCCCCCAAAAAAAAAAAAAACTGCAGCAGCAAACAAAAAGTGATACCTCTTTTTTTTATTCCATTTTACTTTTCTTCTAGTTCCACTATAAACAATAAACAAAAAGCGGATGCCTATAAAATCCTGGATTCTACGGAAATTGACTTTTTCTTCTTCTTCTTCTCCTTCACTATTCTTTGGATTATTTAACTTGGCTATGAACGAGTCAAGGCTAAAAACAAACTCTTCATTTGCAAGTGAGGTCACCATCCCCACACATCAACAACACCGAAAGAACAACAACTATACACCGTCGGTATATACGGAAAAGTCAGCCACCATCGCTGCAGATCAAAGCAAATTTAAATCCGTGCTAGCATCTGTTAAAAGAGTTTCTTGGGCCTTATTTGTAAAGTATTGGTTCTTGCTGGGTCTATTAGTAGCCATTGTATTTGCAATTTTATTTCCAAATGTTGCCAGAAAAGGTGGACATATTCGTGCTGAATGGTCCATCAAGTGGGGTAAGAGAAAACCTTACATCCTTAACTCAATCTTTCGAAATACAAGTCATCTAACAACCAATATTTTCCTTATAGGTGCCGTCGTAGTGATTTTCTTAATATCAGGTTTATCCTTGCGCACAAAAATATTAGCAGAGACAATCTTACGTATCCGACTTCATCTACTCATCCAGATAATTAATTTGATCATCATTCCGTTTACTGTCTTTGGTCTCGTCTTGTTGTTTTTCAAACTGCACATGAACATTAATTCCATGTTACTTGTGGGTGTGGTCATTGCTGCAAGCACACCCACCACAGTTTCATCAAATGTTGTCATGACCAAAAATGCCAAAGGAAATGAAGCGTCAGGTAATAAGAAGAAGAAGAAAAAAAGATTATGCACGAAATCTAATCAATGTATAATTTAGCCCTAATGAATGCTGCACTGGGAAATGTTCTCGGTATATTCGTATCGCCAGCCCTTGTATCCGTGTTTCAAGGCCCTTTAATAGCTGCTACACCTGAAGAGGAAAGCACTGCACAAGCCAGCGGGGGTGTTGATTTCATCCAAGTCTTGAAACAACTGGGTGCTACCGTCTTGGCACCTCTAATTGTAGGTCAAATCATCCAATGGTTCTTTACTGAGCCGGTTGCCAAGTTTAAGGTCAAGTTCAGGCTGTCTGATGTCAGCAGTTTCATGCTTTTGACCATGGTCTGGTCCGTCTTTTCCGACGCAGTGTATTCAGGCTCCTTTTCGGCAGTGAAACCTAAAGACATTGTAGCGGTTGCTATCTTGAATGCGGGATTTTATATCATCTTCTCTCTCTTTTGTTTAATGATGGCTAGATTGCCACTTCCTAGATGGATTGAAACACCAGACTGGTTAAAGAGATTTCGATATTCCCGTGAAGATACCGTTGCCATCATGGTAAGATTGAATATATATCCATATATGTACCATCATCCTAAACTAACGCTTAATTTTAGTATTGTGGTGCAACAAAGACAGTAGCTATGGGCGTACCATTGATCAATGTGCTTTACCAGAATGGAGATCCTGGTACGATTGGTGTCTTATCTACTCCCTTATTATTGTACCATGTTGAGCAATTGATACTTGGTAACATCGAGGTGGAACTACTAAAGAAATGGGTAGAGAGCGGACAAAGAAAGAGAGAACAGCGAGAGACTCCTGTCATAAGGGATGAAGAAGAGAATGCGTATGACAGCGAAGTTACACACGTGGCATCTCAAATAGGTCCTCACTCACATTCACCCTCTCCATTATCACAACTACATTATTACGAAAAGTAATACCCCTTTATTACATCCCCTCCTCCTCCTCCTCCTTCTCTCTCTCTCTCTCTTTTTTTTTTTTTAACCCTTCCCTTCTTTTTTTTTGCCCTTTTGTAAAATCATTTTCATCATTTAATTATATAAATTTTTTGTGTACACACTAAAATGGCCCCTGCTGCTTTTTGAGTTTTAACTAGACCGAGGGAAATATCTTTTTTTTCATTTTTATCTTTTTTGAAATGTCAGAAACCAAACCACCCACTCGCCAAGAAAGAAAGCAATGTTGGTTTTTACGCGATCAATACTTTGCATGTCTCGATTCACTCGACATTAACGATCCCACTGTAGTCGAAAAGAATCCCGAAAAAGCAACCAAATGCCTAGAATTAAAAAAAGGTTATGAAGAAGGTTGCATGGCCAGTTGGGTAGGTTTAATATATCTTTTTCATAGGGAGAAACTAAATTCCTTTTTTAGGTTGAATACTTCAATAAACGCCGTGTTTTGGATTTACGGCAGAAACAGTACTTGGAATTCTCTGCTCAACAATCAGGAAAATAAAGAGAAATTTCAACAAACTTATGTGGTGGAGGTTTACCTTTGTAAAAATATCGATTCAGTTCTGATAGTGTAGATTAAAAAGAACGGGATAAATAAAAAAAAGTGTCTTGGAAAACAATGGCATCATTGTCTTTTAATTAAAAAAAGATATTGGTATTCTGTCAGTTTACACGAATGACATTAACGTCTGTGATCATGTCAACACAGTAGATCCAGAAACTTGTACATAGCTCAGCGTAGATATTTCGGAAGAAAATCCATCAATGATTTAAATTTCTTGACGTTATTTATTCGTACTACTCGTTCTATCAGCACCACACGCAATGCAATAAATAAGCATGATACAAACAATTGACATTGCCAAAGAGAGCAAATACCCTCATACATTGGTGATGCAATTGAGCTTTCCCGTAAACGTATTTGCGTAGACGGGCCATAACTGTTCTCTGAAAAGAAGCTCGATTGTTTTTCTGTGCATGTTACCCGTCCCACATAAAGGCCACCGTGTATGAACAAGTAAACCTTCAGTGTGCACCTATTTAATCCGCTTGGATGGTCACTATTATGCTAAATGCCATCTTTTTCATGCGTGACCGTCGAAAATGAATCATTTAAGCCCTTCATTTTTTTTTATTTTTTTGTAAATATGTAAACAAAAACTTTCTTATCAAATACAATGTCAAGTGAACCTTTGACATTAGAACAACTGTTAGAGGCTCACAAGGAAGAGCAAAAACAACTCACCTCAAAAATCATTGGTTTACGTAAAGGTGTACCCAAAAGCAACAAACAGAAAAAGCGAGAAGTCAATTCACGTATTGCTGATTTAGAATATGATTTAAAAAAGAAGCAGGACGAGGAGATTAGAGTGTTGAAAGCGGTAGAAGCTGGTATCGACCCTCACAAAGAACCCGTAAGGCAAAAAAAAAAAAATCCTACACACTTCCCCCTTTTCGAAACTTTGAGTATTCACTCTTCAATAGATGGACGACGGCATTTCGTTAGACCGTCTTGATGCATTAACCTTGGATGAAGTGACTGACACGGCTGAACCGGTTAAAGAGCAACCCAAGAAAAAAGTCAACAGAGCCAAGGCAAAAATCGAAAAGCGAAATGCAGAAATGGAGCGATTACGACTAGAAGCCATTAAGGAATCCGAGAACCAGGTTGACCTTGGTGTTATGGAGACGGAAGCTATCACGAAACTAATTGCACCCATGAACTTACGGATAAAGCAGATTAGTGCTGATGGTCACTGGTAAGAATAAAAAAAAGGCAAATCTTATGTTGTAATATTAATGTATCATAGCTTATATAATGCTTTTGCTGACCAATTGAGAACGAGACATGAAGAGAATGTGGATAAAAAGGAACTTCGTCAGTCAGCGGCTGAGTACATGCGTCAAAACCCAGATGATTTTGTACCGTTTTTGTACTTGGAAGACGGCAATTTTGAAAAGTATTGTAACGATGTGGAGCACACAGCTTGTTGGGGAGGACAATTGGAGGTAAACCTAAAAAAAGATGCTATTTCTACAAAAACACACGCCATAACTTTGTGTTCATTTATAGATCGTCGCATTGGCTAAATCCAGAAAAGTACCTGTCGATGTGATCCAGATGGGCGGTCCTACCATTAAAATTTGTGATGATGAATACCCCGACAAAACACCCATCAAATTAGCGTAAGTTTAATATTCCTTTCGGGCAATCGGATCTAAAAAAAATAGCAATCTTAAATTTTTTTTTTTTTTTAATTTTAGTTACCATAAGCACCTCTTTTCATTGGGTGCTCATTACAATTCCTTGATTGACCAATAAGACCATCTACCGCGATTATGTTTCCTCCATTCATTGTCCTTTATTTTTGCGTAATTTAATTAAAATCTTGAAATTTATTAAAGTCCACAATCTCAATTGTTATAAAAAGAGACACCATTGTCCTTCTCAATTCGTCTTTCTTATCTTACTCTATTTCGATTTTCTACTACGAATCATGTCTGCTATTACTACTGAAAAAGCTACCTTTGCTGCCGGTTGTTTCTGGGGCGTAGAACACATTTATAACAAACACTTTAAGGATCTTGGCATCCTTACCACCGTCGGCTATATCGGTGGAGAAGTTGAAAATCCCAATTATCCTCAAGTTAAGACCGGAAAAACAAATCACGCCGAAGCCTGTCAAATTACCTTTGACCCATCCAAAGTTTCCTATGAAACCTTGACAGAATTCTTTTATAAAATGCACGGTAATTACAACCACTCATTCCGCTTTTTTTTCAATTAGTGTATTCATCATCCCCTTCATTTTAGATCCCACTACTGCCAATTATCAAGGTCCCGATGTTGGCACCCAATACCGTTCAGCCATTTTTTACCACGGTCCTGAACAAAAGGCCATTGCCGAAAGAGTTACAAAACAAGTGCAAGAAAAGCACTATCCCGATACTCCCATCGTTACAGAAATTGTACCTGCCACCACCTATTACAATGCCGAAGATTATCATCAATTGTACTTGGAAAACAATCCTGAAGGATATGCTGTAAGTTTTTTAGGATGAAAAACAGTTTATCAATCTTTTTTTTTTCTAACGTTCCCTCATCTTTAGTGTCCTACTCATTATCTTCGTTGGTAATTCTTTTTCCTCTTCAAACCTGCAACAATTCAAACAACCCTGTATATTTCAACAATTATATCACATTTACATCCCATTTTTTTACATTTTTTCTTTATTACCCTCTCCCTCTCTATACATAATTACGAGTTTAATAAACCTCCACCGCAATAAATACATCTACAACAATGCACTAAAATTATATCTGTCAATGATCGATCGTTGCTTGGCCGTAAACTTTTAGCGCCGCAACTGGAACATTTTTTCGTATGGGGTGAATACAAAACTCTTCGAGTTATACTACACAGTTCTAAACGATAAAAAAAAAAAAAGTTGATTAATAATCCAAAAAAAAAATTAACAGATAAATTTTTTTTTTTTTACCCCAGAAATGGCCGGCATCACATTGAGCCAGCGTACTATCCCCAATAGCTCGCACAAGTTCATCACAAACAGGACATTTCTCTCTGGGCTTGGGGTTATAAGGACCATAGGGCGAGCTGGAATAGGCAATTTCTTGGTACAGACCCAACTGATCGAAATTGTCCTGTAATCGCACATACATCTCCAAACACTGGGCTGTCAAATCGCTGTTGGATATCGTCAAGCCAAAATCACATAGCAAGAGCATCACCATTTGGTCCTGTTCGCTAAACTTACTAAACTCCGTATCCGGTAATCTCGACACATAATCAAACACATAGGCCAAAAAATGGCTCAATGTATTCTGTTTGGCATCCATACAGGACTGTAAGAATTCGTTTCCGAACAAGACCATCTTGTACTTTTTCAATTCGAGTTCCGCGTTAAAGATGATGCGGCTCGCAATCGTGCTGGATTCACAATATATCGCTTTCGTAAGGTCTCGACCACTAAGAGATTCATTTTGTCAGTATATAGCATTTACCATTTCTCCTTCCTCCTATTTTTACTCTAGTACTGGTTTAACCGCCATATATTCTCTTAATTTACTGAGCCATCTATCAATATGTGTAGCATTATCATCCTCAATTAAGTAATCCAGAACCTCTCTTAGTAATCCTCGCACAGGTTTCACAAAGACTACACAAAACAAATATCACTTATCAATCATCCAGTTTAGAAAAGGGAGGTAAAGAGTAACTTACAGAAATTTGGATCAGTCACATATGTATCTAGATCGGTAAGTAAGTTGTCTGTCAATAATCCACGAGGCTTTTGTAAAATAAATGCCAAGTTTGTGTCTTCTGTGGACTCGGGACGATAATGAACATCCACTGTCGGCCTCATGCTACCATCATAACAATAATAAAAAATGAGCCATCATTGGGGGGGGGATAAATCTTTTTTTCTCCTTCTTCTCCATTCCACACTTACGCAAAGTAGATTGCTGTATATATATGTCCCAATGAATCTGCTCCGCCAAATAAGTAAGGTAAAGCGTCAGATGCACCAATAATATCATCTTCATCGGCTTTCTCCTGTTCATCCATCCACTGTTGCTTGTATTTCTGAACAAGTTTACTACTGATTTCTTTATGTGCGACCTCATCAAAGGTCAATTCATCTTCTGCACTCAAATGAAATTGAAGTCCTTCGCCTTCCATTGTATAACACCTGAAATCAAAATCATTGATCCAGTTTCCTCCTGATAATCCCAATGCCGAGTTCTCCAACACGTGCATTTTCCATTCCTTATCCACGTCCATGACAGCCTCGTCTACTAAAAGTGATGTGAAACGAATCGTAATCCCTTTGGATAAAGCAATACGAATAAAAGGTGAATCGTTTTCAAAATCGTCGTGCACTTTCAATAAGGTGGGAACGGATGAGCCTTCATCGAACCATTGACGTAAAATCGAATACTGAATATCTTTAATCGTCGTATGATTTTCCTCGTCCGTTTCTATCTGGACCGTGACCGCTGTGAGTGCTGCAGTGCCGTTTGTGCTTGCTGAAGCAACATATGCAGTATCTATGTCCGTATCGGTGTCAATACAACGCGTTCCTTCTTTTTTTTTCATTAGTCTATCACAAATACATTACATTTGCCCTCAGTCTTCTTCTGCCAATTAGACCAGTGAACAAGGTTGACATATGATGTATGCGCTGTAATAGTTGTACTATATTCGATACCGTCGTATCCCAATTTATAAAGGCACAAGTCTCCTGCCTTGTTGGATAATGCAAGAAGACATGGTGAAGTACTAAAAGGATCTGCCACGATCTTTTTAGACCAAGCAGCGTCTATAAGAAAAATTAAATACATGTCAAATTTTTAATCCCAAAAAAAAAAAAAAAATCCCGCTTACATAAAGTATGATGAGGGTCTCCCTTAGTAGGATGATCATGCGCAATGGCATTGGCCTTGGCACTCTCGGTAAGGTCTGCATACTGGGAATGAAGGATTAGATCACTACACCCCCACACCTATCACACACATTTCTTTTCTTTACCAGCTGCCAGTCAGAATTAATGGGATCTTTGGCTGAACATTGATATATAAGAGCTCTATGTTTGGTTGTAACAACCACTAAAAAACAACCATTTGTTTGAGATAATCCACTTGGTGACCAGTTGGCACAACGGTATCCTTCCTCGAGCAGAAATGAAGTCTGTATATTATTGCAGTCGTCTATAGTTTTAAGGCATTAGAAGCCGTGTAGGGCTTTTTTGAGCGGGAATGTATACCTATGGGTGCTGACGAATTAGGCTTCAATTCGGGTAAAGTGAATCCAACATGCTTGACACTTTCTTCGTTTGACGAAAGACCTATTAAAATGGGTGTCTAAAATAGAGTAATAACGCGATCAATAACTGAATGACGGTACTCGTGGTTTTTTTCAGTTACAATAATGTGAACATTCATGTCTAGGCAAATGGCCAATTGACAGTCTTCACTCCATTGAACACAGTCAATAAAGTAAGGTCGATTTTTTAATGAGAGTGGTGTAAGTTTCTCCATGTTTTGAAGGGACAAGAAAGAAAAGAGAAAAAAAAAAGTCAGTGTAATTAAAAAACGTCACTTTAACCTTTTTTCTGCACTGCATTTTCATTGTACGTTGATAATTAGACGCAATAAGTGTGTTTCAAGAAAACATGGTATCTTTTTATTCACCAAGATAGACCAGGCTAATTTGATTATCAACTTTTTTTTTTGGTAATTTCTTGATTCGGACAAGTTTAGAACAACCCTTCAAAAAAAAAGGGGGAGGAAAGGGATTGTTTCATCATTAATTAGATAATGCCATAACAGGATTATCTTACATGAATGAAGAAACGCCTTTTGCTCCAAAAAAAAACATAAGCATAACTAACAGATGGAAGAAGGGGGTTTATTAGTTATTGTTATCAAAACTTTGTAAACAAAGTTTTTTTTTATTAGGAGATGTTGTTTAATCCGAGATGGGGAGTTAAATTATGTTTTAAAAGGAGTATGTATATTATATATATATATAAAAAAAGAAGGGAGTTATTGATGTATGATGAACTTTTCGTCATACTGTTTAGTAGATGTCCAGGAAGCTGCATTTGGCTTCTCATTAATATGAGCATAAAGTGGTACGGTCACAAAGTCAACAGATGGATAGCGATTGAATTGTTGACTAGAAAGTGCATTATAGCGATCATCGAATTCAATTAAGATAGACTATATAAAAGAGTACATGAGTTACAGGATCATATTGCATGAATCAAATCTTTTTTCTTCCTTACATAAACCGAATTCAAGTTGGAGTTGGATGTAATGTTCACTTGTTTATATACGTCGGATAAGTCGGATCCATTTTTGCTGAACCGGTAATTAATGCCTCTAATATTTTCAGTTGCATTGATGCGATTGCAAATACTGAGAATAGCGAGCTCAAACTAAATCGAGTTATAATTTAGAAAAAAAAATTCTATAAATAATCTTTTTTTTTTTTCGCTTTCTTACTCTTTGACGAAGCACGCGATGTCTCCACATGAACAATAGCGTAGATAGTATCATAAAAAATGGTAAAACAACAAGCCCGCAAGACCATCGGGTGCGGATCCAGAGTATGTAGTTACCGAAAATAACAACCATCCAAAGAATCCATATAGCAATGATCCACATAATCTTATTTCCAGGTGGTGGGTGGCTATACACGGATTGGTTAAGTAAGTTAAATGATGAACAGAAATCTTGGACTGATAACTATAGCCTTAATTAATCAACATGAATCTGACGAAAACTAAGTATAATGCTTACATAGCCTTGAAGATCAAACGTATATTGATCATCGAACTTTCGGTTCATCAAAGAGAAACGGACGGACTTCATTAGAAAGGAATGGGATGGGTTTGTAAAGATAAAGAGTGTAATGGGGGTGATAACAAAAGCAAAAAATAAAATAAAGGAAAGAAACTAGATAATTCTGATTGACATGATGTTTATATATCGGACTTGAAGATCTGTGACGTTTTTGCACATTCTATCTGTAAAATAGGAGCATTATTATACTAACTTTTTTTTTTATAGACTATCTATACTAAAGGTTGCAGGAGTGACATAAGTATGAATGGAGAAACAAAAAGTGAAGTCTCAATACTTCTTTTGCTAATTATTGCTATTTAGTTTGTTAATATCTTGTTGAAACTGGCTATATTACTATTCTCCAGAATTGACATTTTACAGTAAAGTTGTGACTGTAGCAGCATGTTCCTAGCCTATTTGATCCTCACCTCTCGCATTCTACTAAAATGTAATTATTTCGTGGTAGGAGCAGAATACACTTGCTCCGATGATTTAATAATTAAAAAAAAAAAGTAGAGTGGTTACAGTTTGCAATTACAATAACGTTTTGATAGCATGATTTATTTAATGTATAACATTTCGATGTGGTAAAAATTTTGTCTGTAGATTTAGAATATCCTTTCTTAGAACTACCTATAACATCCGAGCTAAAGACGAAAGAGTGGAAGATTAATGGAGCTTCAAATCCACGTCTGGCTTGTCGATGATTAAATGAAAACGGTGTGTTCGAAACATGCTGGGATAAGTATTAAGACCAACTTCGTATCCGTTCAACAGATAGGCTTTACAACTAAGCAAGCTAATATCTACCCGTTTTAATTCTGAGTGATTCTTAAAGCACAAAGTAAGCTCTGTATCGTCATTCGCCACCGGTCTCATTCCACCACAGATTCGGACATCTTCTAATAGAGGACAAGATTGAAAAAATACTTGGAAGACATCATTGAATACAACTGTGTCTGTTCTATCCCCCGGGCAAAATCCAACCTCAACATCCTTGAGAGAATACTCTTTGATCTCGTACTGGCTTGCTAATGCATCTGTTTCATCTGCGCCAAATTTATCCAACCAAACTAATAATTTTTCAAGTACGGGCAGGTTTGGTAGAATGTTGATAAAGAGTGTTGTCGCACCTCCTTTCGGCAATCGGTCAATGGTCAAATCAACAACTTTTTGAAACGATGCGGGTAATTGTAGGATTCTTGATTTTAAATACGTTATTTCTTCCAATCTTCCGACTAGAATCTCGTGAATCTTGATTCCCAAGACTGTAACATTGTCAATTAGCTGCGATTTCTGAATTGTATCAACCATGTGTTCATTTCGGGACGTATCGTTCAAATAGAGTGACAGACCTTTTAGTTGTACCTTGTTTTTTTCCATTGCTTTAATCATCTGGTCAGACAAAGGACATAGATTCATATCCAAGTATCTGAGTGGTTTCGATTCCATCAACAAGCTTGTTACAACTTCCTCCATCCTTGTTGAGAGATAAAGGTTATACGAGCGCTGTGCATACGTTTTTAAAGCTATATTTTGAAGATTCTTGTATTTTTGATTGATATACGATACCCATTTGAAAACAAGCTCGTCCAGATTATCTGTATTATCGTTATACATCCCCGCTATATTTATAGAAAGATCGAGGTTTTCAAGCTTGCTTGCTTGGGTGGTAATGTTGACGTGTCGTTGATTTCTCCACCTATGGTTATCGACACTCATCTTAAGCGTAAGCTTCTTTAAGTTTGGACTCTTGCTGTGAAAAACTTCGACATCTTCTAATCTGACAGCGGTACTTATTAATACGAATTCTTCAAGTGACGGTAAATTTTGAATGTGGTCACGAAGTAACTTCAATACCGTGATATCATTTTCTCCATCGTACGGTTTGTCGCCTGTGACATCCAATCGTTTCAAGTTGCTTAAATTACTATACAGGACGATTTGTTTTGTGAAGAAAGGGGATAAAGAACGATCAGTCAAGGATTCTAGATTGTTCCATCGTTTAAATCGTTTTTGATAATCGAACACCTCCGGACTAGGTATCTTGTCTGTATCACAAAAGAGTTCACTGATTAATACATTTCGCACCTTCGGAAATACTTCTGGAAGCTTCATCAATGTTCTTGTGTGCTTTTTACTTGTCCATGATATACAGAGATTATTTACTGTGTTTGCGATATGTCTTTTCTTTACAAATAGATCCATAGCTGATCGAAAATCAAACGGCATATTGTTTTTAATCGTAAGATTGTCGTAAAGATTTGAATTGGCTATAATTTCGTACCAAGCCTTACAAACACGGATACATCTGATTTTGTCTCGCGTCGACAGAAAGTCTGTGATGAGTATCAATATTTCTGTAGGTATCTGTATCATGCTTTTGGGAAAGTAAAAGATGTTGAGGGTTTTTTATGAAACAGACTATATATTTATAGGTTTGATAATCCGACCTATTTTTCTTTCTGAGCTTACGTCATTTCATCCATCAATAAAAAAAAACAGTCGAGGAGCTCACAAATTGAGTTAAAACACACGACAAATCATGCTTTATTTTTTTTTATTTTTGATAAAACGAGTCGTTTTTCTATCCTCTGGAGTATTTGCTTCCAAAAAAGCACGAGTATGCTCATGTCGAAGCACGATATCTTCTTTATCTTTGCTGTCACTTTCGTCGTCAAAGTAGAAGCAGCTTCCTCCGGAACCCAACTATGCAATTGCGCTTTGATGTGTCATAACCAATTATCCTTTTGATGTGTCACAATATCAACGCACTCCATGTTACTATTACTCATAATGAAGTTGCAAAACCAGTAACATCTCCATTGGCTTGAATTTCTAAAAATAAACGTTTTTTATTTGGGGGTTCAATTCTCGCAAAACGTCAAATGCATTTCATTGGCTCTTAATTATTTTACCGAATGTGTGTAAATTTCATGATTTCTATTATGCTTATATTCAGATTCTTTACAGATATATTTGGACTTAACATGGCAAAAGTTCTTTTGATAAACATCTATCCCAAAAAAATTTGAATGTCTGATCCAGCCTTGACAATCTTCAGCAGTAACAGTAGCACATGCAGCAGCAATTCTGGGTGTAAGCTGATCTACTTTACTCAATTGATGTCTTCTAGTTTTTTTCTTTACTTTTGCCCAACACTCTTTTATAGGATTAAGAAATAGCGAGTAAGTTGGTAGGAAAAGAGGCTTATAGCCGTGTTTGTTAATCGCTTTTATACTTAATCAGAGTGGCGAATCCTGCAATTATCCACCACAATACAAATTCCTTTTTTGTTCTGTTTATCCCATGCGAGAGTGACTCCTCAGGGTGTGTACAGATGGGACACACAGGCGTGGAAACGTAATCCGGCATAAATCCTCATTCCTTACCAGATTCAATCTCCCAGATGTTTGATATAAAAATCGTCCTCCCTTTTGCGATGACTTTCTCTCTATAACTTTAATAAAGGATTAATGCAGACTCATTTCTTATTACTTCCTTTTATTCTTTTTTCTATACTTCTCTATCTCAAACATCACAGCTAGTGAGTCTTTCATAATTATTTCGTTGTTAAAATTATCATTGTCATCAGTAATAGTAGTATATGCATCCGCCAACATGATTACAGTGTACTCTATATCCATTTCATCTGAAAAACTTTAATCATCGACCTCCTCAATGACTGTATCAGGAATATAGTTGATAAAGTCTGCTATCATTAAAAGGTATATGCTGTGCTATAAAATAAGATATAACCATTTCACTTAGAGACTTCGACCAATATTAGACATTATTGTATTGCTCCGAACCTCGTCAAGCGTCTAGGATAATCAGAGAAGGGCACACCAGTCATTGCGACTATAATGCGACTAAAGATGTATTGTATACAATTTTAGGGGCAATCACTGCGAAATTAGTTGTGTCAACGGAACTCAGGTAGCCCGCAAGTTGCAAAAAAAATAGAACAAAAAAAAATAAGGACCGATTATGGTAATCGTAAAAGAGCCCCTTCTAGTTTGACCAAGCACGCATTAAAAACATTTATTTTGCACACCGGAGCGTTTTATTTTGGGCACTGGTTTTTTTCATTTTGCCTAAAAGACTTTATACATTGTTTCCTTAAATTGATTCAAGTGTCGAATAAATTCTACTAGAATTGACTGAGGCACTTAAATACAATATAAGAAATATCATATTCCCTCCATTAAAAGATCAATAATGTTGTTGTTACTATCAAATTTATTCTACACTGTGCAACAAATTGATCTGAACATGATATTCAACTTTGCCTCTCTCTCTCTCTCCCTAAAAAAACAAACAATAACTCTAATGCCCTATAAGCTAGCCAATTAAAATGTTTATTTAGAGTGAGTGTAGATTTTTTAAATTTAGACAAATGAGTGGTAGTGATGATATAGTAGTAGTAGTAGTGGTGGTGGCGCGAGATGAAATAAGACAAGCATACTTCTTCAAGTATCGTTGTTTCCATCAGAATCAGAATCTTCCAAATCGTCATTATCTTTGTCATTCCAAATTAAAGCTGTAGTCCTACAGCTGATTGGGGTCTTCTTATTATTACTGGTGCCACTGAGGATCCTTGACATGTCATCCTCATTATCCACCTGATAGGTTTCATACATTGTCTTGAGTTCAATCCTTACCATAATAATCCCTATACCGAAGGTTGTATCACACTTGTGTAACAAATACATGTCTTGTTGCATCCACCCTATCTTGACCATTTTCTCTACAACCATTGGCCAATGCTTGATTTCCTAGAGGTTTAGAATAGGATTCGTGGGGTCCAGTTGGTCAATGAGCAAGGACTATAAAAGAAAAAATATTATTAAACAAATTAAAAGATTTAATAATTAAATCTTACTTCAATGCATGCGAGACCGTTAATAACTTTACGTAAACCTTGCTTGAGAGACGTGTAGTTGGTTGTGAATGAGAAAGAATCAAGATCTTGTGATACGTATAAACCTCTGTTGACCAATTGAAGGAAGTAGACATGTGCATCGAAACCCATCATCTGTACTACAGGGAACACTACATTCTTGATGTCTTTGGCTGGTAAGAAGTGAACCGAGAAGAGGAAATTATTCACATGACATTTGATGCCAAGTGCAGACTTCAGCTTATCCATGAAGAGCTTCTTTGGTGTGGCCTTCTTTGCAATTTCAGCAGTTGTGCCATCAACGATATCTTCATCCTTAGACATTACGACAATACGTATGTCAGCCTTAAAACGTAATTTGTTCCTTTTGCATGGCTCAGATACAGTGTCACCCCTACAAAAAAATGTTAATACTTTAATCTGACAAAAAAATAGCAATATATATATATATATATATATATATGTGTGTGTACATACCAATGCAACATATATTCATCGTTATAAAAAAAAGCCTCGAAAATCACACCCCAGAACTTGATTTGATAATCGAACTCTGAATACCCTTTCCTTGAATTCTTGCTAAAAAGGTGGGGTCGGTCGATATGTATTGACAGGCTACATAACAGAGTCGGTTTGTTACCCATTATTTGCAAAAAAAAAAAAAAAAAAAAAAAAAAAAAAAAATTGTAATACATACATTTTCCTTACATAACGATATTGAAAACCCGCCCTAAATTTCGAAAATCTGCATTTAAACAAACACAAGCACAGGTTGCCATAACCACTTGCAGGCATACTTTTCTAAGTAAAAGTTACCCCCCACATTTACGGTCTTTTCAAAAATGTAAAGGTTGTACTGTGTTAATTATAAATTCCGGTCTCTGTATCTAATTACATTAAATGTTGGACCCTTTTCCCTGCTTAAATACCTTTTTTTTTTTCGGATGTTTTCCGGCTTGATCAAATCCAGCCTTGATCGCGTCTTAAACAACAACTGAGCATCAAGTTTCTTTATGGAAATGTATATAAAAAGGTCAGCTAGAAATCCACATATATATTTGGCCCTATTATAAAATCACTTTTTTCAACAGGTCCGTGATTTCTGTAATATCATAAGCGGCATATTCAAAAGAAGACCTTGTGTATTTTTCCTTAATTAATTTAGTGACCTCAGCACCAAAATAATTAAAGAAAAAAAAGGCATTTAAGCCATAAGCTCTTGTTTATCAGCTTACAAAAAAAAGTCTCCTCTTTTTTTTTTGAAAAAAATTCCGGTCTCTGTATCCAATAATATCAAAAGGTGGACCCTTTTTCCGTCATAGTCACGAGAGAAAATCTGGACTTCCCATCAACCACACCATGGCCACCATAACATCACGCCTTGCAATACAATACTGCAATACGAAGATCAGTCTTGAAATGCAAATAATTTTTTTACATGGCGTGGAAACGGTGTCGCCCCTATACAAAATGTTAATACTTTAATCTGACAAAATAATAATAATATGTATATGTACCAATGCAACATGTATTCATTAATGTAAAAATAAGATTCGAATACAGCACTCCAGATTCGGCATCCTGGCTACGATAGTCAAGCCACCCCAAGAAAAATCCAGTCTGGAACAATCTGGTTCAGCGGACGAATTTCGAACTTGGATTTTGGCGTTGTCACCATTTTTGTTATTGATACGTTTGAAGCCAGACTTGTATAGTCATTGGACGCATTTCTTCAAAGCAAGTGCAATTTTGGCAAGTACTACTGTGTCTTTAAAGGAGGTCGAAAAGATCGATTGGCACATGAATGATATTGTCAAGGATTTTTAAGAGTTGTATCTGGCTCCTCAGTTGATGTCAATTAGCATCCACCTGTCTAAAACTCACGAACCCAACCAAGGAGGTCACCATCCTATAGCAAAGACTAGCTGTAGATGTAATATCGCAAGAAATATAATGTATCTTTTTTTATAAAAAGGAACTAATAATTTAGTGTTTTTTGAGAAAAATAAAAGTTATTTTAAACTAACCTTTTAACTTTCATTCATTCAAAAGAAAAAAAGAAAAAGAAAAAGAGAGAAGTATGTTAAAGGAAAAGTAAAAGGGAAAAAAAGTGTGTGAACATGATTAATATGTAAGCTGATAAACAAGAGCTTATGTCAGAATGATTTCAATTATCTAAAATGTTTGGGCCTTTACTTAAAATAGAAACATTTGCAGCCCCACTCCCCTATACAAATCGGAACTTGGTAGTTGTCAGTAATAGCTTTTAATGATAGTGAAGCACATTTTATGGAAAACAAAAATCGATCATCCTATAAAGTTTCGACAATATGGGATGTCAGTCGACGTAAAGACTTATGTGTAAACCATCACATAATTCTAAAAAATACGTTTGAAAAAATATGGAACCTTAAAGAAAACTTTTTATACTACCATTTTTTACAGCACTCTTGACTCATATGATATTATACTCAATATGTACAGATTCTGAACATGCTTGGTGGAAACACGACCTAGTCTTCCCTCTTCATTTGAACGTTTTAAACGATTAAGTACTAAAGTGCTTCACTTCTTTTTAAGTCTTTTTTTTAGACTTGTAAACGTTTTCAGTTTATTCTGGTTTTTGTTTAGTTAAAATCAGAGGCTTTACTGTCACTTTATGTATCGGGGAGAAGCTGCTACTGCAAGGCAGTGCGAATTCGTTATTGCACACGAATATTCATGAGAAAAACTTGCTGAGATCTATTCTAATAAATTTGAACGTATTCTAAGAAGCATACCAGCTGATTTTAAACTGGTTGGTAATCCATCATGAATTCAAAGTTTTTCTACATGAGGCAAACCCGAGAAAACAAGAAAAAAAGTGTTAGTATTTATATAAATTTTAAACTGACGTCATGATATTAATTTTCAACCAATGAAATCGGCCCAAAAATTAATTACTCATGCAAAGTCTTTTTTTATAAGTATGGCTTTCCCTGATTAGTATTCTCATATCTCTATTTATACAGCATATTAGCTCTATCAGAGAGATTTAAAAACTTATATAACTTCAAAATCGGTGTATTTGGGTCTGCCCAAATGGGTATGATACAAGCGCGATCTTTTTAAGATGTCCTAGCTTATCCTCTTTGTACGTTACACACGGTATCGTGCATACTACACATGAGATGGATCTGTATAGTTAGCTCAATAGATACAGCACTTTTACAACCATTTTTCCATGTAATTTAACTTATAATCGAGGAAAATGTGACCATCACCAATCATATCATGTATATACTCATGAAGCTACTTCCGCGACTGGATATACCAAACTAGTATTTACATGATACCATCACAATACAATTACCAGTGCTAGTGAGTGCCTTCAATTTTTGCTGTATACTGACAATATTGAGAATATAAACTTTCATGCTTGACTATTCCCCCCTTTACCTCGCGTCTTGATATACTTTCTTTTTGCATGAATGTAATCTAATTTGTCTTTCAACTCCGGGTTTTGTCATTGGTTCTGGTATTAAAATTACTTCCAATGGTATTCTCTCATTGAATTTGTAGCTTCTGTTTTTTTTAATTAATGGAATGTAACTACAAAAGATGATAGTGGACTGATTACTGGGTGTTGGATATTGTATAGAGAACTTATTTTTCTTAAAAAAAAATTGAGTGATTCACTGATTATGGGGGAAATAAATGCGGAACAGGTTTGGGAAGACTTAAAAAAATAGGCAGTACTCTAAAGGAATCACAACAGTTTTTTTTTAAAAATAATGGATGAGGTCCCAAGTCCCAAGTATGCTCATTTATTGAATCTTAGGCTTAGAAGATGTTTGACTAAGTGGCAAGTCATCCAGCAGTAGCACCCTTAAATAAATAGTTTTTTTCGTCTTTCGTACTGCCAGTTAAAAGCGGTTGTTGCCAGAAAATCAAACTTTAAAACGTCAGGGCAATGGCCAAATTTTTTTTTCTTCCTGTTGTCCTGTACTTTCTTTGAAAACTGCCATGTCAAACTGGAATCAAGTACCCACGGAGCTTTTGATCAAGATTTTCGACCTTCTCGAATCTAGTTTTCTTGAAACACATGAAATTCAACGAGAAATTTCTCAGCAGATGCTTGTTTGCAAGAACTGGTGTCGCATTGCTAAAACGTTGTTATATAAGGACGTGACCATGCTGTCTATCAAGCAACACGACGCATTTTTAACATGCATGAGCCATTACAGCACCGGCATGAATCAATTAGTGCATTCGTTTAAAGCCTGCTCCGAAATCACGAATTCCAAGTTAGAAAAGGATCTAGGTCTGATTTTGAGCGCAATGCCCAACCTACAACGACTCGAGGCCAAGCCCCAGAAGGGATGCTTCTTTACCAAACTCTTGCTTGAGCTTTACTCTTCCTCCGACAGACCAACCCAATTGGTAACGATACCTATATTTACTACAGAATCAGAACAGGATGTAACATCATACCAATATGCTGTTTGGGCCCTCAAAAAAACGCTCAAATACATGGTTTTACCCGATTGGTGTATCAAACCATACAGCCTATTCACTCCATTAGAGGAGTTCAAGAATTTAACAGACCTCGAACTCCGCATCTCCAGTCTCTACCAAATGAATGAAATAGGCATAATTGCTTCAAGATGTACAAATCTAATCAGCTTGGACATTGCATGTAGAGCCAGGACAAACCAAATTACGGAGGATCAGAGTAAGGCGATAAATACAACCTGTGTGCAACCAGTGCCCCATATTCGTATGCTTAGGATCAATGCAAGTGTGGCTACGGCCAGCCCTGATAGTATGCGTATCCTCATGAGGCTATTTCCGCAAGTTAAAAAATGGGAAATGTATGAAGGTTCGCATAGAGCCATCAAAGAACAAAGTATGGAGATACCCATGGAGCTTTGGGTACAGTTCTTGGTCTTTCTAAACAAGATCACGTTAGTTCATTGTCCGTGTTTATATATTTCTAGCTTAGATCAGGTCATGAAGGAAATATCAAATACCACTGGGTTATGTAAAGAGATCAAGCTAAAATACAACTACAGTCCCTTCCATGATAACCGTGGGGATATTTTACGCATACTTCCTTTCTACGGCATCGGCACTCATGACGATGACAGACAAGATACCATTGTATCGTATGTACCAAGCGAATCTAACGCTCATTTACCACATGAATCCTTGATCGAAAAAATTGGCTTTCAATTGGAACATTTAATTATGAATCTGAATAGGGTATTCAAACGTGGTGCCGTTCGTGATGCAAGGGAAAGTAATGTTTTAGGGCCTTTTGGAAATTTTATCAATCATATATTTATACACTGTCCAGTCCTAAAATCATTAGTGATTACCGGAGCAGATTTGTTACATTGTAATGATAATGATCTGGAGGCGCCACAGTCCTTCAAGCTTCTTCACCTTCAAAACTGTAGATTTTTCCAAGGCGTGGATTTTCTGTCCGACTTATCCCATCGATTACCCTCCCGAATGGAATTTATGGCCATTGACCAGTGTATGTTTATTTTGAGAAAGAAGGAATTGATGCTTCATATAGAAATGCCATTCACTGTGTTTGGTTGTCTGTTTTATTCCAAAAAAAAACTGCCAGAACATAAGTACTCGAGTATGGTGGTAAAGATCACAAAGATATTAAAAGAACCGCTTTACTATCGCTTGTATGATAAACAGAAGTTGGAAACTCTATCGACCCAGGAAGAATTTGAGCTTTGGGCAAAGGATGAGCAGACAACTGGTATAGAGATTACATGCTCTGGTATCGAAAAGTTGTTGATTCGAGCATATGGTTTTCGGATACTCATCTTTCCTAAAGAACAGGTTGAATATATGGATGGTCAGAACTATATAAATTCTTCCTCTGAGTTTCGACATGTTCAAACATAAGATCCCCCACCCCCTTTTCTTTTTTTTAGAAAAAAAGAATGTCTAGCAAAAAAAAAAAAAAAAAAAAAAGCCATCAAAAAGGATGACAAATTTTATGATCAGTCCAAGGTTCCATTGTAATAAATAAATGCAGTGTAAAATAACGTACACTTTAAGTTGTAAAAAACCACTTTGCGTGATGTATAACGAGTTGCAAAAAAACGGAATATGTATCTTTTATCTTATTCATTAAATTAAATTTTAACTAGACGAGTTTTTAGTAAAGAAATCACACGAGGCGGGAAATAATGCTGTTTTCAAAGAATCAAATTATAATGTAGTATTGTCCTGCGCCAGAATAAGCAAAGAAGCAACACACCAGAGATTAGTTGTTTGGACATCTACGTAAATAGTATTGCAGCATATATGTTCTAAACACTAAAATAATAATCTCTTAATAAAAGAAATAAAATCAGAATAAACTTTAAATATCACCACTTTCTATAACACTACTGTTGATAGGATAATATATTACACATCCAACAGATCCTGAACATGCTGGTTGAAAACATGACCCAGTCATATTTCCTCATTTGGGCATATTAAAGAAATGAGCACTGAAATAATTCACTTTTTTTAGGTTTTCTATTTATTCCTGAACCCTGTCAATGTATTCTAATTTTTTTATGTTTAAAATATAGGCTTTATTGTCTCTTGGTAAATTGGAGAAGCTACTGTTGCAATATGATGCCAATTACTTATTTTACATAGATATTGATGAGAAAAACTTACTTAAATTTATTCTAATATATTTAGACGTATTTCAAGAAGCATACTAGTTGATTTTAAACAGGTTGGTAATCCATCATGAATTCAAAGTTTTTCTACACGTAGCAAACCCGAGAAAAACAAGAAAAAAAGCGCTGGTATTTATATAAAATAAAAAACTGACGTCATGAGATCAGTTTTCGACCAATGAAAGCGGCTTTGCCCACACCCACCCGTTTTTATAAGAATTGAGCAATCTCATGAAGTAGAGTATGTCAAAACCTTTTTTTTTCAAAGGCTCCACATAATTAAAATTTAAGAACTGGGGATTTAGCTGAAAGTATCATTATGTGCACTAAAGTAAATGCTGGTGACAAGATGGTTAGCACCCACCTCGGGTCAGATTAATATTAATTTGGTGCTCCAAATTCGCTATCAATTTATTAACTGTCGGGTCATTGGGAGAGGAGGATTATCTTATTTGCTTTATTGGGTGATGATGTGCTTTATACAGATACCAACTGTGAACATAGAGCCGTCGACATTATTGAAACACACGATTTAACCAAAACGATAGTTCTTGATTTTAATTGTTTAATTCTAACTGGCTTCTTCCTGTTCCAATTCATAACGCAGTTAGCAATTGCTCAAATCTAAAATAAAACAAAACTAATAAATAGCATATGTTTAGTACAAAAATAAGCCTCGCACTTTGCATACATTCTATACCTGAAGGGGCTGGGATTATGTAAGAGCAAAATAATTGGACGGGATTCTCGGCAGTGACTACTTTTCTGGGAAAACCATCCATCCAAAAGCCCAAAAAATTTTAATAAGAAAGTCCCCCTTCTTTTTCGGTTCATAAACTTTATATTTCGACACCATGGCACAACCAAAATTAGAAGGTTACGAGTTTTACAACAAGACTTTAAAGTCCCCCAAGATGATCTTGGCTCCCATGGTTGATCAATCCGAGCTTGCTTGGAGAATCCTTAGCAGAAAATACGGTGCCGATGTCTGTGTCACTCCCATGTTCCATGCCAAACTCTTTAGCGAAGGCAAAAAGTACAGGGACGAGCAATTCAGCACCAATGCAGAAGACAGACCACTTATTGTTCAGGTATTTGTTTTTTTTTTCAGTTAGTTTGTTAGCTAGAACCCGCCCATAATTAATTTTTTTTTTTATACTGCAGTTCTGTGCCAACGATCCCGATATTCTTTTAAAGGCAGCAAAGATGGTTGAAAACGATTGTGACGCTGTCGATATCAATTTAGGCTGTCCTCAACATATTGCCAAGAGAGGACATTATGGATCTTTCTTACAAGATGAATGGGAATTGATTGCGAAAATGGTGACCATCTTGCACAAGGAATTAGCGGTTCCTGTCACTGTCAAAATCCGTTGTTTCCCTACCGTTGAAAAGACGATTGAATACGCAAAGATGATTGAGGCTGCTGGTGCACAAATGTTGACGGTGCATGGTAGATTGAGAGAGCAAAAGGGTCACAACACCGGTATTGCCGATTGGGATAAGATCAAGGCCGTGAAAGAAGCTGTCAAGATTCCTGTTGTTGCCAACGGTAATATTTTATACCACGAGGATATTCAGAGATGTTTGGATTACACGGGTTGCGATGCAGTCATGACCGCCGAAGCCAGTCTTTACAATCCTACGATTTTCTCATCAGAGGTGAAATTCCCTCCTTATACTTTTGACGTCGCAAAGGAATATTTGGAAATCTGCAAGGACGTAAAGACAAATGGTAGCTCGATTAAGGGCCATTTATTCAAAATGTTACAACCTACTTTACCTCATCATAAGGAATTAAGAGCTCGTCTTGGAAAGGCTCGTAAATTGGAAGAGTATTTCGAAATCGTGGAAGAATTAAAGGCATTAGTGATGAAAGTCATTGAAGAAAAAGGCGAAGAAGAGGAACAAGGACAAATGGATGCCAATGGTATCCGTAAATATGCTTATTGGAGATGTCAACCCTACTTCAGACCCGAGCTCCCCAACAACGGAAATCATGAACAAAAAGACACAAAGAAGCGTAATGCTGATACGGCTGATGATAAAGATAACATTAAGAAATTAAAGGAAGAGACTTCTGCTGAGATGAAGGCTGAGCCAGTTGTTGAGCAAATGGATATCAAGCCAGCTGTTGAGCAAATGGATATCAAGCCAGCTGTTGAGCAAAAGGAGACTGCACCAGTTGCTGAGCAAAAGTAGAGAAATGTAAATACCACAATAAAATAGAGTCTTTTTTTTTGTTAGCAATATATTTATTATTTTTAAAAATGTACAAATTAAAATGATTTAATGTCTCCAAATCTTGAGTTGTTTATCTTTACCACCACTTGCAACCTTGTCTCCTCCAGGGGACCAATCGACAGCAAACACTTCATCTAAATGACCGGGTAAATCCATCTTGATCTTCATCTTTCTGATATCCCAAATCTTTAAAGTACTATCTTTACTCGAACTGATCAATAAACGAGAATCACTGGACCAACTGACTTGATAGACTGCACCAACATGACCTCTCAAATTACCGATGAATTTGCCAGTCATACCATCCCATAATTTAACAGAGTTATCGAATGAAGCACTAGCCACTAATCTACCATCAGGAGAGAAGGCAACATGGTTGACTAATTTTTGATGACCAGTCATACGTGTGATGGGTTTTTTGCTCTTCTCGGGTTCCCAGTAGAACATTGTGAAATCATCAGAACCGGAAACAAGTCTTTCGGCACCAGCACCCTTAAATGTCTTATATCTTGCGAGAGCAGCAGCCTGGGCTTCTTCTTCTGTCTTATGACGCTTACCGGTATGATCGAAAGGACCCGTTCTGAGCACAAAATCGGTACTGAGAGCTAGTGTGTTGACCCAATGACCATGGCCTGCAAGAGTTTTGACAAGCATACCAGATGAGTTCCATACTTTGATAGTTTTATCTTGAGAAGCGGTATAAATCAAACCTTCGCCACTCCACTTAATGCAAGTAACGGCGGCTGTGTGTTGAGCAATGGAAAAGACCATTCTTCTTAAAGAGGTATCCCATACGCGCACTGTATGATCCTTGGAAGAACTGGCAAGACGGTTTGCCTTGGAATTTAAATGATAAGGTTCCCAAGCTAAACTTGTGATCCACTTACGATGACCCTTTAATCCATCGCCAATTTGCTTACCACTCTTGGGATCCCATAAACGAACTGTGTTATCCATACTACCAGAGGCTAAAGTTGTACCATCTGGAGACCATGCAATGTTTAAGACCCATCCAGCATGTCCCTTCAATGTATGGCGAGGTGTTTCCGTATTCAAATCCCAAATACGAACAGTACAATCACCAGAACCGGTCGCTAATTGAGAGCCATCGGGACTGAATGAACATGATAAAATCGCTTCGGTGTGGCCTGCTAAAGTAGATGTACAACGTGAAACAGCTCTCACTCTGAAAATTGCTTGTGGTTGATATACAATCGTTAAGGTATCTTCGGTCGATTTTTCTTTACGATCTACCCAAAGATCCTTTATAATCTCATCATCGTTGACATGGAAAGAGTAAGGAAGAGGATCTTCACCCTGAGTAAAAACAAAACAAAAAGACAATGAGCATTCAAGACTGAAATCTCGGGGCGTAACTTTGTTCTTACCTGATTCAAAAGTTGATTCAATAACAACTCGAGTTGCTCAGGTGTAGCATCGGCGGGTAAATTAAGAGGAGGTCCAGTTGTCTCACCGTCGGCAGTCTTGAATTGAGCAACCACCTTTTGTCCAATGGGCATGGCTGCTGCTGCAATAGCATCGAGCTTCTTTTGCCTAATCTTTGCTGCCATTATTTATAAAGATTTATGCCGGTAAAACAAAAAGAAATAAAAAGTTTTACTTGCACCAGTGGCTTCATTTTCTTGCATTTTTTTTTTTCTTTGATGAAAAGATCAGTGACGGTTAATGTGACCATCCCGAAATTTGACAGCAACTTGGTGCACGACATGTTTTCTTACAGCATGAAAGCTACATATTTTAAGCATTTAGCTAAAAGATTTAATTTGAGTGTCAGTATAGCTAAAGAGTTCGCTCTGTGCACCAAATTTAATGACTGTATTTTCAAGCACATCTACTTTTTCTAATTTTAAAACCGATATTCCTTACACCAGTATTTAAACATCAAAATTACAGAAGAATACATGTAATACAAATTCCCCATAGGCGAAAAAGATTCCAGGTACCTTTTTTTTTCCTCGTACACAATAAAAACTGAAGTGACAACAAGATCGGCTTTGATTCAAGTCAACTGTCATACAATGGAATACAGAAATAATATTTTAATCACTAAAAGATAATACACAGATAAAAAAACCGGAAAGAAACATCATATCTACAATGCTGTTTACCGATTCTTCTAAAACGAACTATTTTAGAAGTACTGTTAGTATTATTTCATTCATAAACACAAAAGAGAGCATACGTTTCCCAACAAAACGGAATAAAATCGGGTATGAAATCATCCTTGTTTGCAAAACTTGATTTCGAAAGTGGTTTCTCTCCAAAGGTCGAGCATCCCATCCTTTTGGTAACACACACCACACAGGTGCAATTTGGTATCTAAATTAAAAAAAGTAAACGAATTGTATCAAAAATTTGCCGGCTGCATGCAAGAATAATACCGTCATCTTTTGTAGATATTTCTTGCATCAAACCCTCTCAAAATCTCTTGGGTCAATTTGTCGCAGACAACATTTCTAAGGTTCCTTTTTATGTAAACCGTATTAACCAGACTAAAAAAAGTAGTATATGAATGCTTGTTTTGAGAAAATATCTAAAGTTTTAAACGTACGGTAAGGATTTGGCTACGCCTCCAATAATCTGGCGGGAAATATTGTAGCGTACCCTTTCCCAGACAGAAAATCCATAACGATGTGCCAAATATTTTTTGTCAGTCGCCCCAGATTATTTTTTTGCCCAAAAAACAGCTCTTCAAGAAACGATAGAGAAAGGCGGGTAAGCGTATGAATACTCACCAACAATGCATTTGAGCCTTGCTGATGTTCCATATATACACTTGAGTGACAGTCCAAGTTCATCTACTGTTTATCTTTGTTGATAAAGCATGGAGATGTCTCTGACAGAACCAATTCCGAAGTATTTAATCGGAAGAGTTTCTTAACCCGTCCGATTCATAATGATTCTTGACATCCCGCATAAAGGTGAGTTGTTGAGTCATACTTTCTAAAATTGGCTGCCTTTGAAGAAAATCATAACTACAACCCTCAACATTGATACTTTTGATAATGACATCCAGACATGGCCAAATGAAAATTGGTAAACTGCATCCTCGACAAACTGTGTTGGGAAACAGCCGCATTGCTACTATATGTATTGGACAAGACAACTGGTTTATATATTATGCATATCACGCAATTATATAAAATATAAATACCCAAAAAGAGCTAATTCTTTCGTCCCAAAAAGCCAGAATGACTTTTTAGAGTCACGGCCTCTGAAAAGCTGTCTTTAGGATATTTGTTCAGACCAGTAGAACTGTAATAATCCATAACTTGAATTTGATTTGTAGTATTCATTTAGAGTCTAGTGCAAAAATGTTAAATTAGCGGCATCATTTATCATATCCTCCATCCATTGCTGATAATAAAGAAAGGTCCTTGATCTTCTTGTAAATCGTCAAGTTTTTAAAGTACCCTTAGCGATACGGATATGTAAACCCATGTGGACACCACAAGAGGTGCTCAGTCTATCCAGAAAGCAGGTGTCATAATCGTGTCACATAGACGCATTAATTTATGTAAGTCTTTGTCAGCACCTTGTCATCTTCATGTCAACCATCGATCATAAAATATCTGTGATAAATAGGCAACGGCTCACTATACTTTGTTATTGCGTACTTTTAAGCTTAATAACCTACTATAAATATAACCTAACTTTCCCTCTTCCTTCTTCCCCTTCATCAGATATATTCTCTAATAATCCTCTCCCCTCTTTTCTTCCTCTCTCTTTCTTGGATATTTAATAAATATAATATTATCATTTAGGTCTCTGTTCTTGTAGCAAGTATTCTTCTGTCTGTCCTGTCCGTTATTGACAGCAGGATGGTATCGATCGAAATCAAGATCTCCTTTGGGCTTTGTCAAAGAATTTTTTTTGTGAACCAGAACAATATCTTGGTGACAGTGGCACATATTCAAATGTGAACTTTGAAGATTGAAGTGGAGAAATATTCCTGGAGAACATAAGTTGGTCTGGCTCACCCCTTTCATACATAGTTCACCATCAGAAGTTCTTGAAAGTGATTGAATTCTGACCAAACACTGGGTAAGGCTGTTTTAACATTCATATCATCTTGTTTTTCTTCTAACTCTTCAGTGGCGTAGTATTTCTCTGCTACATTATTTCGTTCAAGATCTTTGCTTGGCCATGTTTGATTTTAAGTCTGCTTTACTAAGCTTATGCATATTGATCAAGTAGTTATGAGTATGACCTTTGGTACCACTGGGAACTTTGTCTCGTTGGGTGATCCAGTTTAAATCGTGGATAAAATCACGTTTTAGTTCGGCAACATGACCTAAATTTGTTAATGTTGTCATGCTTTGATTCAGATTTGATTGAAAACCCCAAACATTATCACTGTTTGTGGGAAAAAGGATAGTGTCTTCTCTAGAGTCACACGACCTTTTTTTCTCTTTTTTCTTCTTTTTTCAATATTATTAAAGGATCACACGGCCTTGTGCTAACCACAATCCACTCTGTTTTCTGCCCTACCACGATTGACATTGCGAGATAGCCTTGATATCGCAAAAATTGGAGTATCTACAAATTTATGTTCTTTTGAAAAGAAAGAGGTAATATTTTAACATTTGAGAAGCAAAGCAAAAATTGTAATAAACTAGCCTTTTTACGATATTCATTACCCTCCTTCAATAGGTTGGTTTTAGATAAGCATGAATATAACCAAAAAAAAAAAAAAAAAAAAAAAAAAGTGGAAAGAAGCGAAGAAAAAAAGTTGTGTGGACGGGTTTATATTGATAAACGAGCTTATGTCAGAATGATTTAATTATTTATCTAATCTCTCATGTTTGAGCCTTTACTTATTCGGGGCATCTAAAGCACCACTATTTTTTTTTCTTAGGGGATAAACGGAGCGCGTGTAGTGGTAATACCTGAACTGACACCAAGAGGTCAATTTGACTTTTTTCCTTTAAATAAATGCAATAAACATATGGCATCCATGTCTGCGTGATTTTTGGCTTACGTTCAACGGCGTATATGGAATATATCCTGATATTTTTACCCAATGTAAAGATCAAGCGAGCGCAAGAGTGAAAGAGAAACGATTCAATTGCCAGAAGTCTAAAATGTTCCATAGTCATTCATTCATAATTATTAAATTGCTTTTGATTGTATATTCTTGTTAAGAAACAGCTAATGCATTTGATTTTACGTTGTGACTCCTAGCCAATACGTTTAGCCAAAAAAAACTATCGAGTTGGCCAATAATTTGTACATGGACAATTTTAGAAGGATGACCGATTGGGACACAACCCCCTCAGGTATTACAAATCGCTAAACTTGGAACATGCAACACACATAAAAATAATAAAAAAGCCGGGCAGCGCAGTTCAGTGATTTGGTGATTAGAATCATGACAACCTCTGTTCGTCGTACATGGTTTGTTCTTTACACGTTGAACGAGTCATTTTTAAGAACGTAAAATCATGACTTATAAAAGCCTCAATCGGTCTTTGAGAAAATGACCCAATTTATCACAGGTGGTCTTTGAGAAGATGAACTAAATTATCACAGGCGATGACTTTCTAGAAAGAACATGGGCCAAGTAACATAAAAACCTTGTACCCATTTCACACACATACAAATAACGATTTTAAGAATGTTATTTTTAAAAGAAAAAGAGAGTTTTGTTTGTTTAGAAAAAATACATTTCTGCCCCGTAATTTTTTGTGGAGAAACTTTAATTGTTGTTTGCATGTATATATTTTCCCACATGATTTCATTACTTTCTTAATTTTTTTTTTTTTTTTTTTTTTTTTTTGGGTTCGAGATCTTTTTGTTGAGGATCTGATAAGTAGGACTTGCAAAATAACGGGAAATATGGAGTTCAAATTTCACCATATTCCGATCTGATTAGGGGATTCAAAAAAAAAAAAAAAATAGGTCTAAGTTTATTTCAATAAGAGGCAGGGGTAATTGTGAATTAGTGTGAGTAATATGTATTTGTTTGTTTGAAGGGGGGGGGGGAGAAAATAAAAATAAAATAAAAAGTGAATGCACTTGAATAATAATGAAAATGATGGAATATGCGTTATGAGATGAGTTTAGAGACTGGAACTCGTATTGCTATTGTAAAGAGATAATCGACGGGATAAACTGAGTTTCTTTTGACGCCATTCTTCTTCAGAATCTTGTATACGGCGTACAACGTCTTCTTCTCCTAATAAGCTACCATTACCCACAACAAAAGATTTAGCAAAGGTGTATTTCCAAAGCACCTGGGCATCCACTCCAGCGCCCTCTAGCATATGTTGCAGACGAGACAGTCGTGTATGGCATTCATGCGTATGGGATTGAACATAGCGAACAAGAGCCTCTGACAACACTTGCTTTTCTTCTACCTCTTGCTGGTGAATGATGTGATTCAAGACAGGTTCGGACAATGGGTCATACTTGAAGCATCCTTCTTTCGCCAGTAAGCCATTCAATGTACTAAAACTCTCTTCATAGATTTGACCTTGTGGACTATTTGATTTCACCATGCCAAGTAGTACCCAATCCAATGTGACACGAATCCATTTAATTTCCATTACAGGCGCAGAGGGCATCGGCGTAGAAGAAGCAATGGATCTATAACTATAATAGGATGTTGGCAAGCCGATCATTTGTTGTTGATTAGTATAATCAATATCCTCGGCGAATGCCGATTGTCTGTATGACAAATTCAAAATCAGGCCTTTATCACCCAGGAAACGATCGGCCGTCTGGTGATGGTTTGCATGCCACGAAGGTAATTCATAGGTCTTTTCGATGGAAGAATTATACTGATGGTGATATAAGAACATGGCTTGATCTTGGGGACTCAATTTTTCAACAGCAGATGGAATTTGGAGACTGCTGTTGTTATTTGAAAACCACCCAGAGAAATGTATTTTCAATAATCGGTAATAAGCACTCCATTCACTTGCTGAGCTTCCCAGAGACAAGAGCGAGTTGGATTTAGGCCTGAATTCGATTATACGATTCTTGGCATCGTATTGGTAAGCCTCCAATTCCATAGTGCTGTTACTCTTTTTTTTACCGTCCAGTTTAATGGAGATGGACTGCCCCAATGTTTTGATTTGTTGATAAATGTGATACTCGCCCATCACTTGAAACTTCCGACAGACACCGCGAATACGGTAAACTTCAGGATAAGATAAGAAGGAAAACACATTATAGATAACCTCTGGTGCCATATCATTCATAGCCGTGGTAATATTATTGCTAGTCATGTTATTAAAAAAAAAAAATATAGATGCAGGACAAAAGGTGGGAAAATTAAAATTTTAAGAGGCTATCATATAAATGGAATATTGGTTTTTGTGTAACAAAAAAACGGAGTTTCGGCTCCCAAATACTATACAGCTGGAAACGCTGCTCTTTTTTTAGGGCGTCCCCCCCATAAAAACTATCGCTAAAGTATAATAATGTAAATAACGTACTATTTCTATAATACCGCTCTTCTATGACTCCGCTTTTATCTCTTGGAGGTTGGAGCTTTTCACCAGTACTAATTTTTTATGAATCAGAGATGGCCTAATGTTGCCATGGGAAGCCAAGTATTGACAGCAGTGGAAACACGAAGAGAATACGCAAAACGCTACGCACAAAAAAAAAAGTGGCTCAAAAAAGAAAGAAAATTTATAAATAGCATTTGTTGCTTGACCGATTCGCCGAATAATAGCAGGCCAAGTTTTAACACAAAGCACATGAATGAGTATGCTGTACTTCCAATAAAATCAGTTTGTATGATGCGATGAGAGATAATAGATGGCCACTTTAAAATGATGGATTTACGAGAAAGGCAACATTATTTATACATGGAAATAACTGAATCGGATAATTGTTTAACTGGTAACTGGATTCACAATCTGTCAGCAATTGACTGGTTAATATTATAAAAGTCCTTTGAGCCGATGCATACTAATCAAGACATGATCTATATCATTGACTGATGCGATTCATAACCCGTCGTTTACAATGATGAGTGAATATTCCTTTATTTAACTGCCACTAAGTGTGCCATATCAATCAATATTTAGAATCGTTTTGCATTTATGCATATTTTTACTTCCATGCACCTTTTTTATTATTCGGCTTCTTATGTTCAACTACGTGATTTCTATGTGTATATATCTCTATTCCGTTTCGATCTCTAATATAATCTACCTTGATGCCATTAATAGAGAGTGCGAGAAGGCTATGACACTGATATATCAGTACTACCCTCCCCCATAATTGTAAATAATGTCTCACATATTTAAAAACACAGCAATCCGCTAGTCATTTATAATAAAACACTGTATACATGGATTAAAAACAGATAAATAATTGAACGCATTTTTTTTTTTTTTTTTTTTTACGTAAATCTTTGTTTATCGTACACTATGAGTACCCTTTTTACTCTCCTTTTAATTATCATCGACCGTTTTGATGCAAATGTGCATAAATATGGTACCTTCTGCGATGTTGATACCGATTATTACATCAAACTAGATCTAAATGATAAGCAATCAATAGACCCGCAAAAAGAAATAAGAGCAAGAGGTGGTTGTACACGTCGAAAGAAGCGGCTATTATGAAAAAGGTTTCAGCTGAAATTCTTGATTAGATACCAACAGGTATGCATTGTTTTAAAGTGAACGATCTACTAAAGAAGGAAGAAAAAGCAAAAGAAGTATGACATTGCTTATGGAAAATATAAGATATTAAAACGGACAAGCCGTTAGTCTGATGGTTAAAGGCTGTACATAAAGCTACCTACTTGGATCACCACATTTCTAATAAGGTTGCATTATCAAAGCCAGTATGCGTCACAACAATGTAGTGGGTTTTATGCACCATTTATGTTGTCAACTGTATGAAACCTCCAAATCTATACCTATAAGTAAACCAGATTTTCCTTATAGCATGCATCTTTTCCAGAGACCACGTCGAGCTTTATGAGGCATGTACAATAAAAAAAATAAAAAAAAACAGGTTTATTATGTAAGCAAAAGTTATTTATTTGTCGCAGTCCCCATTAGGAGGACCTGTCAACCAACGTTCAAAGACCTTTGTACAATCAAACTGCTTCTTTCCCAACTTTTCATTGACCTTGTTATGTCTTTTACATAACCACTCACTTAAAGCTTCTCTGCTAGCAACATTAATGGGGTTCTCTGCCATATCCTTTTGAAAGTCATTCTAAGATAAAAAGGCAAGGTTTGGATTAGTCATGCAATTTCGCGTAGCTACTTTCTCTTTTTTGTTACCTTGCAGAACCAACATGGATAATTCTCGGAAAAGGATTGGAAAAAAGACTTCATGCTTTCTTTTTGCTTTGGTTCAGGCTTTTCTGGATAGTATGCGGCCATTGTATGTAATAGTGTCCAAGTGTGTCTTCCCAAGGTTTTCACGTCAGCGGGACAATTATTGCGTTTCCACTCCTCATCCATCACGGGTGGTTCCTCTATTTTGTTGTCTACCTTGGGTGCTTTATCTACTTTGGGCTTGCTGTCTGCTTTACTCGAAGGCTCCTTTCCGATTTTCGTCCATGTTTTGAAATCGACACACACTCTGCATGGCTTGCCATCCTTCATGGGAATTTTGTTGCCGGTTTCGGGATCCACATGTACTTTTTCCTCTGTCATGGCAATTTAATGTCTAAAAATAAATATAATATGTTAAAAAAAAAAAAAAAAAAAAAAGAAAACCCCCAGCCCTAAAATATGTTTCTCATTTGTACATTTCACTCATACCGCAACTCCGACGCTTGTTATAAATTATAAAAAAGAAACTTCCTTTTGTTTCCCTTCTTTGTCCATATTCTTCTTTTTTTTTTCAACATGGCTGACGAGAAGAAGAAAAAGACTCCTTGTGAAGGTAGAAAAAAAAAAGTGGAAATAGGCTGACTTGGCTAATGCAAGTTTTGAGAGTTTAGAATGTCGAGACCAGAAACGAAAGTGTAATGGAGAAATCCCTTGTGAAAGGTAAAAACATTGACTCTTCCCACCCCCCGCGAAAAAAACCAGAAAGTATGCTGACAAACCTTGACTTTTAGGTGTATGAAATTCAACTTGAGTTGCGTTTACACTTCCACTCGATCGCCCTTTGACGAAGAATACCTGGATATTGCCAGACAAGCAGCACTGGTAGAACAGATTCAGACCATGCGTAATCAGATGGAAGATATGGAAAAATGGATGGCGCAATCTGAGAGGAGTCACAGCATGGATTCGGCCTATTCACCTAACCACAGTTTACCTTCTTTAATGGAAGATGATCATATGGGCAGCATATCCAGTCTTGATGAAATTCACTCTGTCGAATGTCTTCCTTCTATCCATGAAGGAAAACCTTACTTTGACTGTCCCTTACAACGGAAACAACTGATCGGCTCCTTGGGTGCCGAGGTAAATGCCTTTTTGACAACAGATATCACCACGGAGCAACAAGAAGAAGCCAACAGCTCCAAAATCACACCCTGGACCTTAACCTTCGAGAAAGGAGACATTGTTGTTCACACGCATGTAAAGACGCATTCGGATCTGCTGGATAATTTGTACCACATGATGGGCACAGTCGAATTATTAAATTTTATCCCACCAAACGTACCCAGTTATTTTCAACAGAACAGTCTGATGGGTGTCCTGAACGTATTGATACGAAAGAAATACGGAAAAATGCAATGTCGAAATGTCGCTCGTTCTGTTCAAATATATATCACGCCAGATTTATCCAGCGTGAAAACAATCGTGGTTGCACAAGCTCCAGATTCGATCCAAGTGACAACAACCAAGCTCTTGCGAGCTTACTTACAATGCAAGCATCTTCAGCATTTGGCGATACATGCACCTACATTCATACGATTGTTCATCGACCGAACTGACGGGATAGAGAACTCACCGGCGGCCATGGCACTTTGCGCAGCTATTTGTACCTTTCGATGTAAACACGTGGCAGATTGCCTTCCTTCAATTTCATTGGTCGAGTATGGTAAATTCTACTTTGACCGCGCGCGGGACCTCTTATCAGATCTTTTTGATCAGTTTGATCTAGAGACATTTACATGTTACACATTGATGGTCGTATACAAGCTCACACTTTCCCACCGTAAAGAAGCACTTGCGTACGCTGATATGGCTGAACGCATCAGTCTGATCCTCGAACCCTCTTATGATTACATCATACAATCCGATGCATCCTTACAAAAGAAGGGCGAAGCTGTCCATTTTAAGCGACTATTAAATCATTTACATCGTGTCCTAACCTACCAACAAGTGTCACGTACGGATCCAGGAGAGCATATGAAGGTAGCCAACCAAGATTTGCCATTCTGCACACTGATGAAGATGGGTGAAGGAACTTGGGTCACCGCACAAGATGATTCGGTACAAGAAAAATGGTTTTCGAGGTATCATGGCTACGTGCTACAGTTTCATCGTTCATGTCATTTAGCAAGCAAATCTGCGCGATCATGTGATCTTCATCAATTGATCATGTTGATTGGACATCAGGTCGAGATGGCCATGCGACATTGGTACGCCCAAGTACTTCCTGCTGAATTTAAACTCTCGTTACCGCTTTTCAACTCTACCATGGATCCTCAAGAGTTCTATTCTACGCTGGACCGTGAATGCTCCCATAGTGTCATCCCCATCTTGACCACACTGACATTATACGAAGAATGGATCATCTTTAGCCAAACCTACTTACCCAAAGCCGTGCCCTCGCCCGAAAATGACTGGGGACGACTCAACGATGTCTGGAACGGAGGTTCAGATGTGTCAGACAAGAAGAACAAGAAATGGAAGAAACGGATCGATAAATTGATGGAATTACGACAAGCGATTGAATTTGAAGGTACCGATCAGGAGTATTTGGCAGCCGTCAATCATATACTGGGTTCGGCCGAAGCACAAGTCAACTGCAAGTTGCTCATCTCGGGTTTAGATGCAGCATTCATCACCCTGGATCTGATAAAGTACCTAAGGTCACGCACTCAGGATTGTTACTTTGATATCAAGGTGTTGATCAACGCATGGCAACTATTACTCACCGTCTCCAAATTACACACTACTTTCCCCAAAGAGATTCAAGCGTTTGTGCCGCGTATACATAAGGCATTGACAGACTGTATGCAAATCGTAAAAGACGAACTTAAGTTACAACCTTATCAAGGCAAAGTGGGTGACTATGTCCATGTCATGGAGAATGATCTCAAGTCGCAAGTCGTCGATGATGACGATGATTGTGATTGTACAAGTTGTCCCAACGCTTAAAATCACCCCCCCCTCACATAAACCCTGCATTACATTGATATGTTAATATACCACCTTTTTCTTTTCTTTTCTTTTTAGACATGTTGATCACCCAAACCCCCCCGCTTTGCTTTTATAATCATTAAAACTTTATTATCTGTATAACATAATAAAATCATGTTGTCCAAACCTTGATGCAACAAAAAAATTTGTTAAACATTTTCCCGAAACTACATGTTCATGAGATTCCAAAATGCAGGAACGAACCATTTCGTGATTCAAAAGGGCCAGAAAAAAAAATGTTTGATTAAAAATAAAATTTCATCTACGGGGATGTCTAAAAGAGTTGCTTGCTGTAAAACGGAGGGCATCCGATAATCTTACGAATAAAAACTAATACATTAGACAAAGATTAGTCATATTCCCTTATACACTAGAATATTTTTTTTTTTCTTCTAATTATCAATCCATTGGAAACGCCTTGATATTCACCATTGTTTACTGTTCGCCCTTATGGAATCACTTTAAAGTCCTCATCTTAATAAAATTCCTAAGCTAACTATATGTAAGCTTTTTTTTTTTTTTTTTTTTTTTTTTTTATAGAAATCATATGTTTGAAACTAGTTTGCATTTATATTTAATGTTAAACAATTGTTATATAAACTTTTTTTTTTAAAAAAAAAAAAAAAAAAAGTGTAACTATAACAATTGCTTTATGGCACGTAATTTTTTTAATTTTCTGAACTACCAGAGTGAAACCATGTTACATTGTTGCACAAATGACATACAACAATCAAGGGACGCGCTCATAAGCACCGAATATCCAAAAAAAAAAAAAGTAAAAAAAAAATGCTATGATTTTTGAGTTATAATCATGAAAGGAGGGGATATTTTATTTCTTTTAAAAAAGATAGGGGGGCTTATAAATTTATATATATATACATAGGGGGAAGGAAATAAGTTTTGTTTTTCTGGTGAAGGGAGGGGGGGGGGGTTTACTCTAATACTAAATCAGCAACAACGCCAATTACTTTTGGGGGGAAATCACGCTTCACCATCTTATCCAAAATCATTTTGGCCTTATCGATTTTATCGTCTAAAAGATAGGCTCGAATCATAGCTTCAAATGTACTCGGTTCTCGAATGACCTTATGCTTCTGATGATACTTATCATCCGACATGGCCTCAAAGATCTTCTCCGCCTTGTCCAACTGGTTCTTTTCACCATAGCCACGAATAAACAGATTCTCAATATAGGGCGATCCACTCTTTTGCAATTGATGGTCCTTTTGCAACTCTTGATAGTAAACCACTTCGGCCTTCTCAAGCGCATCGTTACTAATAAATGTATCAATCATTGCTTGATAAACAGCTTCATCAGGATGAATTTTGCATCGCTTCATCTCGAAAAATACACGTTCCGCACTTTGTACATCGCGTTGAAGAATACCATACGAATAAATAAGCGTGGCATAGTGCGTCGCTTGAGGTCGAAGTCGATCACAGCGGTCCATATCGCTCAGTAGCTTATGCGCCATTGGCATATCATACGGTGCAATATGTGTATACGCTTCCATCAATAACTTGTAACTGTGAGGAGAAGGCTTGATATGTCTTCGTCGTAACTCTTGAAAGTACTCAAGTACACGCTCTCGATCCGGATGCTGACGCACATAGAACTGCATCATGTTGTTGAAAGGCCCTACACGAGGTTGGTAGCTAGGCGACGATAACATCTCTCCAAACAAACGTCTTGATTGTCCCTCAGAACCAGATCGTACACTAGCCGAGATAATAGCACCGTACGTGATCGAGTTAGCCGGAATCTTGAACAATCGCATTTCATCAAAGAGACAGAGAGCAGAGTCCAGTTTTCGCGCTTTCGCCAATTTCGAGATAACAACATTGTAAAAGAAAGTGGTGGGTTTTACATGATGTCGTTTGGCTTCTTCGTAAATAACAAGCGCGTCCGTGGCTTCATCCGTGGCACATTTGGCGCTACCCAGCAAAAGACTGGCATATCCATTGCTATCGGGGTAATGACCCATGGCCTTGATACGATCGTAATACACCTTGGCCTTTTCCATTTCACCATTTTGCGCGTATCCAATAAGAATACTATTGGTCGCCATATAGATGGCTGCATCTTTGGATTGAATGTCCGGGATATCCTTGAAAGCATAGATCGAATTGTTGTACAAGGTTAAAGCGGTTTGAATATCACCTTGTTTACCCGCCAAAGCAATCACATCCCGCATCACCTCAGGTGAAGGCAAAAGTCCTTTACAGATAATACGGTCTTCGAAGATACGAATCGCTTCACGGCTATTGCCATTCATAATTGCCTTCAAAACTTCGTTGGAAATCAGTTCGGATTTGGTCAGAACAGGGGTGGAAGGAGCAATCATCGTTTGTTCTTCATCTTGTTCTGCAATTTGAATAATAATATCATCTTCATCATCATCATGGGTTCCCCTTTCTTCTTCTTTCGTCTCATCTGACGATGAAACACTCGTGGTGGAGGGAGCAATACAATCAAAGGCGGACTTCCATCGAGATTCAGATTCAATATCACCCAGACGCTGTAATTGAGTCAATACATTATGATAGAGTCCATCTGGCGCTTCAATATCAACCGCACGCATATCTTGAAGCACTTGCATCACAATATCTCCCAACGACGAAGGAGATTCTTCAGGTCGGCTATAGACAACAAAGGCAGCATTAAACAACAGTTCGAAATCCGCCGTGGTCAACAAATGCTGCGACTCCCCCGTTTGATTAAAATAAGCATCAATCAACGCCTTGGACATTTCAAATGGCGGATTCACTTTGACCATCGACATGACAGTATGCATCGTCTGAAGTATTTGTCGTACTGCCGTACAATCCAGAATAATTTCCAATGCCGCTTCCATCAGATGATGCGCTCCCTTAGCAAGAGACCGAGAGGACATGGCCTTTTGGATTGTGTGTAAGGCACCAATCGCCTGTGCTACTTCGCCCGCCTGAGAAAAACTCGTAATAATGCGTTCAGCAAGGACCGGATCAGGCTCCAAGTTGGCTTTGGTCATATCTTCAATCACACATAAGGACTTGTCGCGATCGTTATGAGCTAAACAAAGAAGAGCATAATTCGCTAAATTTCCGTAGGCCTTGCTGATATCGGTCTTGATCAGAGCATCATAGATACGTGTGGCTTCTTCCCATTTATTGTCTTGACAATACGCAGACAAGATGGGTCCATAACTGCTGGCGTCTGGAAGAGGGAATTTAGTGCTGTCTTCTTCGTGGCCCTTGACCAGACGATCAATTAAGGCTTCTGCTTTGTCCATCGCATCCGTTGCACAGTAGTGACGAATGATGGAGTTGTAAGGGATGCAAGTGAGCTTGATACCGTTCTCAACCATTTCATGTTCAACCACACGAAGGGCACCGTCCAAAAGTCCACACTTCAAATGACAGTCGACCAAGGCATTAAAGATATAAGAGGTATCATGAGGACCAAGATCGGCCTTGACTTGAGTGTAAACACCGTAATAATAAAGAGCCATCTCAATGTCATGTGCACGGCCAAAGAGATTGATTAAGGCAGCATAGGTAGCAGAATTAGGTTTAGCCTGAACATGAGGCTGTTCTAATTGGCTGTAAACAAAATTGGCATCGATCGTACCACCATAGTGGGAGAGAACACGAAGTAATTGATTAAAGATCTCGACCTCAAAGGTGTTGATAGAGACACCGTCCGATACAGCATGGTGAAATACAGCAAGCGCCTTCATCAGGTTGTCTTCGGCTTCAAGAAGACCAACGTCTTCATTTTCATGACCGATACGTGCTGACTGTCTCTTCAACATGGCAACGGTCTTTTGCACTTCGACATCACGCTTACATAACGTGCGAATCATCAAGATAAAGGTGTAGGTATTAGGCTGAATGTTGTATTGAATCATTTCATTATAAACTTTTTTTTTTTAAAAAAAAAAAAAAAAAAAAAAAAAGAAGAGAAGAAAGGTGTGAGTACAAAACAATATACATACATATATATATATAAAAAAAAGGGAAAGTTTAATTTCAATAAATTATTACTTTTCATCATGGTAGTCAAAGGTGTTCCTTCACGACGCAGGATAGCATGGGATTCCAAAACCAAGTTGTAGGTATGATGAGTCATTTGAACCGAGTTTTTCTTCATGGAGATAAATTCGTTCATGACAACACGTATATTGCCATTTCTCTTTGCTGCTAAGATACGGTTATTATACTCGTAGGTGCTGCTGACTTTCTTCTTATTACTGTTATTATTATTAGTGGTGGTGGTGGTGGTATATTGTTGAGGAGTAGCTTCAGGTGAATTGGGCGGTGTTGGGAAAACCTTATCTTCATTACTTGTGCTGCTGGTGGATAATGTGGGTTTGGGAGAACGATGCTTGTTTTTATTCGTATTCGGTTTATTATGTGGTTTCATATAAGCATATCTGTTAGTTGTTGATGTAGATGTCTGGATAACTAATTTTTCTGGTGTCATTTGGTTGTTGAGCATTATCTTTTTTTTTTCTGTTTCTTTTTAATAAAAAATGAGAGTAAAGTGAAATATTGAGAAAGAAGGAAAGAAAGAAAAAAAAAAAAAGAAAGAGAAAAGAAGAAAAAAAAAAAAGTTTACACGAAAATAATTAAAAAAAAAGACCCTCTTTTATAATTTTTTTTATTTTTTTTCCTCAAACATCCGAATGTTTTTTTATTTTTGGGTCTGGTGGAATTCCATCTTATCAGATTGATTTCTCCGCCTACATGTTTGTGTAATGTATTTTAACCCTCCTCTCTAATTCCTAGTGACGGTCCCATAGTAAATAATCTGATCTTTTGTCCAAGAAAACAAATCAAGAAAAGGAAGCTCAAGAAACAAGTGTTTGTAACACCATTTTCTCTTGTATTTAATTTTTTTTTTCATTAATCTGATTCTAAACATGGCGGGTCGGATCGTAGTAGAATAAACAATCAGGAAAAAAAAAAAAAAGGATCTGATAATTAATTTTTTTTTTCTATTGTAAATTAGTTCTAGCGGTTTTAAAACAACGATCAAATTCGTCATCTTGATCGAACACGATAGATCTATTCTCGGTAAGTAGTTTGTACTCGTTATATCCTTACCATGGTTTTGACATTTAAAAATAATTTTAAATACATCTTGATCTTTCTTCAAAAAGATCAGATAAACTATGTCCACGAATAAAAAAAAAAAATACTAAAAACATTAGGTTAGCCTTATTTTACAGGGGGGGCAGGGGGGGGGAACGAAAGCCATGTGAGACTCTAGACCGGGATTAAGTATTAGACGAAAAAAAAAAAAAAATAGGGTCTAAAAAGGTATGGAAGAACATTTTTTTCTTCATATTATATATTACCCCATACCCCAGCTTTTCAACATTTTTTTGATCCAGCTATATCAAGTTATTATCTAGGCTATAATCTTTTTTCTATCACAGCACAAAGGTGTTTGTAATTATGTACAACATATCCATTTCTCTTGGTATTTCTGACCCTGGATAACCAATGAAACAAAACGTGGTTATCAGATCTAATGGGATCCTACTAAAAAAAGATCTGATAACTCAAAAGGAGGGCCCGGGTAACTACCACTCAACTCCCCCCGCCCCTCCCCCCAAACACACATCATAAACAAACAAGATCTGATAATTATTCCCCCCCCCCTCCCCCCACACACGTCCACCGTCATTTAGATTAGTACTTTTTGTCCAAAAACAGTGTACGTGCGTTTTTTTTTAATGCAAATTTATTGAAACTCAAACTTTAACGATTGTGAACACACACACTCCAATGGTCGGGCCACTTTTTATAAGCTCAATGTAGATATAAGGTTTCGTCACATTCAAAAACCCTTACACAAAATATATATATATATATATATATTATACTCGAATTTATTACAATAGCCAGTCTTTACGTTTATTCTATCCGGGATCATAATGCGTGTGCAAGGGAAGGGATAGGGTCGTCTGTCTCTTTTTCATTATACTTGTCCCCCCAATTGTTTCTATTAGAGAAGTACAATTTTCCTTATTTTGAATCCCAATCTAGATTGTAACCCGTTTTTCCTTTAGATTCTGCACATGTTAGTTACCAAATGTTTTGAGAAGCTGCACAAATATATCTTATTGAAGATGCGCCATTCACGTTCCAATGAATTCTTGTTTCGCCAAAAATAGGCATGAATGAAACGTAACATTTTTATATCATCGAGTATATTTAACAAGTATATATATTTCGTGTCCTATTTTGAGGTAGCTCTTATACCCTCGGTGCAGCCATTCTACCTTCATTATTAAAACAATACCAAAATAAAACATCTGTCCGACGTTCAGAGATTATAAAGATATCGACCAATTCTTCACAGATACGAAAAAAAAGATGCACTAAAAGATTAGTTTATGACATGGTAAGTTCAACGACACCGATATAGAAAAAGGCGGACAGTAAATGTCTGTATTTTACCTTCACCCAAAAAAAAAAAAATTATTAGTCATTGAATTGAAATAATATTATCCAGACTTGATGTCAGTTTCTATTTTTGTGCTCTGTTCTTTTGCAATCGTCACTGCCCTTTAGGATGAGTGAAGGAGCCTTTTTTAAGTAAGATCATGTCAATCTCATCTAGCGCAGACATTTGACTAAAATGATTGAAAGACTCCATATTGATATACTTTAATCACTTTTCGTAACAATCACAATTCAGAATTCTCTCTCGATTTGTTTTCGTCTGATAGAAGACCGGGATAGAATCGTGTAACAGTTTTTTTTGTCTGCATTGCCATGTGAATAAGAATCTGCTTTTTCTTTTATTTTTTGGTCGGCTATATAATATCAATGGCACAAACAAGGGTAGCCCTATATTTTTACAGCCTTGATCTCTTTGTTTTCTTTTGTAGTACATTACGGTTGTAAGGAAGGCTTAGATACATTATAAAGAGAAAAGCTAAGTTTATTTTTTAATGTATACGGAATATAGGAGACAAAAGCTCTTTCCTCTTATTTAGTTGTTTCCTAAAGTAGTGTAAGTAAAACAGGTTGTGATTTTTATTCAAGGATCTCGTTAACTCTGTAACCATCGATTGTCATATAGCGTAATTTCAGTATTCAATATACAACTCTAGTTTATTCTCAACGCAAACGAGGATTATCGATCTTTGACGCAATGTAAAACAACGATGAAACAGATTTATCCTGATTTAAACTTTTTCGAAACGTCTTCTTCGTAAATTATTGTACAAACCAAAGTATGGCCAACTAGATAAAAAAACAAAAAATCGCTCAAAAGTGTACATAAGTTTTATACTAAAGACTTTGGGATTACCAAATTCCCCAGCATCATTTAATACATAGACATTATTTTCTCTTCGGAGCAAGTATTTATCGCCATTTAGTCTTCTAGGTAGTGAGGTCCTGTTAAATATTCGAGGTTCTTAGACAATGAAAAAGAACCGGTAATCACACTAATCAATAATTCACTTATGCTTCCCGAGATTCAACAACCAGCTCATCGTAGCCTGAGACATAAAACATCTTTACCGAGTCTTTTTTTTTTTTTTACCCCTTGTGTTTCTATTGCTTACTTTTTGCTCCGTTTCATCTTCCCCCCCCTAAACCGTTTTTGGATTTTAAAGGGGCTAACTCTAGCAATATCAATGTTTATATAAGCTGTTTATGTTGGCCAAACACATGATTGGTCCTCCTAATGATAACTTTTTTCCCGCTCCATCCATCCCCCATCATCACCAAGTCATGACAAGCTTATTCTGTAGTCTTCTATTCGGGAATGCTTAATAGTTTTTATTTTTTTATTTCCTACACACCTTTTGGGTGAAGGCTGATATTTTTTTTTAAATAACAGAAGAAGCTTCTTCATAAAAAATAAATAAATACATATTTATCATTAGGAAGAAAGCGAAAACAAAAAATACGTGAATGTGGCTTACTTTGATTCATTTCCACCGATGACAAGAGAACCAAAAAGCTATTTTTCTTGGAATGATAAATAGTGTATCTTTTAAAATAAAAGCACTTATTGCTGCTTAACGCATTTTTAAAAAGTTAAGGGGGGAAACAAAGATAGAGTCTGCGCCATATAACGATGGGTTATGCAGCACTGCACTATTTATATCCATGAGCTTTAGCATTCAAAAGACACGGTATCACTTCTTTTGCTACACCAGCCTCATGTATTATGTGTATAATCTAACAAAGAGCAAAAGAAAAAGGATCTTTTTCCAAAAATATACCTCAGGTTTAAATATCAAACAAGGGAAGCGACGTTTTTCCCTAAACTTACTTTGAGGAAGCACTTAACAATTATAGGTAACTTTTTTTTTTTAAATAGAATTTTCAGTGCATGTACTAACAAATTTATCCATCATCTATCAGTATGAATGATGCATCTATACTTGACAAACTATTTTCAATTTTGACAAGCTCTCAAAGCTCATTAAAAAGAAGCTTTTCATTCGTCAAGTGTTATTTTTAGCTTTATCGAATTTGGCGTAAAAAAAAGCGGAAAGAAACATTCCCCGTCAATAATATGCACTCTTTTGCGTGTGCAAGGCAAAACTCTTATGTAACTAACAAAAAAAAAAAAGTGTGTGCGCAGTCCCCAAAATAAAATCTTAAACTTTATGGTTGTACTTCCCCCCGCCTTACGTGTATAGACAGCGTGGTAAAAAAAATACAAGGTCAGATTTTTGATCATGTCAATTTATTCATCTGTTTCATCTTGCAGATCTTTTTATTTTTTTTTGAAAATAGGTAAACGGACGTCTTCATGAAGTCGCCCCCCCCCCCCTCATTCCTGAGAATAGGTTCTATTGGACAGATCATCCAATAAAAATCACTTTTACCGCAACAGAATAATACAGCAAAAATCAGGGCGAATGTAAATGTGGTACAACAAATGGAGAGGGTTTATGTGTGGTAAAAATCACGAGTGCAACCAGCTGTACAACCTGTTTACAGCAAACAAGCAAACCTTGTCACTTATGTAATATATTTCTGCCGAGTGAAAAAAGGTCCATGAAGGATTCTAAAAGTAAAGGGTGCAGATGATCTTTCATATGCAATAACAAAAAAGGTGGGGGAAGAAAGAAGCATTTATTTCATAACATATGCATGTGTGTGTGTGTGTGTGGGGGGGGGAATTACCCAGTCTCATGCCTCTTATGCTCGGTTAACCCAAAACCTGTTCATCCCCTTTTCTAAATTCATCTCTCACACAGACAAGGATTACTTAGCTTTGTATATCTGTCAGTACTTGCTCATATTTTTTTTTATATTCGTTGCATTCAACAAGTTAAACCCTTTATAAGGTGCATGTGATGACGGCATCACACAACCAAAACCCCACACTTTTCATGTGACCCTTCTTTTTTTTTTTGGTGTGTGTATAAAATATGCCACAGTTTGTGTGTGTTGCTATAATACCTTGTGCAGATCTGAAAAATGACTATAAATAATGTAATTCTCCTCTCTTTCTTTTTTTTTTCCTTTCTATTAATTTTTTTTTTTGTTTTTTTTGTAATTAATTCACACGCTATATACATATGATATTATCACCTACACCATCCCATGAGGAGAAATTGGTAGACGAACCACTTTTACCGGAGAACATTGCCAATATGGTCACAGCCATTTCATTAGCCACTCGAATTTCACTTCGATGTTCTTCCTTACTTTTTGATGCCATCTTTGAAGCCGCAAAGTATGGAACTTCTTTATCTTTAGGATTATCCAGGAACGCTTTAACTAATGCCATCATCACTGCAAAGAACTTGCATAACAATGATCATTTAGTATGCGCTTCTCCAGATCAAGAAGAAAGGTAAAAAAACCCTCATCTTATATATTTTACCCTCCACCGGAACCTTTTTTCATAATAATCCAACATCCTAATTTTTATAAAGACGACTCTACAATAATAACAGTTTGTTTATAAAGGTGCTTGAAAAATATACAAATATTGGACTTTATATTGTCAGTCACACCTTTTCATTGGCAGAATTGTTTGCCATGTCAGGCTTACAATTTACTTCCAGAACAATTCAATCCAGCTTAAAGGTAAAGAAAATGAAAACGAAAAAAACTGATAAAATAGAGTAACACCTGTATATAGGCAGCGGAGGAATCGGTACGAATTGTAGACGGCATTTTTGGAGCCAATGATACTTCTAGAGCCATTGCATCATTTATCACACTTGTCCACCGTGAGCTCGTACAAGACCCCGAATTCGAGCTGGCCAAACAGGGCAAAGTAGCTATTTTGGCAGGCCTCACCAAAGCGCTCACTGCATTTGCGGTCTTACAAAATGTGACACATAAGCGAATGATGAAACAAATCCCCATGACAATCCTTTGGGAAGGTCTCGTCACCGATCAAAAGGACGAAGTCGATACCGATAAAATCATTCAGTTCAAGAAAAACGAATCCACTACACCTGTCGTCACCACCAAAAACAAACTGAGCGACGATACAATCATCATTCAGGAACTAAACGCTTTATTACAGCGTGAAAAGGACGAGGCCAACGTTTACAATGTCACTACCAAAACCACCTGCATCACAACAAAGACCACAACCATCTGTCCCATCGATTCCGTCTATAATAAACGCATCATCGTCAAAACAAATGATGAAGAAAATGGCTCGTTTCTGGCCACCCTCCTCAACAACAGCGATACAGATGATCCCCCTCAATTCATCCTCAGCGCTCTCTCCGAAAAGAGAAGAAAACAAAAGGTCGACCGACAAGAAAACCTAGATTTTTGCCTCTTCACCGATGAGGTATCTCCCATCGCAACCGAAAGACGTTACTCTTCCCCCCGTCAACGCCATGCCTCCTTTTCTTCCTCTTGTCTGGTCACAACTACCACAGACACAAAAAGAAGATCCAATTCCATCTCTAGCTGTACCAGTCTGTCCATGACAACCAGTTACAATACACCTATACCCAGCATCTCTTCCTCTTCCGTCACTTCTGCCGCCGGCAGCAGCAGCAGCAGCAGCAGCAGCAACGCCATACCCCAGGAGGAAGAAATCATGTATTACGATCATGGTTGGAATTTCCCCAAAAATCACATCATCAACAATATCGAGCATTTCATGCGATACGCTAGTGCAGCCTATGGTGAATCGTTTATGCGTATTCTCGGTATTGGAGATATACCCACCATATTACCTAATTCTCATCATCATCATCCAAACCATCATGCATTTGCACATCATACTGGTAACTCCGTCGAAGATATCCTGTTATCTAGCTATACCGACCGATCACCTTTACATCTGCATAACCCATCCATTCATGCTCTTGTCCATTACGTGACGGTAGATCATGCGTCCAAGGCGATTGTCTTGACGTGTCGTGGTACGTTAGGACTGAGTGATATATTGACGGATTTGAGCATGAGCTACAGTGAATTCAGCCTGCCTACGGACAAGGAAAAGGTGTTTAAGGCGCATCGTGGTATGCTTGATGCAGCGCAATTATTATCAAAAGAAAAGGGCAAAGTGTATCAAAAGATTCGACAAGGATTAGAAAGTTACCCGGATTATGGATTGGTACTTTGTGGACACTCATTGGGTGGAGGTGTGGCGAGCTTATTATGTGTTTTATGGAGTCAACAAATCATCCATGATACGAATGAAGTGGTGTTATTAGGAGATAAACAAGGGGGGGATAGTCTTATGCCATCGTTTGTGACGTCGAGTCAATCGGGTCTTCCTGCAGGACGACCTATTCATTGTTACGCTTATGGACCACCCGGTGTGATGTCCCTTTCGCTCAGTAATTATTGTTCGGGTTTGGTGACCTCGGTTGTGCATGGCTATGATATCGTCAGCAGTTTGAGTCTGGGACTGGTCAAGGACTTTAAGAATGTCGCTACCAGTTTACATGAAGAGGCTGATGTGGCAGAAGAAATCATTTCACGCGTGGTGGGTCGACTTCAGAAAAAGAAGGATGAAGAAGTGACGGAAGATGACCAATGGTTTTGGGCCATGATTAAGACCATGCGAGCCGACATGAATTCAGAAAAGATGTATCCACCTAGCACCGTTTATCTAATTGAAACAATACCCCATATTAAAGAACAACACAAGGTCGTCCTTTGTCGATGTGAAGATGTAGAAGCTCGTTTCTCTGAAATCGTCTTTACTCGTACCATGTTTATGGACCATTCTCCTTTAATGTACGAACGAGCCATCAAGAAACTATGTCGAGGCTTTAGCAACAAATAAAAATTTTGGGCCCTCTCCCACCACCACCCCTGTTTTTTTTTAATACAGTTCCGGTTCGCACACACCTTTTGAAAAAGAAACATATTAATTTGATTGGTCAGTATATTTAATCGCCGACTTTTTTCTTTGGTATAAATTAAACGGAATCTCATTTTTTGAAATCTCACTATTCTCTTTTCAATTTTGATTTTAAAAAAAAAAACTCAAAGGGGGGGAAAAAACGTTTTGAATTTTTTTTTTTTTTTTTTAAACTCCCACTAAGTGCACACCCTTAAAAAAGAAAAAAGGAACCATTTTAAACACCGATACATAAACAAAACAACTTTCTTTATACTGCTTAAAGAACTATTAAGGATCACACACCCTAAGCATAACAGAAAAAAAAAAAAAAAAAAAATCCATTAAATAAAAAAAAAAAAAAAAAAAAACAAATCGATGGACTTATCAAGCATGTTGAATGGATCCAGCTCCAAATCAAACAACAGAAGAAATAGTAACAGCGCTACAAATCATTTGCCTGCTCCCACTGCACCAGTTGTTAGCAAAGCGGTAAGTTTTTTTTTTTATTTTTTTTTTATTTTATAAATAGGAGAGACAACAAATAGATTGAAAACAAAGGTCACAAAAATTTAATTTTTTTTTTTTTTTTTCCACATATAAATGTTATTTTTTCCAGCCTTTATATCAATTAGGTGCATCATTACACCTGGCTATCTCCAGAGATAGTACAATCACTCCTCCTCCTCCACAACCACAACGAGTAGCCAACCCTGCTCTACCCATCAATGCTCTCTTACCCTCTCCTTTTCGTCCCAGTGGCTCCAATATTATATCGCCTCGCATCAATGGTAATAAATATATAATTTTATATATTAAATCACTCAACCCTTTTTGTAGCACCTACCAGATTATCACCCACATCCGCTACCAGTAGTATGGTCTTTGGTCCTACTTTATGCAGTAATCCTAACCTTTGGAACCCAAAGTTATCTCTCAAACTCGTCATGAAAGATCAACCACTCAACGTGAAACCCCCGAAACGGGCCAAATACAACAACGAAGGTGATGCTACCAACAACAATCTGGAAGTGCAACTGAAAACACACGAAGTCTTTTATCGTGGCGATGAACCCAAAGTATTACTGGAAGACATGTATGAAATTCAAGGCGCCTACCCTCGTGGCTTCTTTGTCATCATGGCCAAAAAAAATATCCAACACAACTTTGTATTCACCTACCCTGATAACTACTGGTTTGAAGACCTGTATGGATTAAGAAAGAGTGCCTATGTCGGTATGCGCACCGCCGAGGGCGAACTCTACGAATTGCATTTGAAACCCTCTAGAGATAAAATGTGGTTATTCGGCTATCTCATTAAACACGTAGACATGATACGCATCGTGAAGGACTCCATGAACGAAATCATCTATCAACGCAAGTTACCCCTCGTCCTGGATTTAGATGATACCCTCGTCAGGCTGGTCGGCGAAGGAAATGAGAGATACGTACCTGAAATCGATATACCCAAATGTAAAGATCGTGTCGCTGTCCTTAAAGATGGTAGAAGAGTCGTATTAACCGAAAGAGTACATGAGTTTCTCGAATGGGCTCAAAATCTCTATGATATATCCGTTTGCTCTCTTGGGTAACTACATAAAACACCCTATTTTCAAACATATTTTAATCCTTTTTTTATTTATTACAATAGCGACCAGAACTATGTGGAAAACGTTGTGAACGTACTCGATCCTCAAAGAACCAGAATTAGAGGTATTCTTTACTCTGCTCGAAGTGAACATGACTACATCAAGAAATCACCCGACCCAGGACGTCCCCCCAAAGATTTATTGGCTCTGTATTCTTTCTGCGCACTCAAGGATAAATCTATCGGATCGTCCTTTTCATTACCGCTTATCCTTGACGACGAGACAAGAATGTGGCCTCTGGAGCAACATGATAATATCATTGAAGTCAAAGGTCAAGCCAATATTCCCGTCTGGTCTGTATCATTATTCCCAGTTGTACAAGATACGTTAGCCTATGTACATCAAGAATTCTTTCGTCAGCTTGATATCTGGTATGCCAAAGTGCACGAAGCAGAACAATATGGTGTTACCTTCACGCGTCAACCTCCTAGTGCCACCTCCGTCTACAAGACCTATCTGCGTCATATCTTGAGAGATATGATTGCAAAACCTCCGTCTGTTCATCCATCACATACTACTTCTGTTTCTTCTGCTCCTCCCTTTTAATAATTCCCCTACCCTTTCCACTCGCACCCTCTTTTGTAATATAAAAACATATCACATATACGCAATGACAGAAAAATCCTTTCATGTTAAATATCACACTTTCTTTATTTTTTGCTTTACTGTAGTATTTTTAATGTTTTTTTCTTTTCTTTCACCATTCCTTCCAATTGATGAAAGGACTTCTTTTTATCACACGTAATCATCATTCTACACACCCATCTAAAAAAAAAAAAATATCTTCGTTTTTTTACAGTCACACTTGAGGTAGATACTTTTGCTAACCTTTTCATAACTAGGCTTTTCTTCTCTTTAAAAGCACAAAGAGATTAAAAATGAACCCATCCGTCAAGTAAATACGCCGCCTCCTTAGCCCTTTTCCCCTTTTTACACTACTATCCTTTCATATCTATAAATCTCACTTTGTGCTTTTTTTTTACTGGACTATGAAAAAGGTCTTCCATTTTTCAACAGTTGAAAAGTAGAAAAAAGAGGATCCATCTCTTGGACTTGTCACATTAAATCATCACTATCTAGGGGATGAGTACCCAAACGAAATGACACTATGTATCCTAATAGAGGTTCCTGCGTCGTATAAAGAGGAGCCCCTAGCCATCAAGACAGAGGTTGAACGCGACACGGCATTAAAGAACAACAAAAAAAAAGTCTTTTTTCTTGACCTGACTCCACGATATCTGCAATTTTGTTATCAAGTATTACTGCGATTTTTATTTTGCAAAGCAAGGGTCTATTTAAACAAATTTGGGCACATTTCGTCTGATTTGTTTGTTCGTCTGAATTTCAACTGGGAATGGGGGAGGTTATCCTTGCTTATCCGGGTTTACCTTTATCTTTAAAAAAAGTACATCATGGTTGCCGTTTTCAAACAATCTGTACACAAATAAGCATATATACCTCAATGAACAAGGATAAATGTTCTTTTTTTAAAAAAAATAGGCTTTATTTCAGTATATAGATTTTTTGTCTTTTTAAAAAACTAGGGGGGGATGTTCTAAACTTTGACTCTCTTGTTTGTTGCAGATACACTAGATTTGGATCTCTAATCATTTCAAAATATACTTGTTAATACACTGGTTTCCCCTCACCCCTTTTTTTTTTTTATCTTTTTTACCTTATCGCCTGCTTTATGACCATGTTCCTTCTCAAGTTGTTGGACATACTCAGTTGGTAAATAACTCTTTTTAATGGTTTCCGTTTGGATGGTACCGGTAGGTAAAGTACGATACAATCGGCTCGATTGAAGTGAAACATGGCCTTCAAAAGCAACTAAAGGCCATGCAGCATCCTTACATTTGTTCTTAATAAGCACACCAGCTAAATCACACAACACATACGAATTCTACCACAAGTAAAATGAATAAAACATCTTTATATAAAAACAAAAAACTTACTTGACTCAACTCCGGAGATATCATGTCCTTGGACAACTTAATCTTTTGCACAATATGATACAAGAACGAAACGTTATCAGGATTAGCCACACAACTAAGATAGAATCGAATATACTGAGCAGAAATATCAAGATCCTCTGTAGCAACCGAGAAATCAGGATGATGCGCCAAGATATGGATCAATCGTACAAGCGATGAATCCAACACAGACGATTCACCCCCCTTCACATTCATCATGGCAGAGATACGCTTCTGAATAAAACTCTTCACTTGCTTCAATAACACCTCCTCAGGCTCATGTGCACACAAGAAAAGCAACGCGTAATAACGTGGATGGATCTGCTCCGTCTGAAGTCCCTTCATTAAGGACTCGGCAAACTCGGATCGGACATAAAAACAGGTATCTTGTAATGTAATACCCAATCGTTCGAATTTCGGAACTGTCAATTCGTTGGTGTATTTAGCATATGTCGTGAGTGATACAATCGCTTGCGATCCACCAAGACGGAGGTGAGATGTTTCCGCAGCACTTTTCTTTTAGGTTAGTTTTCACCGCTCAAATACATAATAAAAAAACTTACCAAGTGCCATCAGTAATAGCGGCATCACAGGATCGGTCCAACAAGTCCCAAAGAATCGTGAAAATCTTATTGGAAATATACTCCTCGGGTTCTACCCTTTCTTTACAAGCAATTAAATAATTAACCAACAAGCGAACACCAATAATCTTTTGTTGAGATAATTCGGGTAAATCTTCATAGACACACCAATCATTATTTCTTTCCTCAGGCTACATACACAAAAAAAAAACATTGTTAAATCATTTCCTAGGTTTCAAAAAATAAAAATTACCTCGTTTGTCTCAGCTTGCAAAAGATCCGATTCAATAAATCGAATGATGGAATCAATCGAAGGTGTAATTAAATCAGGCGCATACAAGGCGAATTGTGCAAGTCCTGTAAGATTAGCAAGTAAATTGGAAGAATCCAGCAATAATTCGTCACACATATTGGCGGCTAAATCAGCAAGAACTACACCTGCATTCTTCATGTTACCCAACGCGGTAGCGGCGTGTTCTGCTTGAATTGTACTACCATTCGCAATGTAACTCATCAATCGTTCACTCACATCACTATTCACATGTTAGTTTCTCTCCCTCTCTCTTTTTCGTATTGGATAGTCATCAACTCACGGTTTGTAATTCACTAAACCATTCTTGGCCTTACTAATTTCAGCAAGAATCTCAAGACTTTCATCAGCTAGAATATATTTTTTTTTCTGTCAGTAAAACCTCTTTTCATGCTCTTGATAATAATAAAAAAAAACTATTACCAGCACTGTCATTGTCATTCATGATTTCGGCAATAATATCCTTCGTGAAAGAGTTATACATGGTAGGATAGGTGATGGAAATTTCCTTCAATAACTCTTGAGCAAGAACGGCTTTTTGAGTAGATACAGTACGTCTTCTTCCCTTTGTCACCTTGGACAATTTTAATAATTGTGGTACGTTGGTCTTGTTCAATAAAAGTGGACAGGCTCGATTCAAAAGAGCTTGGAAAATCTCTACAATCGCAGATTGATCTTCATTCAAACTAGCCAACAATTTCGTCTTGGCCACACACACACGTTTATAATCACGATCCAAATCAATACAGGCCTTGAAAAGCTTGATATCCTTATCACTCTTTCGGTTCAAGAAAGATCGAAGTGCGTTCAATGTTCTGGCCTTGTCAGGGAATTGGGCAGCCAAATATTTCATAAATTCATCCGATCGCAATACCTCGTGTTCACTCTGGTTTGCGTTATTCATGTGGTCTTGACACAATTTAGCATAATTCTGCATGTTGCTGTTGAAAGCGCTCTTCTTGCGGACAAGACCGGTAAAAGCAAGCTTTTGCTTCTCCTCCAAGGACTCAATCATCGTAATCAATCTTTCGGTTCTTTCTGCGTCATTCTCGATTTCGGGTAAAATAAATTTATGCAACGTACTTTCCAAATTCATACTAAATACAGATGCTTTTTTAGTTAGTACGCCCCCACCCAAAAAATAAATAAATAGAAAAGCTTTACGTGACAGAGGGATCACCAACATAAAGACGATTAAGAATCGTGTCAGGAATCCAACCAATTTTTTCAATAGCTAATTTATCATTGGCTTCAATACGTAAATAACAGTTTTGGTAGATGGAACCAATGGTGTTCATGGCAACAGATCGAACAGAACTCTTCTTATCCTTGGTTCTTTCCGCAACGGATTTCAAAAGTTGGATATCCAAGGATTTCAAGTCGTTTTCCATTTCAATCTCACCAAGTACTTTACAAGCAGTTGAACGCACCTTGTCATCGGGATCCGATAATTTCTCCTTGAAACATTCTATCCGTGAATAATAATAATAAACATGGTGAATATCTAAAGCATCCATATATTTCTTCTTTTCTTTTACCAATTAATTCAGGAATGGATTCGCGGTGGTTTTTATAGATATCAACACACATTTCTAACCACTTTGTACGTAACGCAATGGATTTATCATCGCGTCTTCCAAGCCAGGTCTTCCAAATGAGAGGGTATTTCTCTGCCACCGTAGAGGTAGGATCAGCAAACAACTGTCCCATCATCTCCGTCGCCAATTGTCGTACGTTGATTTGATCCACTCTCATTTCTTCTTGTAAAAGAGGCAATACGTTCAATAACAAATCCGATATCGTGGCATTGATCTTTAAAATCAATTGATGTGCTTTCTTCAAATCCTCAAATTCTTCAACAGAACTTTCACTGCTACTGACGGTGATCAAAGCGTCGGAAAAGTATTGGCATACTCTTCTTTGGATGATGTTGGGACATGCGTAACAAATATCCAAGGCCATTAAATAAGCTGGGTTGGTAGATCCCTTTTTAAGAATACTTTTAATATCAAACACCCTTCCCCCCACCTTTCTGCTTACAAAAAAAAAACAAAATTTGGTTTACCTTTTCAAACTTTTCGAATTGCTCCAAAATAAGTTCTGTTAATTCTGTACCTAAAAGTCCAACATCTTCAAGCAATTGAATCAAGACATCGGTCATGCAAAGTTCGACATTTCTAGCCAACGTGCCCCTATTGCATATATATTTTTTTTTTAGTAATCGTCATACACCCCACCCCATTTTCTCTTTCTTTGGGGGGCGTTGTATTGCTTATTTTTTTTTTTTTTTTAAAAAAAAAAAAAGAAAAACTTACTTTTCAGTCACCTTGAAGAAATCGTCAGCTAAAGGAAGCACAATGTCGTCGGCATTATCAATCTCATTCAACAAGAGAAATGTTTTCACCGATTGCAAGTTCTCCAAAAGATAAAAGTGGTATTGAAAATCAGGTGAATCTGTTCCAAACTGACAAAGTTGGCTCACGAAAAACGTAAAGATTTCCTACCGCCCCCAAGAAAAAAAAAGAGATTAGCCCATTTATTCTCAATTGTTTTGCGTCTATTTGCTTACCCTAATTTGTTCAATGGTGTAAGGACATGTAGGTGCATGCAGACGAACAATATCCGCAAGACAACACGCTGCTAACGCCTTGTTCGTCTTGTTGGTGTTCTTTAAAATTTGTTTATGAACAAGTTCTTCGGTCACAGTAGCAAGCGACTCTTTATCCACATTCTGATCCAGCGCTTTTAATTCCTCATGAAGTGTCTATTGAAGGTATTCCCTTCTTTTTTCAGTGGCCCCGTAGTAAAGATTATAAATAAAATGGGCCATTACCTTCAACAGGGCAGTCAAATCGCCAACTTTGAGCGCTTTGGGTGTACCAATAAGGGATTTGGAAAAGGCTAATGTAGGAACTTCGGAATCAGAGAACTCAGTTACCTGAGTATCCATGGGTTCATCAATATTCATAATTACAAATATACAGTAGAAAAAAAAAAAAGGAAAGAGTTTGGAATATATTTATAAAAATTAAAAAAACGGAACCTGTTTTTTTTTCTTCTCCAGCGCGTTGGTCTCTCTGAACGCGTTCCCTTCAAGTCACAAAAAAAAAAAAGGCGCTCTTTCAAAGGTGGGTTTTGTCTTTCTCCCAAGACATTAAGCATCTTTGGGCTGCATAGAACTACAGTTTTAAGCCAAATCAATTAAACGTTAGAATATGTGTGTTATCAAAACATATAGGTAGGTCATTAGGAAGGGTCGATTGGTTATACCAGGAGCAAAAACAAACAAAAGCTTCAGGACATCAATTACAAAAAGTCTAATTATACACTGAGTAGACCACCTTTCAATGCTATTTTACATCTATCTAAATGCAAGCCATTTTTGATCTAAACACTGTTGTCTCTTTGCACTAAAGACCATCTTTTTTTCAAAGATGCCAATTTTTTTTTTTTAAATAGGCGACACGACCCGCTTAAAGTCAGTGTTATTTTTTTTTTTCCAGGGGTTTCTTTAGAATACATATATTTGCAAAATGTCCATTGCAAGAATCGCAAGTGCACTGAGAACCAGTGCTAAAAAGACGAGCCAGCCATGTCTCAATAAACGTTTCTTCAACACCCGATCCAAACACTTGCACCGTACCGAACCCAAAGAACCCAACTTTTCGACCAACCCATACAAAGAAGCCATGGATCGTTTCAAGGATCAAGCCAAAATGGTGGGTAAAATGACTGGCTATACCATTCTATCCATGACAACAGCGATCGCCTTTGTTTGGCAATCATCCCATTGGTACATTGAATATGTCATGCATCCCACACCTTCCGAATTAGGTTATCAGGCACGTAATTTACTCCACGGTGCCTATATCCGAGAATCCATCGCTCCCGATTTTGAAGTCGCCTCATTCTATGTACGAGAAGCACTGCGCATCGCTCTGGAAGAGAAGCACCTACCCGAATCCTCCCCTACCGTCATCGAGCTCCGACTTCGTCTGGCTCACGACGAAGCGCACGCCGGCAACCTGTTGGAGGCCATCACCGAATATACCCGCGCCTGGAAATTAATGCTGGACGTCCATGAGCAGTCCGTCCGTCTGATCCAAGCTGCCAAACACGTGGGCGACTTATACTTACGCATTGGCGATTTTGCTCACGCAGAGGAATTCTTGGCTTGGTCGCTTCATCATGTACAGGATCAACCTTTGCTCAAATCAAAAATCACATTGAATTTGGCTAGTTTATACGCCATGCAACGTAACTTTAAATTGGCTCTGCCGTTACTCTCACAATCGTTGCAATCCGTACCAGACGAGGACGTTTGCTTAAAAGCCATTGTACAAAATCAACTCTCGGAAGTCATGTACGCCTTGGGTAAAACCGACGAAGCCATGGGCTGGGCTCAGGCAGCTTTGGAATCGTGCGCTCAAAATGTGAAAGACCAGGATTGCTTGCAATGTGGTGGCGTCGCATCCAACAATTTGGGAAAGATGTTGGAAATGAAGGCTGAATTTGAAAAGGCCCTGGAGCATTACAATCAGGCCGTGACTTATTCAATGTCAGTGCATGACAGTGAAAGCCATGACAGATATGTTCTTAATGCAGAAAGGTTAAAAGATTTTTTGGCATCGAAACAATTAGAAGAAAACTGAAAATTTATTTGTATAAAGAAAACATAAATCATATAGGGTATTTTTTTTTTTTTTTTTTTTTTTTTTTTTTTTTTTTTTTGGGGCGAGTAGGGGGTATAGAAAGGAGTGTATGAAAAAGAGGCTTAAAAGGATCGTATGAGGAATTCTTGCTGTGGGTATAAATATTTACAATGGAAGACAAAAAGGTATAGGCATGCTTATCTCAGCTGATTGGGATGCAAGTCTTCCATCAACTTATCAATCTTTGACACCAAGTGCTATTTTACAATAAGTATCATTGTCATCACATGTTTATTATAGAAACTTACCGATTTAAAGCCTTGAGCACCATCGTAATTTGGGTGAGGATGATAGTGACCCATCGACTTTTGAGAGCGTGGCAACTGTCCAGATTGAACATAATCATCAAACATACCAATAACCTCATCCTTGAACTGGGACAAATGATTGGCCACCATATTGGGTGTTTGAGAACGGTGTTGAGGGTATTGAGGATTCACAAAAAGGTTAGGATGAAGGGGAGTCTTTCTATTGCCTGTACCACCAAAATGCGATCGTCTTGATCCGTCAATGGTGCTCATCAGCCTTTCGTCATTCGCCATACTGTTGTTAGTACGATAACTCGAGTCGTAGGGAGGTGTGAACGTATGGTTCTCGAAATAACTGAGAACACTGCTCGTGTTACTACTGAGGGAACCGCCCATTGTCAGACCACGAGGTGGTGTGCGATCCGTCTCACTTGATGCAGAAGACGAATGATGACTATTATTACTACCGCCACTAGAAGGTCTTCGCATATGCTCCGGTGAGCTCTGGAATAACATCTCATCAAGTTTAGCCGACGAAGAAAGCGAGCCAGTGTACTGATAATTGTAGCAGGGTCTTCCATTCGAGTTATCTTCATAATTGGTGCTACCCACAAACGGTTCGATAAAGGTATGATCATCACGCACATAGATTTCAGAAAGAGGTCCGCTACTGTGTCTATGAGGCTGAGTGTGGATCCTGGGGAGTTTATAACCTTTATCCGCAGCAACGGCAATAGGAGCACTAGCAGCAGCAGTAGCAGCCGTAGGAAAATATCCTGCCGAGTAAGTCCTGTTGTGAGACATAGTGGTGGGAGCATAATGCCCACGGAACTCGTTCTCCGTATGTTTGTTTACGCTGGCTACTTTAAAGATAGGATCAGGTACACATGATGCCGCTGCTGTCTGATCATCGTCATCATCTGTTCTTTCATTGGAGGAGGAGTGTCTTGATGGGGATGTTGATCGGGACCTAGCAAACAATTTGCCGATACTCATATTGCTGGCAACTCGCGTAAGAGATTTACTTCTGGAACGAGATCTGGCTCTATCACGTAATAAATTGTCATTCACGCAAGAATAAGCTTCCGTAGCTCGAAGTCTTCGTTCATAAAAGAACACTAGATACAACAACAAAAAAGTTTAAGTATATCAAAATAGAAAGGACAGTGTTATTCATTAATACTTACAGTTATTCCACAAGGTATCAATAAAGTCAAGAGGAGCGTCCTTATTTCTTTGCTTGGTGTCAACAATAGACTCGTATTCAATTTCACGACTGATTTCACGGATAGGAATTAAGCTTGTTCGGGAACGAATGGTAGGTTTGTAACCCCCCGATTCATGATGCGTAAGAAGAATGACAATCCAGACATCATCCGTCAATAAGGAGTTTAGATCGATATTGGCAGCAGCATATTTGTCCTCGATGTACACAATCAAGATATTATTCTAAATGACAACAATGAGCAAAGAATGATTTCATAAACGTGGCAACGTTTTTAACAAAAAATATACCTTGTGTTCGGCACTTGAATAAGAATCCTGATCGTAAAAATGAGAGTATCCTGGTAATTTGAATTTGTCTTCGTGGTACAATTCAGTGGTATCTAGTAAAGTACATAAAAAATGACATGAATATGATGAACAGGCATACAATTTAAAAAAAGTCCGAAATATAACACACCTTCTAATTTAGCAATAGCTTGTTGTTTTTGACACAAGGAGATCAAGTCGTTCTTCTTTTGTTTGTAGGGACCAGCTCGTGTGGAATTGGTACACATCGAAAACAATCTGTCACTTCTTCGAAAGTAATTTTCACATTCTTTTTCGGTAGCATTGGGGTTCAACTCTGGTAGGCAAGTTCTTAAAAAGAAGGAATCAGGTCTCGCTAAAACAAAAAGGGTTATTCGGTCCGTTCGGTTATTGTACTACCCATGACTTTTTTGGTGTAATCTTTTTACCTTTTAAACCATTAAAAATCTCGACACTTCGAATGTCAACCCATCCCTTAAATTCGAACGGCAAACCAGTATAGACATCTTTGGCCTTTTGTAAAATCGTATTGGTCGATCCAACTTTGACTTTCTCCTCAATATTCTCAAGGTATTCCTTGGACTGAAGATTAAAATTTTTGCGTTTCACAACCATAATTTTATCTGTAAATACGAGTAGGGTCACTGGCCGGCAGGTCTTTCCAGTCAACAAGGAGAGTTCAGATGCATCAAAGTAACCTAGTAGTTTTCGGGTTTGAATTAAAGAGGCCTAATCATAATAATAACAAAAAAAGGGGATGAGTCAATTAGGGTTTGTTTATGTATGTTTAAATAAAAGAGAGATCGCTTACCGGTGCATCACGAATAAGGTGGTACAAGTTAAGCAAAGAGGAGTCTGAGCCATAGCGCATGTCATTGATGTTGGACACCTTGGATGCAGCTTCTTGTACTCTGGCAATATCAGGGTCATTTGGATTCATGGCATCTTTAATTTCTAATGCATAAGGTGAGTAAGATTAAAAAAAAACAAAAAATTAAACTTACTTCTGATCAGGAGTTCATAGTTGCCCATACGTTGAACAGGTCGAATTAAAACATCATTTACACCAAAGTTCTTCTTGAGACTGTTGTTGACAAGAAATTTATAATAAACTTTATTTTGTTTCTTATTTTCGGTGTGACAAGACATGGAGTTGGGTTTCCCCAAAAGGTATACTTTGTAACAGTTGAAGGCTTCAATCTACACAAAGGAAAGTGATGTTAGTACTTAAAGTGATACAGCAGACATGCAATTGTTTTTTTTTTTTTTTTTTACATGACTAGTCAAAATCTGTCCAATTGTTTCAGTTGTTGTTCCATGTTGGTATTGTTTTAATGATGCCAAAAATGCCTTGTTCACATCAACAATATCGTCCAAATTGATAAAGATTCGGTTGAATGAATACTGATCCAAAATTGAGGTTCTGTTGGGATCGACAATAGATTCGCGAATAGGCTTCATGATGGTGGTGACAAGATCTTCAATCGCACTGACATAGGCTTCTTCGGTTTCGATGAACTCTCGAATGGCTTTCATGGCTTTGGTTTCATACATGAATGCATTTCGGGATGTGATTGTGTTATCAATCGACTATAATAAGAAATTTATTTATTATCAAGCTCTAGATAATAATGCCTCAAAAGAAGCTTTTACCTCTTGCATCAGACCATTTGATTCGGTTTGTTGTTGTTGTGGTTCAGAGTATTTATGACCAAAAAATGATTTAAAGTGTTCCATTTGCTTTTTAGCATCTAAGTAAACATGTATAAGCATAAATGACATTGCAGCAAGTTCCCCCCTCTCTCGCACGCGTGGGGCGCGTTATAATATTTACAATCATTTCTGTCCATTTTGGGAATAAGAACATCGACATGCTGAGACTATGGGGGGTACGGGATGAAAAAAAGGTTTTGTTTTTTTTTTAAATAAAAAATGATGACGATTGTTTTCAGTAATTGATATAATTACCAATGGGTTTTTTGTCATGTTTAGAATTTGCTTTCCAATTTCTTTGCATTGATCAGAAATATTGTAATCTTTCATGATGGGTATCGAATTTTCCTTGTAAATTTTACAAGGATATTTAAAAGGTGTATCTTCCAAAATCTAAATAAACTCTTTGTTAATGGCTTGTTCAATTCGACACAGTGATGAAGGGCTACCTTGGCTGTTAAAGTTGATGCATCCATTTTTTTGTGTGTGTGTGTGCGTGGGTGTATGTGTTAAATACAGATATATATATAGTAAATTTACAGAATGTAAGGAAAAAGAGAGAAGAAAAGAAAAAAAAAATATGGAGGAAAAAAGGGAAGGTTATATAGGTTTTTCGAATAACAACAAACAATTTTTTTATCTAGTTTTTATATATGCTGCTTTAGTAGTAACACACACATAAACACTTCGGAAGCAAAAAAGTGAAAAAAAAAGCTGTGCCTCACCTGTAACACCAATTTGTTTTTTTAAAAATAAATAACAAGTCCCTCCTGAAATCAAACCCCTCTTGCATATTAAGCTATAATGGTGGCGATTGCAGTGAATTTGTCATTTTGTACAACCCTTTTTATTTATTATGATTTGGATATGAAACGTTTTGACCATAATTACAGTTTGGTGCTTGTCAAAGTTTTTATAGAAATCAAAATAAACACGGTCGATTAATCAATTTCAATCTTCTTTTTTTTATTATTAAAAAAAAAAAAATACGCATGCAGCGTAATATCACTTTTTTGTTTTGACAATTACTCTGCATAATGTTCAATCAACTTTTCTGTTGTTTGTCGCCAATACTGTGCACACAAATAGGGGGTGCGGTTGACAAAAAAAAAAGGGGGGGGGAAGGTCAAGGTGAGGAGAGAATCTGTGGGACATTAAATGATGCCAGCAATGTCACAGGACTTCTGGTGGGAATAGCGTAACACAACTTGTATCACTCTCTCAAAGGGTTAATATGATAACTTTCTTCAATGAAAACAATGCCTGTTGTTAATTCTTATAAATCTTCGGGATTGCTTAATTCAGTAAATATGACGCCTACCACAGACAATGGGTTAAAAAAAAATTTATTAGAAAACTCCTCTCCATAGTGTTTGTAGTAAAAACGTCATTCTATGATAATAATAGAATGACGTAAATCCAGACTCATCTCACCCTGAAGGTCAATGCTTTATCCACCTGTTTTTTTTTTACCCGAACTTGCCGCAAAAATGTTGTCCACTGGTAATTGTATTACCAACTCTCAGGCTCCGTCTTCTATTGATTGTTACTGTTTCCATAATGTGTGTCGGTTCGCGAACGGATTGCTTTCCGTCATCACATGTTGGGCACAGCAACCTAAGAAAAAATAATAATATCAAAAATGGTCAGGCTGCTGATTTATTAATTTAAACAAGATAGAAAAAAGAAAACAAATATATTATCACTACTTGTGTGTGGGATAATAATATGAAAGCTGCAATCTTTATATGCTAACATGTGCTATGAATTTATTGGAAATGGGTTTTTTTTTTTTTTTTTTACTTGTGTGGTATATTCTAATTGAAAAGGGGGATATCTAGGCTAGGTTGTAGGTGTAAGTGGGCGTGGTTTTAATTCGACTTGAGGCCAAGTAAGATCTTCAACAACATGACTTTGATCGGAGGTGTGTTGTTTAGTTTGTGTCATGCCACAAGTGCAGTTTGAGAAGGCTATCCCTGCAGCTTCATTTATATTCGTTGAAATAATATCTGATCCCGATAGATTTTTGGCTGAAATGCGCACACTTGTCTCGGTCCCTGTAGAATCAGAACTCTTTGAATGGGTTTGCTGATGATTTGTTTGTTGTTTAAAAATACTGCCCACGCTATATACACTGCTGCTGCTGGAACTGTCTGCGTTTTTGTAGAATTTCTCGGGTAAGTTTAGAACCTTTGGTTTTCTTCCAATCGCTGCGGTCGTTGATAATCTTGCTTCGCCTTGTACAATGTTTAAAAATTCTTGTTCATCAAAATACTTTAATGCTGCCCAAGATGGGTTTAAAAACGCAAAGGTTCTTTTTAAAGAATTTAGGTTTTCTATCTTTCAAAATGTCAACAAAGTAAAATCTCAAACCTAAACGCCACTTTTATCAAAAAAAAAAAAAAACTTACGTCGACCGACACCGCCGCGCGATTCAATTCCATGCAAAGGCTTTGAAGGGGCAGGCAATGTTCCTTTCGATCCTTGATTCAGTGGAGCCTTGTTCTTCTCAAGTCGACAAATATTTCTAGCGATACAAACACCGGCCAAAGTAGCAGCATAACCCGTTTTTTCCTCCGTAACGTTGGTTACATCCCCACCCGCAAATATATGCTTAAATTTATAATGATCCAACTGCAACGTCTTCTTTACTCGCACTTTCCCCCAATGATCTACAGAAGATTCAAACCCGACATCCCCATCCCCTTGAAAGATTTCACTGCAAGGCGTTGTACCCGTAGCCATAAACACTTTATCATAACCTGCATAGCAACACCCACTTGATCCCAAATAAGAATTAGTATCACCCGAGTCAAAATCCACAATCTTTTCATTCAGAACAACTTCAACACCCAGACCTTTCAGATAGTTCAGAGCATTCGCTTGTCTTTTTTCCGAGCTTCGTCGCACCAGATTAGAGTGTGAATCAACGATTGTTATTCTTTTCTTATTTTGGTAAGGGGAAGGGTATACATGTGTGGCTATTTCGCTTGCAAGTTCGCATCCCACCAAACCACCACCTACAGCAAAAAGAAAATGAGTCAGAAAGATAGTATTTTTTTTTTTTTAAAAAAAAAGGGAGAGGAGTTGCAACGGTCTACACTACCAATAATCAAAACTGATTTAGATTGCTTTAATGCGTTGTGCTCTGCCGCAAGCTCAGATAATCTGTAAAGCGACGACGTGTCAAATGACTTTAATTTTGACATATAAGTACTTCCCGTAGCAATGACTAGATAGTCCAGTGGAACCTAATAGAATAACTGTAAATGAAGCTGTAACAAAAAAAAAATCGAATGTTTATATAGTTAGATTACATATTCATTATTGACTTTGACGGATTTGGCATCTTCGACAACTTTCTCGGCATACCCAATAATGACCCGGCCCTCCTTTACATAGGCATCGTGTCTTACTCTCAGTGACGACGTTTCTTCAGGTCTCACTAACAGCTATAAATAAAGCATATATGTAAGCGTGTGTGTGTGTGTGAATAAGAATCCATATGGAAATCACACAAAATAAGGTTGACAAACCTTGATCATGCCAGGGGTATACTCGAATGAGTCTAAAAAAGTAACGTTCTTTTAGTATATTCCAATGTAGGATAGACATTCAATTTATTTACCTTTGGTATCAATCAAAGTAACATGGAAACGTGGCATGGGATCTAAAATTGAAGCTACAGTGAAACCCTGCGTGTTTGTGTAACGTGTTAGTGATGTTGGGTTACAGTTTTTTTTTGGGTACATCAATGCTTACTGTAAATCCTCCTCCAATGATCACCACCCTTTTCTGGTATTTGTTACATGTTGGTGCATGAAAAATCCTAAATCATAATAATTATTTTAAAAGAAAATCGTCTGTGCGTTGAAGAGAGTTTACCTTTCAAAGCTGTAAATCTTATCGAATTCAATGATTTTTTCATTCTGGGTGTGATTATATAAAGTCAGCCTATGCAGGATAAATTCGAAATTAAAAAAGAATGCCAATGAATTACCAAAAATATCTTGACTTCAACTTCAGCATCTTTCAGAACATCCTGGGCATCCGTTTTAGATATGACTTGCCACTTATGTGCGTGAAAGAAGCTATCAATACGTTCTTTGCTCTTTACATTTAATTCCAAAGGCGAATCAAAAGTTAAGAAAGTTTTCCAAATTCTAAAATTAAATTTTTTTTTAACTGAGCAAAAATTTCTTCAAAAATTTCTTTTCCCCCCCCTAATACCTGTGAACAATGATTTCAATATTTTTGGAAATTTTTTCATGTTGTAATTCTGATAAAGCTTCAATAAACAGCAAATTTTCATGAGCATGAATTCCCTGTAAATAGGTCTCGAAATAAGCAAGCTGTTCAGGTGAAGAAAGAATGTTGTGCAATCGTCTGTTTTCATCATTTTCCATCGTTGATATAGTGGCGCTGTCCAAATTGTCAAAGGGTATTTCCTTTGTCGTCTGTCTAGCCATAGATGCTGTAACAATTGCCATAAAGTTTCCAAAAAAAAAAAAAAAAAAATGTAAAGAAGATAAAGAAGCAGACAGATCTTGTAGAAAACCCGAATAGGAACTACTAGTAGAGATTTCTAAGACACCGCTCCACTTTGATTCCAACCTGTTTCAAAAAAACTGTTCATATTCCCCCGGCTAAAAATCAATCTGCATTGTAACCAATCCCTTTTCCCCTCTAACGGGTTAGAATCCGGTAATTAGTCAATCTATCACGTTTTATCCCCTTGTTACTCTGCTATGCGTCATTCAGCATGTCCTAACGCTTTCACTGTTCAAGATTGGGCACGAATCTGTCATTTAATAATGTACCCGGATATTTTTTTTTTTTTTTTTTTTTTTTTTAAAGCGGGACGTGAAAAAAAAAAAAAATCTTGTCCGTTTAGGCCGAAATGGGCGAAATTATTTATTACCACTTTCGGATAATATTTCTTAAACATGTCCCATACTATTTTATCTTATCTATGCATATTGACGATATACCATGTGTCTATGTGTCAAGGAGGTCGAGACTACTTTAAATTATTAGGCTAGTTTTATTTCTAGCTCACAATATACATATGGCAACAATAGATAGAATGAGTCTAGGGGTGAAATAAAAATTTCCTTGCGAAGGCCTTTACAGAAATAATTCGATCGAAGCTGGGCCTTTCTTTATAGTGGAGAGGACCACTAAAAAAAAACTGCGCTGTCGAAAGATAAGAGATAGTAATGTACCAGGATCACGTTAAAAGCCTTTCGCAATTTGCTGGGTAGTCGTCTTAGCAACATTTTTGCTGCAAACAAGTTTGGATGATCTCAATATCAATTTACGGATATTTGAACACAATGGATGTCAATTAACATTCTAATAGAATCGTCAATACAACAACTCATAACAAAATATGTAAAATAAAAGGATTCTTGATTTAAGTATAAAGGTTCAGCTGTTCATGCTCATAACAACATTAGTCACTCTTTATGAGAAGCCATAGAGTCAAGCGGTAATAAAGAACAAATCTTTAAATTACACGATACGATGGAGATCTGTATTTATATTTGACAACCTTATAAAACCTGTCATTAATGAACCTGAAATAATTGATATATCAATGCTGAGATCAAACTTCCGCATATTAACGGTCGTTTTGTACGAGAAATATGTCCACAAATGTTATTGTGATTAAATGTTTTCTTCGGTGCATTTTTTGGTATCTCCTTTCTTGAAGGTCAAACGACAATCCCTAACTAAGCGCCTATGGTTGGGCTCAAAGTACTACCAATGTTAGCTCTAGCTATAATATGCCTTGGTTAATCTCTGTCATTCCGATCGGCAATAAAAGTGAAAAATGGTGTAAACGCAAACTTATAGATCCCCAATATTAATCTGCCAAATTAAAAGACGAGCTAATGACATATCGTATTTCAGGGATATCTCCATTGGAAAAAAGACACGGATATGTAAAAGACTTTACATGCAATCCATGGAGATCGTCCATCAATTAAAATTTGTGATATCTATGATTTACAGACATTTTTTTCCCTTTTGTATAGAGATCTTATTTGAAAAACAAAATTCTATTCTCACATGTACTAGAATTATCGACTTTCTTTGGCAGGTTTATTCTTCCTGTAGAATATCGCTTTTGATTAAAAAAAAAAAGAAAAATAATTATTGGCAGTGCATCAGGCACCAGTAAAATCATTCCCCCTACTTCCAATTCATGAAGCATCCTGCTGTAGGAACTCATATCAATGGTATTGGGCCTGGTTAAAAGACCGTATTTATTGTCCAGTGGTCCCCTTAGAAACAAGTGTATTTCTAACAAGAAAGCCCCCGTCGAAGGTAGCCTTGAACTCAATTACACTTTTAATTGACAGACATAATCTCGACAAAAGAAGTGATAAACCGTGTCGTTTTGGCCTTGGTGTCCATCCCGGCAGATCATCATTTTATTCAATTGGGTTGGATTGCACTTCAAATTATATGTCCAAGACTTCCTAAAAATAGTCATTGGCTTCTTCTGTAGGGTTAAGGACAGTTCAAAAGCTGTCGACATTCAATAGGCTTTTACTCAAAGACGATAGTGTATGGCTAGGAAAGCTATAAACTTACGACACAAAAGGGGTTATGTAGTGCGAAACAAGCCGGCTCGGAATTCTATCATTAGACCGGACAGTAAAAAGGTACCAATTTTATGGGAAACAGTTGGAACCGAAAATATGGATTCGAGCGCAAAATTAAACGAGCTGGCTGAATCTGTTCAAGACCAAAATAACGAAGATCGAGTCAAGGAAGAACAGGATATACCTATGCCGATCCAAATGTTGCCCGAGAGACGAATACAGATCACTGTGATGTAATTGGAAATACATATGGGAACACTCGATTAACGATCTGGGAAAATCGTCTGATGTGGATTTTATATCTGATATCATAGTCATTGTCACGTAACACCAGCTTGTACCTTGAAATGACAACACTACATACGTACCAATATAAGTGGGGATAGTCATATCAGTAAGCTGTGTGATACCGATGGTGGTATTACGGGATACACAGTCGATATCGAGATTCTGTATGTTAGTATGACCGACGTTGAGGATGTGGCTAAACTGGATATTGCTGGCACATGATGAGGAAGCCATAATATGTCATATTGACGGATCATTAAATTTAGTGGCATATATGCCATTCACCTCGCTAAGCTTGATGATAATCATATCGCCTCCGAAAAAAAAAAATAGCTAGAGAATCCGAAGGCAAATATTTTACCATAATATTTTCAATAGAGCATAAGCGACGTTAAAAATAGTAATAAAATGAACGGAAATTTAGACGATTAAATCCTAAAAATGAAAAACCTGAATGATTCAAACTACTCAAGTTTATAAGACATATTTTGGCACGTTATATAAGTATGCTTTGAATGATAAATCTAAGAATTGCCAATGAGGGTATTTCAGACATAGACAATTATGAAAAATCAAGGTTATTGTTACTTGTTTAGTATCAACAAGTTCTGTTTACTTTCTTCCTTGAAAATTTTAATTAAATTGCATGTGATGTTTTGAGATAAAATATATAAAATCATATTAAAAGAAAAACAAAAGAATCTATCAATCCTTTATTAAGGTTATAAGAGAGTGTTATCCTAAAGGGGAGGACTCTTTTTGTTTCAAAACATTTAAGATAATGAATATGGTAAAAAACAGACAATGGCTTGTTAATATCTTCTGAAACCTTAAGACTCGAATTACATTGTCACTATCCATAATAGTAATTGGCCCGAATTATAAAGTGATTAATTTACATTAGCTGATAATTCAGTAGTGAATCATACCCCATAACATGGGAACACCATTCGAATATTATAATTAAACTATACTGAAGGTCATTCTACACCGGGTCTCTTAGGGACAGCCGTTTTTCTTAGGGACATTTAGGGTGCGCGTAGTCATAATGTTGGGATTATGATATTTTTGTAGACATCAAGAGGTCAATATAACTTAACAACTTGAAATATATACACATTTATTACAAACAACATAGTTGAAACCAGTATATGTGTTTTACAGCTTACTTCCAACTTCTCGTTTAGACTTTACCTTAATATTTCTGCGTAGGATTAAGATCAAACGAGCTCAAAGGCGAAAGAGTGATGATAGAATTGTCAAATTAAGTACAAATTGCTTAATATACATTTATTCGTAGTTGTTACATTGTTTTTGATTGCATATCCTTGTTCCCAGGTCTACAGAACATCCAAATCACAGATCTAACGTTGCGACTATGTGCACTTTGGCTGTCCCTAAGGAAAATTGGGCTGTCCCTAAGAAAAGTGATTCTACACTATACTTATTGTAGGATATATGCGACATTGCAGCTCACTCCATATAACGTTATTTCTGAATCGTAAAATTCCTTTTGCTCGATTGGCATAAAGTTGAAGCACTATTTTGGTTGCACAATACCATTTCTCTATTAGGTAATAAAATTGAAGTAAACCGTTGTAACTTTAAGATTCCGGTATTTACTGATTCTCGTTGTTTGAAGATCGTTTTGGTATGTTGAATTATCCCGCCGAAAAAAAAAAAGGTTATCGTTTTATTAATCCGAATATAACGAGCTAATGCATTAAGTGTATCTTTCTACTTACCTTCACTACATGCAAAAATATGAAAATTTTGTTATTATAATAGAAGGGAAGACCATAAAAAAAAAAGAAGACCCCCTACGTCATCAGCGGCATTTTAATAGATGCATATAATTTTTTGGCCAAGTTTTTTTTTGTGTTCTCACCTTACTCACGTATATATGTCAGTAATCAACTAACCACCCCAGCCTTACTCACTGATGATCAGGTCGACATGAAAAATTTAGTCAAAAGGCTCGCTACAACTCGTGTGTCGGATAGACTTTGCGATTTTAAGTCACTGTTCGCGTCCGTAACACTTTTGTAGGACCTGCTATACTTTTCATACACATGTCTTTAGGATTCTTTGGGTATGGTTTGCTTCATCTGCTATACAAACTCAATGCGAGTCACTGTTTTAGTTCGGATCTAGCTGTTGTTTGCCATTTTCTTACAGTGGGTGCTCAAATCGTAGGTGCAAATCTTCGTTTTTGAGGTTGAAAATGGTTGGCTTCATTGGTGTTAGGAGATACGGTTCCCCTACGCTGCCAAATCAGGTCTTCGTCCTGTGGGGGATGGATCTAAGAGACTTTCTTTTAGTGAACGAAGAATTTGGCAAACCTTTTAACTGAACTATGGTGATCAATGCTGTATTAAAATTTGCGCGCACACATTTATTTATGAACACAATAAAAAGTACTGTAGTCTTTAACTTTATTACATGACCGTCTTCCTCATAACTAAAGCTGAAAAAGCACTCTAATTTACCCTTTCGAAACGTGAAAGGTTTTTGTAAATTGTATGACTTTTTAAGAACAACGCTGCACAAAGAGGTATGAGCATTTTTGACTAAATAAATCTTTGCCTTTACCAGACTGTATATCACCAAACAAAAAGAAAATGCCATTTTCATAATAACAAAAAAAAAAAAAAAAAATACATTGACATCTATAAATACATACACAAATGCAGGTATTTTATTATATATTTTATTTCTTTGGGTACAGACTAAAGGCACCATCGCCAAAGTATTTCTCTCCGCGTTTTTCTTTTGTTTTTTCAACTTGGGCTGTAGGATCAATTAATTCCATACTTTGAGCTGGTGTGAAAGCCAAAGATGAGGCTAAACCTGATGTAGCTGTACCAGAAAGACGGTTACTGAAACTCTTGAGTTTAGGTGCTTTGACTGCGATAAAGAAAAAAAAAAAAGAGATTAAGACAGGCGCAAAGAAAAGATAAAAAAAGAATGCTTACCCTTATTTCTCTGATCTGCCACGGAAGCTCTAATTTTACCGATTTGCTTCGCAGCCATACCAAGACCCTCGGTCTCATCACCATAGCCAATTTCCTCCTCAGCATCACCAAACGCCATTCTATTACGAGCAGCACGCAGCTCTGTCATTGCGTAAGCTTCCTTTTGTCTTCTGGCTCTCTTACCACCTCTTCTCTTTTTAGGCCCTTCATCAGGAATCGGCAAAGCTTTCACGACTTTAAGGGAAGGATTTTCCTGTAATTTATCTATTTTGGCATCAATCTCTTCTCTCATCTTTTGTCCTTCTTGACCATCGGGTGAGCTATGACTGGCATCAATACGTGCAGCCAGCGAGGCTTTGGCGGAAATGATCTTTACTAATTTTCTACGGAGCTCCTGAGGTGCTGAATTGACAATCTCGGAATAATAAATATAACCTGCATGTCTTTCCGTATGTGCTGTAGAAAAACCTGTATTCGCCTTTTTATTGTTACCGAGTACCTGTACATTACACGCAGGAATTTTACAAAACGCGGTTAATCCACCTGCGGCCGTCAGTAATTTGGCGGCAGTGGATGTGCCAATGACGTTGGATAGATTAGGCGCGATGACTGTCATACGGGATTCGACATAATTCATAATCTTCTTTCGAGCATCGTCTAAAGCTAATGCCATATCACACGCTTCTTCTGTCAATGCCCATTCCTCTGCTGATAATTCTTTACCAGCTGTAGTCGAAGCTGTAACCGTAATGACCATGACGGTGGCAGAAGGTAAAAATTGTCGAAGGTCTACTTTGGTGACATCCAACTCATTGGCAATAGCTTTGACAGTACGTGCGTAATCGAGTGGGTTATAAACAAGTGTTTCGAGTTCGGGAAACTTTGTTGCGTAGTGGTCTTTAATAAACTACTTGTTGGTGGTTAGCTTTCAGCCTATTTATCCTTTCCTTTCTTTTTTCCCCCATTTACCTTGTGAACATGTTGGATCTCGTTATCAATTTCAGCAGTCATGCTGTTGGATTCCACAATAAGCTTATATTCATCGTCTTCTTCTGTGGGACCGACAACTTGAGATGCGTTGCGATTAGCAGCAATAAAGTAATCGATTTTCTATTTATCAATCCGTTATTTTTTTTTTTGCTCCACTGTTGCCCTTTAAAAGTATGTATTACCTTTAAAACATCTTGGGTGTGTTTGGAGTAAAGTAATTTGCATGTCTTGCGAACACTGTTGGGATTCTCTTCGAGGTTGTCTTGAGAATTTTTGGTGTCCATCTCAATGTCTCCTTCATTATCTCGTAATTTATCTAAAGCTTCTTGTTCTTCATCAATATCTGATCTTTGTTCCTCTTCCTCATCAGAAGAAAAGTCAAGATCGGCTGCGAGTTCGTCTGCAAGAGTAGCCATTATAAATATAAATGTGGTATTAAAACACGAAACAAACAACAAAATGGGGAGAGCTGGTAAAATGTATAAAAAAAAAGTGACTTGTTTTATTAGTATGCATAAATTAGTAATTTCTTCTTCCAGAAGGTTGTTGACTTCGTTGTTCATTTTCTTGGAGCGAAGTAATGAATTCGGTCATTGTATCCACCTGCCTTTGATAGTTGGATTCGGTGGTGGCCAACATATCTTGCACATTTTTGATATTTTTGTTTAACTTTTCAATCTCTGCTACCATCATTTGCTTATCCTTTTCTTCCTTGGCCAATCTTTCCTTCATTGACTTATACATGGATGCAAATCGAACGGCTTTACTATCTGTCATTTGAATTTTTTCTGTTAGGTTATTGACTTGATGCTCATAATATACTTTGAGTTTCTCTTCTCGGAGTAGTACATCCTTTTCATCATATTGTTTGGATGTAAGTGGGGGTGTAGGTGTGGCCGTAGAGGGTGTGTCCACCGCATCCATGCCTCTGTAAACAAACACCTCCTCATCCTCATCCTCATCTTCTTCTACCTTGGGTAACTTTTCTTGTTTTGGGTATACAAACACTTCTTCGTCTTCCTCTTCAGCTTTGTTATTGATGGTATTGTCGACAGTTTCTTCCGGCTTGGTTTTCTATATTTGTTTTCACAGTAAGTACTCTGAAGTATTATTAAGTAAATGTTCAAATGCCTATTATACCTGCTGTTCAATTTCTTGCTGTAGCAACTTGTTTTCTTTTTCAAGATTATCATTCATAGCTTGTAAATCAGCAATTTGTTTTAATCCACTTTGTTTGTTTGCCTCAATCGTGGATAGTAAATCAGTAATTTCTACTGTCTTTTTATTGATCTTTTCATCAAACTCTGCTTGTTGAGTAGCTACTTGCTTTTGATACAGCTCATTTTGTTCCTGGTACTGTTTGTTTCTCTCCTCATACTGAATATTTTGTTCCATCAACAGATCTTTTTGGTCGGATAATTCATTTGTGATTTGGGTGTGCTGATTTATCTTCTCCTCATACTGTTGATGCGTCACTTCCAATTGCTTTACTGCCTCTGTCGAGAGTTTCAACTTTTCGTCCAACTGCTGATATTTATCTTGCTCCTGTTTGAGCTGCTCAGCATGTTGCACCAATAGATCCTCATATTGTTTCTGTTGCTGAAGGTTCATATCTTCGTATTTCTTGATTTGTTCTTGACTCTTTTCTTCCAGCTGTTTTTGCAACAAGGTCAAGTCGATATCTGGATGGTCTGCCTTTTCTAATAACAAGGCGTCCAATTCCTTTCTGGTTTCTTCCAGTTTTTGTACAACTTGGGATAGTTCTTGGGAAAATGTTTGTGTGGAAATCATTAATTTATCTGCAATTTCTGCCGATAGTGCGTTTAAATTTGACTAAATAAAAATTTGGGTGTTTGGGTGTGAATATTCAAATATTAGATAGAAGGGTGAAAGCCTTACCTTGTCACCGGAAAAGTATTGTTTTGCTTGTTCTTCCAAAATTTTCAAGGCCTCGGATGCTTCAGGTACAATGTCATATAACTTTGTGGATTCTTTCAAATCACCCACCTTGGATAATAGAATAGAGCGTAAGCTTTGTATTTCGGATAGCATTTGGTGATTATTTTGCTGAATTTGTTGATCCTTTCCTTGTAATAAGTCGGTTTTCCTAAATGGTTAAATGAAGTTTTTTTTTTTTTAATTTATACTGTGCATTGGCATATTTATCTTTCTCTCTTATTTTGTTTACTCTTGAAGTTGTGCTTTTAAAGCATCCATTTCCCTCAACATATTTAAATGTTCTGTATCATCTGTCTTGGCAATGGTGGGTTTGGACTCTGACAAAATATTAGCGTTTTCATCCTGAAGTTCTTGTACACGTTTCTCCAAATCTTGGATTTGCTTCAACAGGATATTGATATTGTCAGTAAATTCGAATTTACTATCTGTCAATTCCTCATGAAGTCTCTCATTCTCTTCAATCTTTCTTTCCAAATCCAAATTGGCTTCTTCCAATGCCTGAGCATTCTTTTCCAGCTCCTTCTTAACTGAACCTCCGAGTATTGAAAAATGTGTTCCTTTCTATTTTAAGACCATGTGGTTTCAATAAACTTTTGTCAAATGATTACTTCTTTTTTTCTTTCTTACCTGGTCACTATCTTGTACAGCTTGAATACGCTTTGTTAATCGCTCATTGTGAAAAGCCAACAGATCTAATTGTTCTTGCAACTGATGGAGACATGAGTTCAATCGTCCCAATAACAATAAAGTTGACGATATTACCTTTCGCATCTCTTTTTCCTTTTCTTTGACATTGCCTTGAAGTGCAACATTGGAAGCTCGCTCCTATACAAATATGTCGTTTTAATACCCACTGTTTTCCCTGTAAACATGCTTTCTTTCAACTTTTTTTTTTTTTTTTTTTTTACCTTGATGACAGCCTTTTTCAATACTGCATATTTTGCTTTCAAACTACAGAAAAAAAAACACCATTAGCAACTGTTCTTTTTTGTAACATTTCACTTGTCTGCTTACCGAGAGTAGTCTTGAAATAATCCCAGATATTTTTGAGATAACTCTTCTGCCGATGCAGGAATGGCTCCTATAAGAAAAGTATCCGATGAGTCACTCCCAATAGACCTGAACAGAAAAACAGAGTAAAAAATTATAAATTGGTTTGTAACTTACCTGCATTCAAAGCTGCGTTTCTAGAAAACATACCGTCACTCATATTGAAGAAAAGAAAGAGAGAGAGAGAGAGACAGGTACCCAAAAAAAGAGAGAGAACACAGAAAACACGCTTTGAAAGTCCGGATCGAAAAAAAGGGACCTTGCCGGAGCTGAATCATCATCAACCAAGTTGCGTGCCACTGTTAAATGATGTAAGCCTATACGCAATGAAGAAATTATGCAAAAAAAAAAAAAAAAAAAAAAAAAAAAAAAATGGGATTCGGCTAAACAAGCATGAAAATAGTTGGTTTAATCGATCGTATGAATACCCTTTTTCAATGAGCCACACAAATGTCGTTGTATGAGTTCAACAGTGGTCTATTTTTAAACTGTCATTACTTTTGCATATTTTCTTTTCTAGTCTTGTAGATACGCGCAAGGGGTCGTTAGCTATTACCAAGATGAAGAATATATATATATACTAGTTACTTGAATACAAGGACCAGAACTAAACATCCGCAATCGGGATAGTACATGTATAAGAATTCAAGTCTAGACACTGTCACCGTTTGGAAGGGGTGGAGTGAGCTACACAAAAACTTGTCTTGCATATTCAGATTTCATTTGTCATTGCAAAGTGCTGTTTTTTTAGAAGAATGACAGCTTCTTTTGCAAGATATAAGAGGCGAATTCTAAAATAAACCCTCAATAGGTGGTTACTCACATACACATGCATGGCGTGTAATGCGACCAGTTTATACAACAGAACAATGAAAGACACATTAATTTTTTCCGTTTCTGTTTTCAAATAGTCTAATCTATCGCTCTTTTGTGAACGCGCACTAAGGGGGGGGGAGAGGGGGTTAGATAGCGGCGTTAGAAAAGAGTACTTGATTTTATCGTTAGATACAAAACGCTCTTATTATAATTCAAGCCGAAAAAAACGCCATGTATCTTATATCACGCGAAAAAAAAAGCCTACACCATTCTATATGCATTTTAAAAAAAAACGTTTGTTCAAATATCAAAGTCTTAATGTAAAACATTTACTTTCATCCTGTTATTTTTTCTATTGACCTCCTAACGACAGAGGATCAAACAGGTCCTAAAATGTCTTATCAGTTGCCCTCTTTTTTTTCGGAACGATAACTGTAATAATGAAAGTAAGAGTTATTTAAAGATTGCTTATTGGGAGTATTCACACAGAAAGGGCAGATCAGAAATCGGGTGATTGATAGGTCCTCTAAAACAGTTGTTATCACAACAGGATATTTCTCACGATGGAGCCAATCAAATAAGCTCGTTCCTGCATTTTTCTTTATTAGAGTTTCATATTTTCTTTGTATATAAAAACCAGTGATTTTGTTATTTTCCATTATCCTTTCTTTTTATATTCACATTTTTATTACTTCTTAAAAACAAAATGACTGGTACGCATGTGTCCCCATCGGAAGAATTAGACAAGAATTTGAAAAGTGCCAAGTCGCATACGATTGGTGATTTGGGGTATAATGCAAACGTGTTTGCAGGAAAAAATGATCAAATGGTACAAGTAGGTGAATATTTAAATAACTCTGGTTTCTTACCAAAGGAGTTGGTGCAAAATGAAGTTTCCTGGTTTTACGGGTAATTAAAAAAGAAAAGGCTGTACTAAAAAAAAAAAAGTAAGAGAGAGATACTCAAATTTTTGTTGTCAATGGAATAGTAATCTTGGTATCGATGACTACTACTTTGCCCTGGAATCCGTGGAGACCATCGCAAACCATATCATGGCTCTTTATGGTGCTAAAATATTAGCCTTTACCAAGAACGAGAATGTCTTGGACATCAACCTTGAAAAGGAGTCCGAAGATTCTTCCGTTTATATTCACTCTTCTCAACCTGGTGTCTCTCAATTGACCGGACCACAATGTGAAAGAAAGTAAGTGTATTAAATCGCGTCATATGCAAAGGAGGGTATTAAAAGTTTTAATTTCTCAAAAGAATCGATGAAAAGTATTTGGATACATCAGCCACTTCGGATGCTTATCGTGTCGAATCCTATCGTTCAAGTACTACCGTACCTAGTGGACAGACTACCTCTCAGCTACGTTGTTACTTTGTGACCAAGTGTCAATTTAATAGTCCTTCTCCCACTCCCGAGCAAGAGACTGATATTAATGAAGTCGCTGATCAAAGTTTCTTGAAGAAGGCCACTGAACACACCCGTAATATCTATCAAGATGTTATCTGCAATGTACTTCAGCGAACCGGTCCAGTTATTGAAATGTATGATGTGCAAGGCACACGCGAACGTCGTTTGATTATTGGTTATCGACAAAGAAGTACACAGGGATTCTTTTCTGCTATGTCTGATCTTTATCATTACTATGGTCTTTACTCCAGCCGAAAATATGTTGGTAAAGTTGTTTGTTTATTTGTTTATATGTAAAATTTAATCCTGACCCCTCCCATCTTAGAACAATTTTCAAATGGTGTTACCATCATGGGTTTGTACCTCAACCCTTTGCCAAATACAAGAAAAGCTCCTATCGAACACACCATCTATCAAGTTATGAAGGAAACCTCACTCTTGTACTGTTTGCCTAAAAACCCACTCCAACAATTCTTTATGACAAACAAACTCTCTGTACAGGAAACCGTATATGGTTATGTAGGTTGGATCTTTTCGCAGCACTTCCTGAATCGTCTGGGTAAGGAGTACCTCAGTTTAACTCATATTCTTGATAATGCCAACCCCTTACATGAGGAGGTGCTTTCCAAGATGAAGAAGCGTTTAAGACAAGATACTTTCACCCGTGAATACATTCTGGATATCGTCAAGCAATATCCTGACTTGATCAAGTTACTTTATGCTCATTTTGCCAAAGTTCATTATGTGAATCAACGCGAAGCCTCACTTCAACCTACTATCTCTTATCAACGTTTGACCACGGTTGAGAATTTATCTGAAGAACAATTACTCAAGAAAATCAAGTCTGTCACCTCCAACAGTCATGAACAATTAGTGTTTGAATCTTTCTTGACTTTTAACAAACATGTACTCAAGACCAACTTTTATCAGACTACCAAAGTAGCTCTCTCGTTCCGTATGGACCCCAGTTTCTTACCCGAGATTGAATATCCAACTCCACTCTACGGTATGTTCTTGGTTGTTGGCTCAGAGTTCCGTGGTTTTCATCTCCGATTTAGTGATGTTGCGCGTGGAGGTATTCGTATGATCCGGTCTCGAAACAGAGAGGCGTATTCCATCAATTTGCGTACCTTGTTTGATGAGAACTATGCACTTGCCGCAACACAGCATCGAAAGAACAAAGATATTCCTGAAGGTGGATCGAAAGGTACCATCTTACTCGACATTGACCAACAGGATAAGGCTCTTGTTGCATTCGAAAAATATGTGGATTCAGTGCTTGATTTGCTCATTGATGGCCAGACCATTGGTATCAAGGATAAATTAGTGGATTTGACCGAAAAGCCCGAAATTCTCTTTTTTGGTCCTGATGAAGGTACAGCGGATTACATGGATTGGGCGTCTCAACATGCACGTCGTCGTAACGCTAGTTTTTGGAAGGCCTTTACCACAGGTAAAAGTCAATCGTTGGGTGGTATTCCTCATGACTTGTACGGTATGACAACTCGGTCTGTGCATCAATATATTTTGGGTATCTACCGCACTTTTGATATCAAGGAAGAAGACTGTACCAAATTACAAACAGGTGGCCCTGACGGTGACTTGGGATCCAACGAGATCAAGATTTCCAAGGATAAAACTATTGCCATTGTGGATGGTTCGGGTGTCCTTTATGATGCTGTCGGTATTCATCGCGAAGAATTGACTCGTTTAGCAGACGCTCGTTTGATGATCAGTAGTTTCAATCTCGAAAAATTATCCCCTCAGGGTTTCCGTGTCCTTGTGGATGAAGATAACGTGACCTTACCCAATGGAGACATCGTTGAAAATGGCTTGATTTTCAGAAACACGTTTCACACAAATCCGTTGGCGCAAGCTACATTATTTGCTCCCATGGGAGGTCGCCCTGAATCTGTTGGTCTGGACAATGTACATAATTTAATTGAAGGAGGTAATGGACCCTTGTTCAAGTATATTGTGGAAGGTGCCAATTTGTTCTTTACACAAGAGGCTCGTCTCCGTCTCGAAAAGGCTGGTGTAACGATCTTTAAAGATGCGTCGGCAAACAAGGGTGGTGTGACATCGTCTTCATTGGAGGTACTTGCAGCACTTGCATTTAACGATACCGAATTCGAAGAACACATGTGTGTGAAGAAAGGTCAACCTATTCCGGTCTTTTATGAAGCCTATGTCAAAGAAGTACAGGATATCATTGAACGTAATGCCCGTCTTGAATTCGAAGCTCTTTGGGAAGAACACACCAAGACCAATACGGCCATTTCCATTCTGTCCGACGAACTATCAAACGCGATTGTACAATTGAACGAACAACTTCAATCGACGGGACTTTGGGATAATGCCGGTTTACGTGAAACCGTACTGAAGCGAGCGTTTCCTAAATTATTATTAGACAAATTGGGTTTGGAAACCTTATTAGAACGTGTACCTGAAAACTATGTGAAGGCCATTTTTGGTGCCTCTTTGGCTTCTCAGTTTGTTTACAAGTATGGACCTCATCCCGACAATTTTGCTTTCTTTGAGTTTATGCGTGCCAACTATTAAAGAAATAAATAAACACTTTTTTATTGTTATTATTATTTACGTGGGTCTGCAAAGACCTCCTATTATCATATTTTCTACTCTAGACAACATTGAACCTAATTTTTTTGTGAGAGGTGAGGCGTTGTTTCTAATACGGCCGTCAATTCTGTTTCAACATCCGTCAAACGTGTTTATAAAACCAACAGTTTTTTTTTAAAACTTGCTTCTTTTTATTTTCACTCAATAAAAAAAAAACTTTTATTTATAATGGTTGCCATCAAGTTACAAAAGGAAGAAAACAGAGAAGCTTTCCTCAAGGTTTTCCCTACTCTCGCTGAAGAAGTCCTTGCCGAACTTCGCAAGTACAACATGCCCGAGGATGCCTACGAATGGACCAAGAAGGTAAAAATAATATATATATATATATACGATGTCATCATCATCATCTCACCTATTATTTCACTCATGGCAGATGTTGTATTACAATGTCCCCGGTGGTAATGACCGATACTATTTTTTTTTACCAAGTCAGACCCCCCGTTGTCTAACCTTTACTTTTATCTAGGTAAATTGAACCGTGGTATCTCTGTTGTCGATACTGTCCGTATCTTGAAGGGTGATGCCGTTACTGAAGATGATATCTTTAAGGCCACCGTTTTAGGTTGGATGATTGAATTCGTAAGTGTGAAAGAGTTGAATGGGTAACAAAGAAAAGGACGATCGTATTGAACTAGAAGCTTTTCCGTGTATGTAGCTCCAAGCCTTCTTTTTGGTTTCCGATGATATTATGGATGCTTCCATCACCCGTCGTGGTCAACCCTGTTGGTATAAGTCTGAAAATGTCGGTATGGTTGCCATCAATGATGCTTTCATCCTTGAATCTTGTATCTACATCTTCTTAAAGAAATACTTCAAGAAGACCGATTACTATGTCGAACTCATTGAGTTGTTCCATGAGGTAAAGTTAAATACAGGCTGACTGAAGGGGCTTTATGTACTCATTTTCATTTCATTTCACAGGTCACTTTCCAAACTGAACTCGGTCAACTCTGTGATCTCATCACTGCCCCTGAAGATCACGTCGATTTAAGCAAGTTCTCTATCAAGAAGTAAGTTTTTTTTTTTTTGTTATTGTTAGTGCATGCATCTGAAACGAACGTATTACGTAGGCATCAATTCATTGTTATTTACAAGACCGCTTATTACTCCTTCTATCTCCCCGTCGCCTTGGCCATGCACATGGTAAAGTATATTAGTGATCATATTTTATATGAAAAAGAAGGTCAGTGACTTACTGTATATTTTAGGTTGGTGTCAAGAACGAAGAAGCTTTCAAGCAATCTCACGATATCTTGATCCCCTTGGGAGAATACTTCCAAGTCCAAGATGATTATCTTGATTGTTACGGTGCCCCTGAAGTCATTGGTAAGATCGGTACTGATATCATGGATAACAAGTGCTCTTGGTTGGTTAACCAAGCTTTGGCCTTGGCCAATGAGGAACAACGTAAGGTTCTTGATGAAAACTATGGTCAAAAGAACGCTGAAGCCGAAGCCAAGATTAAGCAACTTTATATTGATTTGGATATTGATTCCGTTTACAAGGCCTATGAGGAAAAGTCCTTCAACGACTTGAACGCCTTGATCGAAAAGTTGGATGAATCAACCGGTGTCAAGAAGCATATCTTTACTGAATTCATGGACAAAATCTATAGACGTACCAAGTAAATTACTCCTCTCTCCCTTGTTTTCCTCCGCAACACTTTTTTTTTTCTCTCATTCGCTTTCAAAAATAAATAATTAATATCATGTCTTTACACAATATGTTTGGGTTCAGTTTATGCTGTACACACACACACACACACACACACACACACACACAGACACACATTATAAATACAGCCAATATCGAACGCTATACAAACCCTAATAACACGTTGCTAAAGAAATCTACTAAATTCGTGAAACAAACGAAAATCCGCGTTACACGTCGGCTTCCTTTTTAAGGTAAGGTAGGAGGATCGTCGGTGATCACTTTAGCGTAGATTCGGGACAAAAAGATCGCTTGTCAGAACGTAGCCAGCTCACTATACTATTGAAACATATACGTCTTTCCATATACTATCAGCATTTATGCTTGCATTGGATGATCATATTAAATTTATTTTATTAAATAGCATAGTTTGCCAACGCCAATATCGGTTATTGATCTTGCGTTAGTTATCTTCAGGTGTAAACCACTTCTTATTTACCATTAGATTTAGGCTTCAAATAATAACAGGATAAGTACGACCAAATGTATAATATTATTATAATTACAGACAGAAATATAATCATAATCGATATTATCTTCATATTTATGCACCTCCTCTTCATCAGAGCTATCATCACAGCATTCATCATAAGAAAGATAATCCTAATCTTTACCGGATAAGGAGAAACGTAATGGAATCCTATCAATGGATTGACCATCTCGCAACAATACATGTGGCTTCCTTTCTACGGCCTCTTTCAATCGCGGTGTACTAGAAAAATTTGTCTAAATCCTCCGCCTCGGTACAGTATGAGTCAAATCGCTGTAAAAAACCAAAAGCTCCATCTTCAGCATAAGATTAATCCATATAAATACGTAATTGTGTCTTTTGGTACATCGTGAGATTGTGAACGTTTTTGACGTATTCCCAAGTGTTAACACTAATTAAACATGTATGTTATAAGTTCAGTCACAGATGTGGTGATCTGCCATATTGTTGCTTTAAGAAATGTGTCCATAGCCATGGATGATTATATCAAAACCGATTTAGCAATCATTTGACCTATGTAGGTAGTTAGTATATACAAATCACATCTTATAAAAAGTGTCAAATTATTCATAAACTGCTTTATAATTTACCACTTACCTTAAACACAACAACGGATCCGCATGCATTGAGCCTTGACCCCATTACAAAGATGAATCTTCGACTCGCATAGACAACTCATCGCCAAAAACATGTAATTTACTTAGTTGAAGACTATTCGGTTCCATCAGAATAGTTATATCAGTATCAACGTCCGCCCTAACGGATATTAGTTTGAAGACCTTCAGGTTACGGAAACTGAAAGCAAATTTCAGTCGCCCTGGATAGCTCTTCCAACTTTTGCCATTTATAGACTTACGTCTAGACTATACCAAAAAAAACAGTAAGACTTAGGTGTAGACAATGTGCAAACACAGATTCTTATGACAATTAAAAAATAAATCTAGCGAAGATCAAATGGATTATAGGTACACTGTAATACAGAGAACACAACGTAAATGAGCTAGATTTTACACAACCGAGAAATTCTTTTATTAATAGCCTATACTACAACTAGTGAAAAATTTCATTAATTTGAGATTTTCAAGTTTTTTTTAGATATGTTAGTTGATTGTATACCCGATTGTGAGTTTAAGCCTTTAAATTAGAGATAAAAGAGTAAAACGAATAATGACGTGAAGAGTATTATCAAGGGGAAATGCCTTTGCCCATATTTGTACAGCCTTAAATTTAAATTGGCTACTTCTATCATAGTCAAGCAAGTTACGTTCGATGCTCTTTCAAATAAAAAAAATCGACATATGTTCAAGTACAAAAAGCCGGTGCAAGATCAAAAAGTCCACACGTAAAAGAAACTATTTGTTGTGCGAACGAAAAGGCATTTCGTCATTAGTTTTTTTTTTTTTTTTTTTTTTTTTTTTTTTTTTTTTTTTTGACTATCAAGAGCTTCATATTTTGGTTAAATGCTGTAAATTCCAACATGCTTTATTATTGAATAATTCAGACCAGTTTTTAATTTTTAAAAGAAATAGCTGTCATAAATTACCAATTGTCGGCATTATGCCAATCAATATAACTTACATCCGTATTATCATTGACGTAATGTTCTTGTTCACTGTCATAATTTGCTTGATCACTGTCATAATACTCTTCTTCGCTGTCATAATATTCTTGTTCAATGTTATAGTATTCTGGTCCACTGTTATAGTAATCATTCCAATATGTATCAAATTCAGGTTGTCTAATTTCGTCAATCAATTTACCGCCTTTGATTAAAACTTGTTTTTTAAAATTTTCTTGTCCTCCCGTCGAATCATACTTGAAAAAAACATTGACGTCTTCTTTTCCAATACAATATGATTTTAGCTTCTCGATCAAGGTAGGAGTAACTTTCTCGTCATAAGATGAATTACAGTAATTTTTTAAAGGATGTGTTTGATACAAATTTAACCTATCGACATTTTCAAAATATGCCATGATATATTCCAAGGTATTTACACTAATTGTAAGTGCACGTAGAGTAAGTTCCTTTACAGAGCCGCATGAATTAAATCTTGGCCAATGTGAAGGCGTATTTTCAATGAACAAGATCGATTATTCACCACAAATGTGCAATGTTTCCAATTGGAGAAGATTTGATTCCGTTAAAGTACTGATATCGATAATATCTCTCATCCCGGTCAGAAGTAATTTTAAAGCTTTTAGGTTACGAAAGTTGTAAACGTAGTTGAGCAATCCAGGATATGTATCCCATGCCCTTTCATAAGTAACACTATGTATATTCGGACGTGATGTAACCATATTGGATCGTTGCGGGTCCCTACCCTCATTATCTGAATAATTTTTCAGATTCCAGTAAGTTTCATCTTGGTCATAATCGCTGATTTTTAAAGATGTTATTGTGTTGCGATACTTGAAGTTGATCATTAAATACGTTTCTCGAGTAAGCCGTTTCAAGTCAGTCAGTTCATCTGCATCAATTTCTTCAATGAACGGAAGATTTACTGTTTCAGTCAGCAATGGGATTAAATAATTATTTCCTGATGTTGTCGCTTGAAAATGTAGTCTCTTTAAGTTGTCGCAAATGTTAATTATGGGCATAAAAATATTGAGGTCCATATTATAACCAGTACAATCTCCATCTTCAGAAATAATATACAATTTCTGTATTTTCAACTTTAATTCGGGATACTTTACTATGTCGTCTTGAAGCCGTTGATAATTTCGTTTGCACAGAAAGATTTGAATCCCTTCCTTATAGAAGATAGAACATATGCTTGAGTTCCAATTCAAGCATACCAAGCGACAATTTCTGATATCGATTTCTCTCTCAAGATACGCAAATATTAGGTTCATAATCTCTTCAGGCAGAAGGCGCCTTATCAATGACGCTTCCATTGCGGAAAAAGATGTAAATTTTCTCACACAGACATGTCGGCGTTGTTTTACTTAATCAGCAATAGTAAGTGTGACGTAAATAGCTAATTATTTCTTAATAAACAAATAGCAATTATTTATTTTTATTTTTAACAAACAGCTTCATATTTGAGTAAATGTAGTGGATTCGAACATTAAACAATTTAGACCATATATCAATTTGTAAAAGGGATAACGGTCATAAATCATTAATCGTCATTATAATAATCATCAATATCACCGACATTATCGTCGTCATAATATTCAGGTTCGCTGTTATAGTGCTCTTTTGAATAGCCATAAACTCCATGTTGTCTTATTTCATCAATCAATTGACCGCCTCTGAATAAAACATGTTTTCGAATATTTGTTTTCCCTTCCATCGCATCATACTTGAAAAAGATATCAGCATCTTCTTTTCCCATACAATATGAATTCAACTTCACAATTAAGGCAGGGGTTTCTTCTTCGCCATAAGATGAATTGGTGTAATTTTTTAAAGGATCTTTCTGAATCAAATTTAGCCTGTCGACATTTGTAAACCATGTCATGACATATTCCAGGGTGTCTACACTAATATCACGTACATCTAGTTTAAGATCCGTTACAGAGGCGCATGAATTAAGCTTTGACCAATGAGAAGGAGGGTTTTCAATAAACAAAATCAGATCTATACCATAAATTCCCAATGTTTCCAATTAAGGAAGATTAGATTCCGTTAGAATAGTGGTATTAATAATATCTGATCCAAATAATTGTAACGTTAGAAATTTGAGGTCACGGAAGTTATTAACATAGTCGACTATTCCACTGTAGTAATTTCATCTTCTTTTAATACGTGACATCACATACCTTCTGACGTGATAATTTAGAATCAATACATGCCTTTGTCTCCACATCAGCCCTAGTAAAACAATTTTCATGCGAGTAGGTCGCATTTTCAATATAATTGTTGATTCTCAAATGTGTTATTGTGTTGCGACACTTGAAGTTAATGTTGAATTATGTTTGTCGCAGGGCTGGATTACATCCCACCGTATAGTGTGCAATAATTTCTTCACTGCACGGAAGATCTACTGATTCAATCAGCAATGATGATAAATGATAAGGTTCTAGTTTTGCTGTTTTGAAGTGTAGTTTTCTTATTTTTTTTTGCATTCGGTGATCATGGGCATCAGAATATTGAGGTATATCCTAAAATTACGAAAACTGTTTTCTATATCGAATACAATAAACATTTTTTGTATTTTCATCTTCGATTCGGGGAACTTTAAGAAATCGTCTTGAAGCTTTTGGTAATTTTGTTTGGTCAAAAAAATTGAAATCCCATCCTTATAGAACATAGACCATATGGTTGAGTTCCAGTCTGAACACACCAAACGACAGCTTCTGATATCTACACTACTTTCAAGATGCTCAAAGATTAAGTTCGTAATCTCTTTGGGTAGAACGCGGTTTATCAACGATGTTTCCATTGCGGAAAAAGATATTCAAACTTACGAACAAAACCATGTCAGTTTTTTCTTATTTAGTTCCAAATAGTAAGTGTGACGTAAATAGCCAGTTATTGGTTTAATAAAAAGAAGGCATTTAATCATTGCGAAAAAAGTTCGTATTTTGAGATAAATGTAAGTAGAAACATCCTCGTTTGCTGGAGTATTTAAAAACCAGAACGTTTTATGGCAGATACTACTTGAAGAAGGTGCCAAATTAATAGTACAACTAGCTGTTACGAAGTAGTAATTGAAAACAGAAAAATATAACAATTTCATGGAAATGCATATAACTCTCGTAATTATAGTTTAAAATACACTTTATGATGAAGTAAACCTTTTTAGGGTACAAATTTAAGAAATAGAGCTGATCAATCTGCTAGATATTTATCCCAGCTCTTGTGATATCCTACCCCAAATATTTTTTAGAATGATTAAAGGGGATATCTCTTCAAAGATAGTATTTTGATGAATGATAGTCCTGTTTATCGGTTAGTTCTAGGGATGCTATTCGACCGCAATATTCATGGCTTATCTTTATACTGCTCGCAAAAGTGTCTCAAATCCTTTAGCTCATCCACTATTATATCTTTTCTACACAGTTGACCCGAAATTTTTATGAGCAACGGGAATAAATCACTATCTCCTATTCACAGTGTTCTAAAGGCTAGTTTTTCAAAGTTGCTTCACATGACAAGTATGGATATAAGAGGACCATTATTTATGGCAGGACCATAGCTGTCCTCTATTCTAGCGACGATATATATCACTTTTATTTTAATAGTTAAATGAAAGGACTTTATTATGCCGCCCTGAAATCCAAAGCCGCTCATTTCACTCAATTTGTCTTCATCTGTAAACTTGAGCATACTTTTTCTTATCGTTAAATTTTAGACCAAAAAAATCGATTTAGTTTGCATCTTTTCAACCTAAAAGGAGGTGTCTTACGGAAAAATGTATGTAGAAGATTATGGAACGATGAGTTCAATAAGAAGCCTGTTGCAAAAAATATAAAACAATACAATCCTGCATACGCACTTTTCTTTTCCGTGATTGGTTGACATCCTCGACAAACGGAAAAGGCATGTGTAACACACGTCACCTGACCTGGGGTCCGTCGTGAAATACAATTAATGTTTTCTGTGTTTTTTTTTCGGTCTTCTTTAACATGAAAACTCAACAAGTGCAACGAAAGCAACCCTTTAAAAAAATTAGAAAAGGAGACGAGATCCATATTCAAGTTGATTCATGTAAAAAGCCGCCTTATGATCAATTCAAGATCGTGTGTCATGCATGCAAACGAAACGAAGCATGCACTTTTGTGAATCTAAGAGGTTTCAAAAAAGTGAATGATCAGCTTTTATACGGGCCTTATTTCCCTTCAACAGAAACGCCTACTCTCAAATATGAAAGCAGGCGATTCAACACGATGCCCTACTCTCCCCGAGCCAATATATACGCTTTAAAGAAAATTAGACCGACACTGCAAAGATGCCTGCAACGCCAATTGGATGTCCTCCTACACGGCTCTAACAAACCAATACAACGAAAGCATACAAAAGGATACAGTCATACTTGTGATAGCTGTTCCACCAACTTTTTCATTCACTATTATATTTGTGCCTTTTGTGCCATTGAAATCTGTATGGATTGTTATGAGGCTTTAAAAAACACATTATATGGATATCATAACGGCCGTGTCTTTAATGGAAAGGAGCATTCTCAATCAGAATTTGTGCTATTCTCAAAACTTTCAGAAAAATCCATTACTCTGCTGGTTGGAAGTACAACGATGGAAGTAGATGGATACCTATACAATGAAGAATATGACAGTGACGACATGGCCATTATTCCTTCAGGCCATAAACATATAGGTACTTTTGTTCATATATCGATCGATTACTTGACAAGCTCATCCCTTTTTATGTTATTTGCATTGATTTTCTGAATGTTATTAGTTGACATATCACAAACAAAGCTTCGAAAACCAATATCACAAGACATTCGTAAGATCTAATCAAGTATTCACTAATTGCCATCAGTACCAATTTTAGTTTATTTTAGAACATAGAACAATACATAGACAAACCCATATCCGACATGAGCCAACCAAAGCTACAGTCAAACCAAATTTTACATACGATGGCACAGCATTTAAATATACATCCAGCGATAAGCCGAAAACTACATTATCTACTATCACATCTAATCCTTCATACGATCTCCAAGCCAAAATCCATAAATTACATAACGATCCGGTTACAATCACTGTCATTTCCGCTTCCATATACGATGATCAACATGAAGAACGTAAGCTAAAGAAAGTATTAGTCGGTGATTTTAAACCTGTGCTGGATCAGAAATCGGTGGTACCTGCTAAACAAACCATAGATAAGAATGGCACAGACGACCCACTGAACGGCTATTTTAGCAAGTTGAAGTCGACGAAACCAATACAGTCGACTGATGTACTTACTAACACAGAACTTATCAACCCTATCGAGGTAAGAAAAAGTGAACTTGACCAATTGAAATCTGCAAAGTCTCGAAGAGCGCTGGATCCCAAAAACGTGAAATCACCAATGCTTCCCTCTCAAATGAACAAAACCAACGAACCCAACGAGCTCAACGAACCCAACGAGCCCAACGGACCCAACGAGCCCAACGGACCCAACGAGCCCAACGGACCCGAATTGAATCGCGTACCACCCATTCTTGATAAAAGCCAAGATTACATGAACCTGCCCGCATCTCAGGTCTCTTTAGAGGTGTTCCAAAAATACTGGCAAACGCACCGCCCAGCACTCGTGACCAATTCCACAGTCGAGAGTAAATTCGAATGGACACCACAAATGTTTCGAAGTGTATGTGGGGCAGATATATTACAGGCCACGGATTTCGATAATACCGTGTACGAACTGGAAGCAAAATCTTACTTTAAGGCATTCTCCAACCGTAAACGACGCCGATCACTGTGCGAATCCCTGGGAAGTAGCGAGGTGCTAAAGGTGAAGGATTGGCCACCGAACCAAGACCTCGCAAAAAAATTGCCTGGTCTTTACGAAGATTTTATGAGGACAGTACCAGCACCGGAATACTGTAGTGCTACGGGCTATTTGAATTTAGCAAATCGATTGCCAGAGGAATACGTACCGCCCGATCTTGGACCTAAATTGTTTATCTCATACGGAAGTGATATGAAAGGAAAGACGGGTAAAACAAACCTACATTGCGATATAACGGACGCTGTGAATGTGATGTACTATGCTGATGATGATACTGTCAATGAAAAACCACAAGCACCTGCAGTGTGGCACATATTCCCTTACAATAGCCTAAGGATCCTGAAACGATATATACGATGTTATAAGAAATGCAATGATCTACACCCAATATTTGATCATGCATTTTATCTTACGGCCCATGATCTGCAACAGCTCGAGGAAAAGTATAATGTGGTACCCTATACGATTTACCAAAACGTTGGGGATACAGTATTCATCCCAGCGGGCTGTGCACACCAGGTCACGAACTATAGTAACTCGATCAAATGTGCCTTTGATTTTCTAAGCCCTGAAAATGTTGAACGTAGTTTGTATATCTCCAAACAATTGCGCAAGTTGAATAAGCGCGATGCATTACAACTTCAAACTACGTTGGCCTATGCATGGCTCAGCTTAAAGAAGGATTCTGAGACCTGATACATCATGGCTCTTTGCTATTGATCCTCAAACATTTACCTTCCTTCTTTTTTCACGGGACTAATCTAATTTATTAATTAAATAAAAAAGCTCGACAACCCGTTCCAACTTTGTATCGGGAATTCGGGCACGAGAATAAAAAGGAAAAAAAAAAGGCACGTTTTGCACCCTACTATTATCAATCACAAAATAAAATTTTTGTTGCACCCGCTTAAATCATGCAGACATCGCCCAAAAAAGCGAGGCGAATGACGTCATTGGATTTCTTTCTGCACAGCAAAGAAAAAAAAACAAAAAAAAATAGTAAATGATTTGTCGAAAATCAAATTAGAATGAGTGGATCAGATATACGCGACATTTTGCAAATCGGCAGTCCTACGGAACCTATTCAAAAACGATCTAAACCAGTGCCAGAGAAAAGACCAGGTACAGAAAGAGAGAGAAAAGGAGGGGGGGGGGATCATTCACAGAAGCACTCATTGGATTTTACGTAGATGGCATTAGTCGAGAATTGTATAGTTTGATTGGAGGCGCGCCACCTGTTGCGTTTGTCAAACCCACTTTCAAAGCTAAATTCAAGAGTAAAAAGAAGGCTGCGTCATGGTACGTGGCTAAACATTGGCATTGAATCGTTTGATCTAAAATTAAAGAGATGAATAGGCTCCTGACACCTTTTACAAACCCTGCTCGAGTGGATGATCTCGAACTGAAGCATTGGGTTAAGGCAGACGAAGCAGATAACCAAGGTATAAATAAAATAAAAAGGGAGAGGATGATGGATGAACTAAAAATAGGTTGGAATAATAGAATATGCATTTTCCAAGTTCAATAAGGTGATTGATGTGATTGATTATTCAGAAGAAGATTACGAGAAATATCTTACAGGTAGAAAAGAAAAGAGATAACCCGTAAATACTTACTAACAGACAGATAGACACGGATTGGAGTAAAGAAGAAACCGATTACTTGTTTGACCTTTGTAGACAGTTTGATCTTCGATTTCCAGTGATTGAAGATCGATACAATTACAAGAATAAGGGAAGAACAATGGAAGACTTGAAAGATCGATATTATTCAGTGTATCGAAAGTTAATATTGCAAGGCAAAGGGAATGATTATATACCAGATCGACAATCGTTAGCGCAACAGTATAGCTATGATAAAAGCAAAGAAGTAGAAAGAAAAAATGCATTAATCATGTTGTTTAACCGCACGAAAGAACAAGTTGAGGAAGAAGAGGCATTATTTGTGGAGGCGAAACGTATAGAATTGAATGAAGCAAAATTGGTGAAGGAAAGAGAAAGTTTATTGAATTCGCTTCAATTGGAGCAGATTCAACAGATTCCATCTACACCTAATACACCGCTTTACAACAATATCTCACCTGGAGGCTCTCCCGGAGGTATCGGAATCACGGGTGGTACAGCGGGTGGAAATCATTCCTCTGAATTAAAGGTAAATTTATCACCTTTTTTTTTTTTTGCTTGTCTAGATTGTGTCTAACCGAAAAGTGTTTTAAAATAGAAGAAGAAAAAATCAAGTATGCATGAAGATAATAAAAAGGGACGCAAATTATCAAGTGCATCTACCAATCTATTAGAAGGTAAAACAAGAAAAAAAAATTAATTTAAATTTGAGTAACTAAAGTAGGAACTAGTTGATGATTATAAAAAGGAAAAGCTTACACCAGGAGTTTATATTCGAAGTCAGAAACTGCCAATTGTTAAACCTACTATGCAAGCTAAAGTACTCAAAGTATTGGAAGAAATGGGAATTGGTATTGTTTATTTTATTTTAACCAGGGACATCTATTTTTAAACATTTCATTATTTCATTCAGGTCCAAGACCAATCATGCCTACAGCACAAGTGTGTCAAAAGTTTGAAAATTTACAAAATTCCATTTTGAACATGTTTGAACTCAAGAAAGTAGTTGATAAAACAGAAGCTGAACACAAGGTTAAGATACAAAAAGGGCGCGATGGCACACCAACAGGCAGGGTAAGCGATTTTGCTCTTTTTCTGTTGTTGTTGTACTTAATTTATTCCCATAGAAACGCTCTTCTAGCAATGCTGGCTCCAATAGTGGCAACAGAGAAAAAAGACGCAAGTAACAAGACAAAAAAAAAAAAAAATTATTCACATAAACTTTAATAATGTGGGTAATACAAGAAAATTTTCGTACTTTATAAACCCTCACTTTCATTCTTTTTTTTTTCTTTTTCCTTTTTTCTTGAAAACTTTTTTTTTTTTATTATTATTTATTTATTTACATGTCACTAAAAGAACTACCCTTTCCAAAGGCCTTGAATATAATACGGCCTTCTTCACCATTAATACAACTTCAAGATTCTTCTCATTCGTCCTCGACTGCCTCTTCTTCACCTTCTACACTCTCAAGTTTTTCTTCCTATTCCAACAATAATAATAGTAGTCGAGTTCAGCCTACCATCGTCACACCTTCCAATTTTGCTTACTTTCAAAATAACTGGGCTTCGTTTAAATCAACCAACCCTGTAGCTAACACAGTAGGAGTCAATCCTCATCGTTTTTTACAAAGACCTAGAAGTAATTCAAGTCTGTCCAAATCCACTTTTTTCTCTGCCATATCCGTAACATCATCTCACGCAAGTGAAGAGGAGGAAGAGGAGGAGGAAGAGGATCTTGACAGTATTGACGGTTTGACTGACGAAGAGGATGATGACATAGACGATAATGAATCAGAGGAAGATGATGAATCTGAGGTAGAAGACGAGCCTACCAAAATTGTAGCTAAAGTGAAGCACGGAACTATCATGAATGGTAAAGGAGAATTTGTGAGCAAAGGCAGCTCAGATGAACAAAATTCTTGGCTAGATGAAGCAAGAGCAAATCGTAAGGTAAGGAAATTGTTTAATTTGTGTGTATATATGTGTGTAGATACCTTTTTTTGTTAAAACCTTCTTTTTTTTGGGGTATTAGATTGCTGATCTCGAGATAGAGAAAGCATCTTTGTTGGTACTAAACACAACTCTGGAAGCCAAGCTGCGACAACAAACATCACAGATTGTCGAGCTGCAGAAACGATTACAAATGTATGTGAAAATTAATATGTATGTACTTTTTTACTTATTTTTTTTTTTTATTATAGGAATGAAGGACCCCTGACACCCGTATCAGATAAACACGTGGATGAGGTGAAATAACATTTTTTATGTGTGTCTTTGTTCTATTGTTAGCCCCAGAACTAACCCTTTCTTGTATAGTTATTCGATGATGACGAAAACACGATTGTATCTTCAACTACGGCCGACGAGGACGATGAGATCGAAACAGATCAAGTATTTCAACGTATAAAATCCATGTTGGAAGGACTTATTTTACAAGCTGAAGTTGCATTACTTCAGAAATCAAAGCAATCTGGAAAGGTATTGCAAGAGTATAATTTCCCGATGGTCAGCGAACAAGAGAAGAGACACAACGTTGAAGGTAAAATTTAATATATAATAAGGGTTTTTATTTCGTGTGTCTGACATGTCCGTTAGAAACCTTACATAAATTAACAGTGAGAACAATGTCACCGCCTCCCATAAAGAGATCTACAAGAAGGGTGTCAGACACATCTAAACCAGCCAGTGCAAAAATGTCGAGAAACTTATCCCGTCAATCATCACCTCCTGTCATGATGACTTCAACTTCTCCACGACCATTTAGTCCTCCACCCACACAACGCTCTTCCTCTCCACGATATTCTTCACAATTACGAAAGAGTCAAGATCTTGAAAAGCCAAAGTGGAATTATTAAGCCCTTTTAAACCTTTTTTATGAATTATGATTTGATACCTATTTTTTTTTTTCTTTTTCAATCTTATGCCACAATCACACACACACACACACATCTAATATACCCCACCACAATGACAAGCCTTTTTACTTTCTTATTTCCCACCTGTGTATCAAACAAACAAAAAAAGGAATTACCTTATGTCCCACTTTCATTTTCATTCTTCTTTCATTTTCACCCTTTTTTGTTCCATATTATGTATATTTCACCTCTCCTCCGCAAACAAAAAACAATAAAAAAAGTCATCGACTCTAACAGGACACTCGGAAATGGATGATGTCGAAATGAAAGACACATGATGCGTCAATACAAACTCCATAGATTGCCTGATTTATGTGATTACGTAGTTTTGGCCCAGCCTAAAAAATCGTGTCATATTTTATCATGCAAAAATAAAATATATTATCCGAGGATGGGAATTTCTCAAATGTAAACAACATACCTTTGAATGTTATTGAATTGACAAAAATGTAAAAAAAAAAAGGGTGGGGGGTACCCCTCGGAATACCTCTCTATTTTCTGACTTGCAACTTTAAAGGTAAAATAATTCGGCGGTTGTCTAATCGTGTGATACAGATTATCGCATTACAAAACAGAAAAGAAAGAAACACACTCATCCATACATTGATCTGCAATTCATAAACAATCTAGACTGATTTTACCTCCAACCAGGCAAATGGCTTATAATTAGCGCATATCCCTAAAGCTATGCTAATACACATCTCATCCAAAACTGTCTACTTTGCCACCCGCCGATTGCAACCTTGCATTAAACTTAGTATCCAACCTTCAACTTTGTCCGTGGTGTGACATTTGTTTTCGGATTTTAAGGGCATAATCCGTAATCTGTCACACACACACTCATCTTATTTTGTCAAAGGTGCGCCTACTATACATATTAACACCTGACCGGAACGGCTTAAAATACTTTACACTCCTCACCCGTGCATTTCGTAAATCTCAAAATGCCTGATTGGTCAAATTGCGCACTTTAATTTAATCCAAATAAAAAAAACATGCCACTATAGAAACTTTCTTCTCTTACTACTGCATCAACAATGTCAAGCGACAATCGATTTCTATGTGTGCTTTCACAAAACCCCTCAACTACAAAGTATTCGTACATTTACCGAGTTTCCACGTTTCGATCTTATAGAGATGAATGGGAAACTAACCTCGCATAAACTTTGCTGGCATTACGAACACGTCCCCCCTTGTCAGCATTCTCGCTACAAGTTGGGCGTTACTAACCCCTATGCAGATTGTATGTACATACGCTAACTGGGTTAATATCTATCCTTCTTTTTGTTACTGCCATCACCAGTGTCATGTTATCAATAAAAAAATGTCCCACCAACGTATAGGCTATTGTTTGTTACAATCACAAAAAATAAATATCATCTGTCCAAACCTTGTCCTCGAAAGATCGCTTCCATAACGGGTAAAAAGTTATAGCGCATTAACTGATATACCATATTTGTATAACTATCGATTAATATTATATTCAATAACAAATCAAGCCAGTTGATGATTATTTTATCTGTAATGGTTACTATATTGCAATGAAACATCAATGCAGGTATGATTACTAGATAAAGGCGATACCTTATCTGGCTCTTTGAGTTGAGTAGATAATTTTAAATTACGAATCTCAGCGTCAATGTTTCCCTCTCTACATGAGACCACTCAGTCAACTAAAGAATTTACCAAAATATGTGCCTTTAACAAGCATCACCCGGACGATCTCAAATTGCTTTTTAGCCTCTAACTTTTAGTTACTCAAATATCCATCTCGAGAATCTCAAATATATCTTTTATGCCAATTATAGAGTTTGTTTGTCGTTATCAAATTTTGTTTGAGTAAGTCCAACGCACTACATCGCGATAAACATTGCCATTATTATAAAGGGTATGACCAGGTTTCAAGTTAAACTAGGTATAATAGAACAACCAAACAGTGCTATTTTTTTATATTCGAGGCTAGGTGTACCATATCTACTGCTCAGTTTGTAACCAACAGAAGGCATTTTTACATTGCTTTAGAGTTCTGCTTCGGAAATGAAGCGCTCAATTTGAAACCCACATTAGCAAACATCGATATGATCTTTTGGGAGCGAGTCTCGTAACTGAATTTTGACGGTTTTTTGAGAGCAACCGCGGCTGACACAGAGTCACTATAAATACTGAAAAAGTTGTTCATGATAAGTATAAAAAAAACAATATGAAACATTTGACAAACAATGTTTAAAATGAAGTTGATAGCGAAGGGGATAAAAATAAAACGTATACAACGCATAGTAAAATTTTGGCTCACCAGCTCGTATATGCCTCATGATTATGCCCAATTTCAATTACGAAGGCGTTTAAGCATATATAATGCTAGCCCCATTTGATGCAATTTTTTTTCATACATCATACAAAAAAGTGATCCCACACCCGGGTACTGAATACCCTTCCGGAACTTCATTTTTTTTATGATTTCCGCAACTCCATATATCATTCGATAAACCAATTACGTCTAAAAATGACGTAAACAAATTGAAAATCTTTATGATCATAATCGATGAGAATAAACACGAAAAATAAAAAGACAAACATCTCTTTTATTTGTGTATACACACTACAAAGCTCAGCATAAAAATAAACAAGTATTGTGCCTATCGGTAAACAAACAAGAAGGGTCCAACTATATAATTTTGCATAGATTTTTCTTTTGTTCGTCTCACATCAGGTGAGGCGTACGGGTGCATAAATAAATAAACAGCCATTTTTATTTCATGTAAAAAAAAATTATTCCTTTTTAGGTGCAACACTTTGAACAGGCCAGCTGTAACACACGTTAGAACGATCATAGCCATATCGCTTCATAAAGTTGTCTAACTCGGCAGGACCTCTTGATCCATACTTGTAATTAGATAATTTGATATCAGAATGGTGTGCATCAATCTTGTGTAACAGGGGTGTAAAGATCTTCCAAGCAGCCACAAGCTCATCATCACGGACAAAATTAGAATGATCGTTTCGGAGCACGTCCAAGATGAGCGACTCGTATGCATCGGGAATAGCCATGTCCGTATAACGGTTTTGATAGGTCAAGTCCAATTCGGTTTGAATTGTCTGATAGGATAAACCAGGTTGCTTATTGTTAAACTTGATATAAACGGCTTCGTCAGGTTGCACGCGTAAAACAAGTTCATTACGAGCTGCTCCATTGTAAAGAGACCCGGCCACATTACGGAATTGAATACGTACTTCAACCTTTGCCTCGTTCAATGCTTTACCTGCCTTTAAAACAAATGGTACACCTTCCCAACGCTCATTTTGAACAAACAAGACCAGAGCCGCAAATGTAGGTGTCAAACTATCCTTGTTCTTGATTGTGACATCGTCAAGGTAACTAGGCTTACCGTTTTCTGCAATGTATTGGCCTAAAAGGGCATCGTTGACAGAGATGGGAGGAATACATTTCAAGACTTTGACCTTTTCATCACGAATATCTTCAGCATCTGTGGAGATGGGTCTTTCCATGGCTATGAGTGACATGACTTGCAACAAATGGTTTTGGATAACATCACGAATAATACCAAACTCATCAAAGTAACCACCACGACCTTCCGTTCCAAAAGGTTCCTTAAAAGTAATCTGGATATTATCAATATTGCTGCGGTTCCAGATTTGAGAGAAGAAAATATTTGCAAAGCGAACCATCATAACGTTCTTAACCATTTCTTTACCAAGATAATGATCGATTCGGAAAGTCTTGTCATCCATTAGTCATCGTTTTGCGCCTCATTTTTTTTTTTTTTTTTTTTTTTTTTTTTGTTAGTGCTTACCTCTTCCTCTGTAAAACAGGCACCCAATTCTTTGGCGAGATGAGCAGAACTCTCAGAGTCATGCCCAAAAGGTTTTTCAACCACGATACGGTTCAAACCTTGTTTAGCATAGGTGTTCTTCTTTAAGCCTTGTGCGACCGTAATGAAAACAGAAGGTGGTAAAGCCATGTAAAAGACACGATGTCTTTTTCCAACCTGAATATGTCTCTCCTCTTCGCTGTCCAAAATAAACTTGTCCAATTGTTGAAAAGACTCATCTTGATCGTATTGACCAGACACGTAAGAAAGGATCTTTTGAAATTCAGTGGTGTCGTCAGATTTAATGTATTGAGTGACACGTTTGAGATAGTCTTCCTGGGTCATCTTGGTACGTGCATAACCAACAATACGTGTATTTTCGGGTAAAAATCCGTTCTTGAATAAACCAAACAAGGCTGGGTATGTCTTCTTTTTGGCCAAATCGCCAGAAGCACCCAAAACTAAATAGTGATGCCATCATCAATACTATTTTCACCTTTATCCTATCTTCACTTACCAACAATCGTGACAGAACCATGAAGTTCTTCACATACTTGACGACGCATTTCTTGAATAGGATCCATATTTCAGTGTATTATTTTTTTTTTTTTTTGGTATAGAGTTAAAGAAAAAGAAAAATAAATAATTAAATAGAATTAAACTCAATTTATAAACCGTAACATTTGTTACATAATCATTAAGTCAGAATAACTTATCTGGCCCGTGTTCTCAGTCATTCTACGGCATAAAGTATTCCCGGGTTTGTCATTATAGATTCTACATGACAGTTTTCCATTTATCGGGTATAACAGTAATAGACAAGTTCGTTTATTCCGTAAATATAACCCCTGAATAATAAAAAAAAAAAAGTTGACTTTACTTTTCAATCTGGTTTTACTGATACTAATTTTTTTCGCTAGGGACTTTACACATACAAACATAAAACATATGTAAAGAAACCAGTCTACAGCTATACTCATTAACCACGTGTAAATTCAAGAAAATATATTGAGTGAACCATGGCTAATTTTCTCGTATGTTTTCAAAAGACGAAAGCTCGGATTGATTGTACTTCATTGAACCCGATTTTATGAGACTGGGTAGAAATAAGTGTACAAATAACTGGAGCATTGATAAAGAAGGTATCCCTACACTATAATAAGATGTATATAAGAGGATGCCACTCCGTTTATGATTAAAAAAATAAAAATGCAATCTAATTAGCAATTGCCATTCTGTTATCGGGTCTTGTCTTTTTATGAGTTTAGACTTTAGTGCCATAAATTAAAATTTCAGTAATTTGGGGCGTAACTTGAATATGGTTCTGGGCTTACAACTTTTCTGCGTTACGTCCAGAATCGTGACAAGTGTTTGGTTGTACGCCATACAATAGTTTTCTATTATTTCGTAACTACGTTAATCAGAAACACAAACATAATAACAGTTGTCACTGCGGCTCGCGAGTTGTGCAAGACATGCAGTTCTTAAATACCATGGATTAAAGAAACTGATTCAAGCTCACTTTGGTCTCTTGTGCTCCGTCTTTATAAGTTTGATTAACTGATTACATGAAGGTATTAAAAAAAACACCCGTAAAATTTAATGGCGTTTCTGCACTCTAAATCTGGTTAAAAGATGACAGAACTTTAGATTTTTGGTTCATACTTTTCAATAAAGCTCATGTCATTTCCTCAATTAATATTCTGAATTGAAAACCTTACACCCCTTACTACGAATTTGGTATATTATTGCATAAACAATATATGTCGCACCACCAACGTCTATCGGCCTCTGACAAATTGGTGAGTACCCATATGACGAAAATGACTCGTGTAACTTGTCGAATGTTCAGAACTTTGTTCCACTCACCTAAAATTAAACCGATTTACCGTTAAAAGAATAACATTATGTAATTCCAGTAACATTTCTCTGAGTTATAGCATTAATAAAAACATCGGCTCTCAGGAGAGTCAAATATATAGTTAAATAGAGCACGAATCCTCTCTGGAGATGAATGTGGTTCAGCATTGATAAACTTTAACACTCGTTCTTTTTTTTTGCGCCACCGTTCTATATTAAACTTTTAATCTGTACATCATAACACTCGTTCTTGCGCCACCATTCTATAGAAACCAGTTGTTAATTTGTGACACTGTGATCCATTTTTATAAACCTTTATAAAAACTAATCGGTTGGTTTGTCTTGCTTTTATCGTTTACAACTATGAATATTACAATTAACAAAGAATATGATAATCTATTTACTGCATTAGCCGGTGAATCTTGCCCGAAATATAATATAACTGCCACAGACGGGTCCATACTACAGTACGGTGCATCATGCCTGGAGACTATTTTTCCTACACCAGAGACGATGGACTATGCTTATCATTGCCCTCCCCTGAGTGATATTCCATCCACTATTGATAACTGCGACAAGTTACAAGGCATTATGGAAACGCAAACCCTTACATTTAAGGTCCCCGAAAAGACCAGATGCAATATTCAATGTGATAAATTAGATTTGTTAAAGGGTTTGCCTTCTCTCTCAAACCCCCCCTCTTATAGTGGTGCTCATTTTGATACAAAGCCTGGGGTTGCTCTTATTATGGCTTCTCTATTATTAATGATTATCATCGGTTTCAAACATTAGGCTAACATACGCTAAAAGTTATTCACTTTTCAATCTTTTGTGTGTGTAGTTAAAGGCGATAATAGTAATGCATATTTAAACGTTGAATTTCTAAAATAAATCATTTCAGAAATCATTGTTGAAACCTGATTGAAATATTTATATGTTATATTTTAAAACAAACTTTTAGTGTATGGCTATATATTGTAGTTAAAGACAAATAGATTCGGCCATTGATAACTGTTGTTGAACCACTAATATGAAACTTTGTTTCTGGTTCCTTTCTAGTATGTGGAACAAAGATTAGGCCAGAGGCAAATATATGAATATCCCAATTTAAAGCTTTAGTGTGTTCTTTATCATCATTTGTGAAGCACAATTGGGGGACAATAACATAAATTACAAAGTCTCTCTAAGTCTGGCATGTTATGTATCTAAAAATTGGGCAAGAACAACCATATAGTTATTACATGATATGTACTTCTCAGCATATATGGTATGCAATGTAAAACTTGTACGGATTAATTATTCTGAATCCAATTAACTAATATGTAAGTGTTTGATTGTTGGTTTTCCTTCAGCAAATCTACTGTTTGTTTAGACATGCACTATTGGAAATTGTCTTTAAATTTTATTGTGTGTCTACCCTAACTTTTTATTTAATCTATTTAGTTTTTAGAGTTTGTTTATACATCTTTGTAAAAAAGGAATAAATATGTAGCGAAAAACCGCATTAAATCATGTAACATGACCGACAAGATTAATTTATGCGCTTAGTTAGAGGATAAACAATGACATGGCAAGGCAATGTTCCCAAAGCCGCATGTCTCATCTAAGTGCTTATAAAATCGGGCTTGCTTTTGGTTCCTCCTTTGTTTTTCTACCCGAATAATTGAAGAATGGTGTGATGGTGTAACACTATGCTGGATCACGCGGTTCTATTCTAAAAAAAACAGTTTGGGAGAGCAAGCCGTTTTTGTAAAAAGCACGAAGTATCTGTTGATGTATGTTTACAGAACATATCATTACTGTAGCGATGAACTCAATTATAAAATCCATTGAGACGAGTATAATCTCCAAGGAATTACAAAACAAAAAGAAAGCATTATGCATATATGTTTCATAAGCTGAACGGGCATGATGTGGATGCATGTTGGCATATGACACAACAAAATGATTCTTTCGATTTTTACGATGCTGTTTATTAATATCACTCAAAAAAATTCTATTTATATCAAAAGCGATAACTTTTGTCAGTTACCTATTTTATGCCTAATACATTTATTATACAGAAAGATATCCCAATCCACCATGCATAGACTTTTCGTTCTTTTATGCTCCCAAACCTCTTCTATTTGCTCTCATGAATACTTTAACAGGTTCAGTAATACCATCGCCATTATTACCAATGGCGTTTCCTTGCTTCCAGCTATAAATATATGCTTGTCAGTTTATGTTATTTCAATACCCGCCCAAAACAAAACAAAAAAATTACCCCATTGCGGCTAGCATACGATGGCCAATGTTGCTGGATGAAATTGGCACAGAGTCGGAAGCAACCAATTTTCCGTGATTCTGATTATCTCGCATTGCTCTAGAATCGTTTCCATCACGTTTCCTTGTGGACGGAATGGGCTTAGTTTTCACTACATGTTTGCTCGTCTTTTTCAAATGCTCTTTATAGGATAGTGGTATACAGGTTTTTGATGTCTTTCGAAGTACAATATTCCTATGAAACTAAGAGCTTTAATGTCGATACATTTATTCTTGTTTCCGTCCTTCATATACTTTTTTTTGGAATCCGAGTGTGATAATTCCAATTGGAATAATTTTGCTATTTTTGGTACAACCATGCTACGGCCATGGTACGTGAGGTTCGAAAGCTTGTAAGTCTGGATGTGGTCTCTTCTTATAAACTCGTGCAATATCCTAATATAAAATGAGTTGACATTTCATACAAACGCCTAAAAAAAAAACGCAACTTACTGATCCAACATATTGTCCTTATTCTGCTTAGGTAACTCTTTTTTCTCCTTCTTTCGTGAATTAAAGTTACGTTGGGCTTTCGCCTGCTTCTTTAATCGGCTTTTCTCCTGCTGCATGATTCCTCTGTAACTGTTCTTCAGACTTTCTGGTACATTTTCCAAGAGATCGAAATCCATCCCGGGCTCATGTAATATGTTATCTTCTTCATCATCGTCGAGAGAGAAGTCTTCGTCTGATTCACATATATCACCCATTGTAGCACCTTCTAATATAGCATAATCTTCATCATCTGAAGTCATTTTATGTCCCCGTGTTGGTTCACTAAACTGTAGGATATCTTTTTTACCCCAATGACTAAGTGCCTGCAACATTTCAACATCCTCACTACTGCTAATAGATGATACATCGTCGTTCATAAACATGTCATCGTCGTCACTATCGAGATAAATGGAATCGTCCTGGATAATTTTTTGTTTCTTTCGCTCGTAGTTGGACAAAGTTGGTTTATCTTCCAATACAGGTAAAGAAATTCCAGGCTCAATAACAGTTTCTGCAGGCGTGGAATCAAAAAAGAAGTCAAGAGTTTCCTCTTGTTCAAGGACATCAACAGGCGCCGCAGTAATGCTAGTGACAGACACTGTCGAAAGTTGATTGAAAGTCGCCAAGTGTCGTTTCTCATCAAGTATGGATCCGCTAGAAACAATATGCACTAGACAATAAATTTTAGTTGATTACCTTCTAAAAGGATATAGATCCGATGAAAAAGAGTACCTTCTTCTTCTGCATCGTAATTCATTCTGGTAGATCTAACAGGCGATCGCTTTGTTGTTAAGGGTTCACCAAGCAATTCTTTCAATGGCTTTGTTTTGTCGAATCCAAAGCCACCACCTCGTGGATGAGGTCTTTTCTCTCCCTTCTTTCTCTTTCCGTCTTGTTTTTTAAACTTGGAGCCTTTGGGTTTAGCCATAGTGTTTTGGAGAAGAGAAACAACAAAAATCAGAAAAGGCCTAGACGATCAGTGGTCACAATGTGGGAGCGGAGCACCTATCGTATGCTCAAAAAGCAAACTAGAAAACAACATGGTTTCTATCGCTTTCAACAATAGATTGTAGCCACGTTTAAAAATAATACTTTTGGCTTCTGAAAAAGGACAATCAAATCGTTGCTTAGACGGGAAAAAAAAATTGTCTTGTTCCATTTGCAAACTTTAAAAAGTAATGATCCTGTTTTATTGGGCTGATTTGTTCAGAAAGTTGGCGTCCACTTACCATATTGGTCCTTCCGGTTCCCGAAATAAAAAATTGGAGAGAAAAAAAAAAGTATAAATACCCATTTCACTTTTTACAAAACAAAACAAAAAAAATATATAGAAAAAATGAAGTTTATTTTTGCTGCCATATACGCTGTCGCTGCAGTTCTTGTTTCTGGTCAAGAATATACTGGCCCCGTCTATGTAACATCTCCTCTTCCCGGTACAGTTTATAACGCTGGTAGTGCTGCTGTCATCAACTGGTAAATAATATTGCACTCTCAGGTACACACAATCATTTTACTTATAACAATCTTTCTTTAGGATCAACCCTGTTACCGATGTTATCAGCAAGATCATTTTAGCCCAAGGAAGCGCCACAAACATTCAACCTCTTATCACCATTGCAGAAAACGTCGATGCTAAACTTGGTACTTACTCATGGGCTATCCCTGCCGATTTTTTGCCTGGGGACAATTTTGCTTTTATTTTGGGTACCGCACCTAACGTCTCTTACACCGGTCAATTCACTGTCAACAATGCAAACGCTGCTCCCGTCACCTCTAGCGCTGCTGCTGCTGCTTCTTCTGGAGCTGCTGCTGTTGCTACTCCTGCCGCTTCTGGCTCTGCCGCTTCTGGCTCTGCCGCTTCTGGCTCTGCCGCTGCTTCTGGTTCTGCTGCCCCCACCGCATCTCCATCTAGCTCCGCAGGTAACTCTAACAAGGCCACTTTGGGTGCCGCCGCCATCGCAGGTGTTGCTGTCATGGCTTTAATCTAATTTATACATGTTTTACATACACCTTTACTCTGATCCTTTCAACCATTGTATAACTCTTTCACGATAAATTTTTTAATAACAAGAGATGGTTTTTATTGCTTGCCATACTCAGATAAATACCCCGATGAAGGGATAATTCATTGTTTCACTACAAACTATAAATATTAAAGTCCAATGTGCACTGTTTAGTTCCAACAATTAAAGTAATGGGAATACTTGCTTAAGCGCTGTGTATCGACTAGACCTTTTTTTTTATCAATTTTTTATTGAAAAGAGCTTCAAATTCAGTTTGCAATTCAAAGAATTTTGCTCTACGAGTATGCGACCTATGATAATAGGTTTTATAGGATCTTGTCCTTGCTTATGTATAGCTGCCAAAGGCGAATCAGCAGATGGCTTTTTGGCTTTGTTGCGATTATCCCTGGTTTACTTGTATCTAAGCACCAAACAGGAAGCCTGTCCTTCTGTAAGTGAGGATTTTATAACTGCAACACTCGAGTATCGCCAGTCCCCACCAGCTGCTCCGTCCAGACCTGTTTTTATGCTCTCTACTTCAGCTATTTCATCTGCGACGCTTTATATTGCTGAAGAAGCTAAAGAATATAACTTCAAAAACGAAAACCAAGGCCGCAAATATTTGCTTAATCACCTTTTATAAGTCTTCTGTAATTTGTGCAGGGAATTATACATCGCCTTTTCTCGTAATTTAAGACCGACGGACTGACGCAATAAGACTTTTGAACTTTTCTAAGACATGGCTTAAATGTATAATATCGAATCTGCTCAAAGTCTCCAAAATATGATCATTCTCTACGATGAATTCCTTGATACAATTGTGATGCCTAACAATAGTATTAATACTAATAGCTAATAATTTCAGAGAAAAATATCGTTTAGTATTACTTACTTCATAAAAAAGTGTACATCATTACTATTTGTCGACAAACCAGCATAATCTATGATGACGACTCGTACATATAATCCACAGATATGTAGATAATCCAACAGATCTTTAATAAAAGATTTGCTTCTTTTTCTGGAACAGAGTAAAAATGGCGAATACAATACCTTGCATATCTCCGTTACAAATATGCAATTTGGACAGTATCTTATCCATCTGCATGATAGCAGTATCACTCCAACAGCTGGAACTGGGGTGAATTCGACGGCACGTAAACTTTGACTGTAATCGCTTGATCATCAGTTGCAGCAATCGCTGGTGGGCCTCATCATCCTCGTTACCCGGTGATTTTCTGACGTCAATTAAGTGATCACGGAAACATTTGGAGACATCAAGATTAGCAGCTATGAACGCTAAAAAAGAGAAATGGATTCATTTCTTTCTTATCCTAAAAGACATGTGTTCTCATGTCATAAATGTTTCTTATGCTATCTCGGTATAGACTTTTGACGATGAAGTATTGGCAGCCACCCTTGCGCTTTCTATCGACAAAAGTCTTAGTTCTATTAAGCCAATAATTTTCGGTCGTCATCCAAAAGCCTAATTGGTGCAAGTTGCAAAGTTCTATCAACGAAGAAATATACGTACTGTATGGGGGCCGTGCGGCCGCTACAGTAGGTACTAAAAAACTACCGCGGTGATCACTGTTCGGCTGCTACAGTACTTGTTGGAAATACCTATAGTAGGTACTATGTTTCGCCTCTTTGTACACGTCTTCCTCAGTCAAGAAGAGCTTTTCAAAGATCTCGTTACTACCTGTGTGCTTCTCAGAAAAATTATATGTCGGCCTCCTAATGAAATACTTTCATTCTACTCAAAAAACTTAAACAACTTTGCAATACCCTCAGAAGAAGACTTCAGGGCGTTTAAAACTTCGTTCCCAAAGTCCCACAAACTTAAATGGATAGGCTTGTGGGAGAAGAAGGAAATATGCCCATCAAAAGCAATGCTTCCGGTAAGAGCTTACAGCCGCGTACATCCGTGATCTCTATGAGCTATCACGTAAGGTGTTAAATTACTAGTATTTTATTAATTATTTATATCAAAAAGTACATTCTGACGGTCTTCGTCAGAGTTACTTTTTGAACACATTCACAATTAAAAGCAGAGGGAGATCTGACTTCGATGGATGGTAGGGTACCTTCCTTACCACCAAAGAACAGGTAATTGGTGCACAATTTGTTAAGGACACCAATCCATTGAGGTTTTAAATTGGTATCTCTCCTTCTTTTAAGAGAAGCCTTTTGCTCTTTGACTTGCTCAGGAGTCCCTTCTTGATGATCAGTATTACCATTGTTGGAATCAAACAGATTCTCTTGTTTTTTTTGGCGCTTTCTTCAGATTCCGACTCTCTGCTTGTTTTCTATAACATCAAATATATATGTCGTACGGACATATGATTGTCAGGTGGGGGTGTGCTGGATTCAGGACGAATACGAACGGGGGGAGAAGGTTTGAGTATATCGACAGTATGTTTATCGTGTACAAGATCGGGATCTTCCAACATCTTTTGTTTCATTTCTTCTATACGTTTGTGTGTAATTTTTCTTGATTTTCCCCATTGTTGTTCTTTTTAAAAGCGTTCTTTTTGATTTATTATTTATGAGGTGCCTTTTAGACTAAAATGATAAATCTGTCAAAACAACAGTCCAAAGAAGTACGGTCGGAGAATAAACTGATTAGATGTAACTGCTTTAAAAAGAACAAAGACAAATTGTTTCATCATCCACCCCTCTTTCTTTCCCTTTTTTTAAAAATTTTTTTTATCAAAGAACGAAAAAGAAGGAACAATGGACCCAAATTATCCACAACAATACCCACCTCCACCCCAGCAATTCGCACAGCCACCACAGGGCTATAATTACAGTACACCACCACCACCACAATATTATCCTCCATCATCTGAGCCACTTCAGCAAGGTCATCAAAATCAACAATACAACACAAGTGCAGGTTATGCAGAACTAGGCGAAGCACCGCTAAATGCTAATGATAAAATCCGGCCTTCGAGTGGATTCAAAGATGTTTGGGCTACTATATTGTGGCTTTGCAACATGGCTGGTTTTGTCGCATTATCCGTGATCGGATTACGTAGTTTTTCGTCCAACACAGGATCCGGTAATGGCGGTAGTGGTACCACACCCAATACTGGATCTGGAATTACATTCGATACAGATACTGTAAAAATCTTTGGTTATTCAGCTATTATTGGTTTCGTTATTAGCTTTATGTATCTAATTTTAGCAAATTTGTAAGTCATCTCACTTTTAGTGGAAAAAGGATAAATGGCTAACTTTTTCCAAAAAAAAATATATATATAGAATTCCTGGACCGTTGATTTGGATAACTTTTGTGGGCAGCATCGTATTATATCTTGGTGTAACAGCTTACTATTTTTATATGCAATACTATTCTGGAGCTATCATTTTCCTCATTTTTTCCGTGTTGTACATCTTTTGCTTCTGGTCATGGAGAGATAGAATTCCTTTTGCAACAGGCAAGTAGTCATCCTGTGCATAATTGTTGTTATGTAATCTAACCTAACTGGTATTTTAGTCATGCTGAAGTCGGTTACTGCCATTACTCGTAAGTATTCAAGCACACTAGTCACTGGTATCATCTCGCTTGTGCTTCAAACAGTGTATTCTATTTGGTTTATGATCACTGTAGTTGGCGTATATCAAACATATTATGATAGCTCAAGCACACAAACAAACTCCAAATTAAATGCAGCCATGGTCTTTCTGGTATTTTCCTTTTACTGGACATCTCAAGTTATTTCTTACGTCACTCATGTTACACTATCCGGCGTATTTGCAACTGTCTACTTCTTGAACAATCAAATTGCCCATCCCATCTGGGGAAGCGCAAAGAGAGCCTTGACCACCAGTTTTGGCTCCATCTGTTTCGGCGCTCTGTTAGTCGCTCTTATCAATACTCTTCGTTATTTCATTCAAGTTGCTAGATCCAGCTCTGATAACCCGCTCCTTAGCTTTGCTCTGTGTATCATCGAATGCATTGTGTCTTGTATTCAAGGATTATTTGTAAGTTTGTGTGTTTACAAGACATGACAAATTAGGATTTGTAATCTCACATGTCTCTGTTTTTTTGTAGGAGTGGTTCAACCAATATGCTTTCAGTGGTGTTGCAATTTACGGTCAAGGATTTGTTCCTTCTGCAAAGCGCACTTGGTCTATGATTCAAGATCGCGGTATTGAGGCTATGATCAACGATAACCTGATTGGAAACGTTTTGGTGATGGGATCTTTACTTGTTGGTATCCTGTCTTCTTTGTTTGGCTACATCTACTTATTAGTAGTGAAACCATCCTATAATTCTACTGGTAATATGACGCCAATCGTCATGTTGATCTGTTTTATCATTGGTATGTCCATGTTCTCTACAGTGTCCACAGTTATATCTAGTGGTGTCACAACAACATTTGTCTGCTTAGCAGAAGACCCCGAAGCATTAAGGAGGTAAATATGATTTTATTGACACATGTCGTATATTAAATGTAACTAATCAACCTTTTTTTTTTTTTTTTTTTGGCGTACAGGGTCAACCCCGAGCTATATGAAGCTGTAAGTTTTTTTTTTTTTTTTTTTTTTTTTTTGTGGAGTTATGGTTTGGATAAATTTACTAAACTTTTATATAGATCCGTCGAACTTGGCCCCAGATCGTACAAGGTGTCTGAATATGTACAAATACGTGATTATCAAATCATGCAAATAAAATAAATGCCGTAGTCACATTACCTGAATACCATAAACATAGAGAATTGGAATCAAAAATACACTAAAGGGGAGAGTGAGATGGCAAGGATGGAGTTGGGCGAAGGGACAGTACTAACAGTAAATTGTGATTAGTATGATCTTCAGGAGCATAATAGCCATTAATTGGTTGGTATAAATTGAGTAACATAAGTAATGTCTTTGTGTTTAAAAAAAATTGCTAGATTGACCACTGTAATTCTTATCGAGAGAAACTTGCCATTATTAAACGTTCGTATTGCTAAAATGCTTAAACATACTAATGTTTTGAATAAGGATAACTACTTGATTTTACGTCATTACGTTAAGATCCTGAAGTGCACAGAGTACACTAACATAGTTGCATAAGGTCAAGGAAAATTAAAAGGAAAAAAGATCACTATTACATATATGCTTATTTCAATAAATGATATCCGATTGATTTTATTCAAAATCACACACATCTGAAAGGTACAATAGCCAAGTTGGAAAAATGAGGGCCCAGCAAGATGAATTATACCAAATGATCTATGTAAATTTCCACGTGTCATTCTAATACTAGGCATCAAGACGTTTCCAAGAACAAATATTAACCTGCGATACACTTACTAAAATCTAATCACATGAAGAAGAGGATCAAAGCAAGCTGGTGTTTTCGGCATAGGAAAACTAACCATGCCTGCAATGTTAATCTGACCAGCTATCATACACCATAACAAAATCTTAATGACATATGCAACTTAGGGTCATCCCGTCTTCATATCCAAAACCAATACAGATCAAAATAGGAAACAGATCACAATATCAATTTAGAGATGATTGTGAACAAATTTTTGCACTATCAATACGTGCAAATCATCAACCTGGATTTATAAGTTTACCATTTATTCAATATCAACATATGAAGGGTAAAGTTTACACATAGATTTCGAGTAAATATGGTGAATTATACGCGTTAAACATAGCTGATCAGTAATGTTATATTTTAGATATGCCTCAAAATTGTATTCTGTATCCAAGCCAAACATTGATCTCATGAAAGAAACCTATGGATATTATATATATAAACCTCCCTGCCGAAAAACGCTTTTAGAAATGTGATTGATTAAAATTGTTTATTGTTTAAAATAATTTTGATGAAAATAATTAGATATTAAAAATACACTATATGTCACAGGTCTAAAAGGTGAAAGGTAATGTTTATCTTCTTCCTTTACGGTTCCAATAAACTAGACCTCCAAAGCAGAAAACGTTAAATACAAAGAATGCAATAACGATACCCAGGTTTCTCCATTTATTAGCAACATCCCATCCAAAGGAAGTCTCGTAAAACTCGGCACCGGACTTGAATGCACAATAGCCGCACAAATCAGGTTGCATGGCGTCAGGGTTGGCGATAGATCCAGGTGCTCCATATGAAAAGAAGTTTTGAGTATAGGCACCACAGGTTTGTCCAGGAGGCGGTAAGAATTTAACTAAATCCTTATCGCTGCATTCTGCCACAATATAACTTAATTCATTGACAGCCAGACCTTCAATAAAGTAATGAAACGGGTTCAACCAGTACATCCAACTACTCCAGAAACGAGGCATAGACTTGGCAGGTTGCATAAACCCACAAAATAGAATAAACAAGGAAATAACTAATGGATTGACAACACCCGCCATCACAGGATTTTCCGCAACAGAGGCAATGACAAAACCAAGTGTAACAGCCCAGAATACAAAGCACACCAGCATGATATAAAAGTAGCCTACAGCTTCAGAAACGTTGGTTAATCCAGCTGTCCAGTAAAAGCCGCACATAAAAAAGGCACCCAGCACCAATATATAGGGAATTTCAACAAGGACCACCGAGATAGTAAACGGAATCCATCCATAATATCGCGAAGCGTATTCTCTTCTAAAATACATTCTCTCTGTCATGAATTTGGGCTGTGCCAAGATAATCAGGATATTTGCCATGATGAAGGAAGCAAAGAGGGCAAAGGTTCGACTTTTCAGATCAGATACAGAATTACCCAATTTCCAGTACGTAAAACCAGTAATCAAGGAGGTGAACATGATAGTGATAAAACGACCAATATTATAATCAGGTGAACGCCAGTATGCTAACGCCATACGTTTATGAACAAGGTAGAATTGAGTTTTGAAGGAAGTAGCATAAGTGAGGGCTTCACGCTGAGGGTTCTGATCAGCAACTTCATGAACGTGTTCCAATTCTTGACTTAATGCCTTGGATTCGGGAGAAGCAGCCCAAATATCAGCCCAGTCTTGTCTGGCTTTTCCTGCAGTACCAGCACCGACAACCTCAAGAATATACTCAGCAGGGTTAGCATCAACAGAACAGATAGGACCTCCATTCTTTTCAAAATAATCAATCATGATACGAGCATCTTCACCTATCTCGCCATGATATGCAGTTCTTCCACCACGAACCAATAACAAAAGATGATCAAAATGATCAAACAAGATGGCTGAAGGTTGATGAATGGTACAAAGAACAGGCCAGCCAGCATCCGCTAATTTACGAATAAAACGAATGATGTTAAAGGAACTTTGAGCGTCAAGACCAGAGGTAGGTTCATCCAAAAACAGAAGTTGGGGTTTGCCCACCAGCTCCATACCAATCGTGAGTCTCTTTCTTTCTTCGACAGAGATACCAAATCCAAAGTCAACATTACCTACTTGGGCATCCGAAATGTCTTCCATTTCAAGCAATTCAATAATTTGTTCAACATAGGCATCCTTTTCGGATTGAGGCGTTTCAGCAGGCTGACGTAAGTTGGCAGAAAACTGAAGTGCTTCACGAACGGTAACAGCAGGTTGATGGACATCCATTTGCTCACAGTAGCCTGTGATACGTTCAAAGTCGTTGATCAAAGTTTCACCGTTCAAATAAAGACGACCCTCGACTGTACCAAGAGTTTTTCTTCGAGCCAGTACATCTAAAAGCGTCGTCTTACCCGCACCCGAGGAGCCCATCAAAGCCGTCAAATGTCCTGGCTTTACAATGCCGCTAATGTTGTTCAATAGTTGAAGACTACCGCCCTTGATAGGAACCGAGTAATTAACGTCTTGCCAGGAAAACGTAGTACCAGAAGAAATAGCTTCCATCTTTTCAGAGTTTGTTGCTTGTCTACGAAGACGATTTGCTTCTTCTTCGGGTGTACGTTGTTTGGGTGCCTTTCCAGGAATGTAAAGCTTGGTCAAGGAACCTACTTTACTCACATTACTATATTCCATAGCGAGCGCTGTTATCAAGGTGAAAAGAATAAAGAAACCAACCACTGCGACAAAATCAGGAGCCCACAAGTCAGCGGTGTTCCATTGAAAGGTTTTCTTCAGATAGCTGTCACCTGTCACAAAATTTTCTCCCGGGTTACCGCCAGCCATGGTACAGACTTTGTAATTCCAGTCATCGTAACCGGGACCAAACGGAATAGCGTTTCCAGCGCCTTCACAAGAGTACACTTGGCCTTTCATTTCATTCACCAAAAGTGTCTTGAAACCATAGCCGATAGGACTGATCCAATAGATCCAGTACAACCAAGGATGCATGTCACCATAAGAAATCACATAACCACAATACGTAACGATCGCGATAAGACACACACCAGCTGTTTGGGTGGCTAAAAAGAAACTCGATGTAACTGCGCCAAACATTCGGAAAAAGCCGTTCATGCACATATTAATGAAGAACAATCCAATAAAGAAGGTGAAAAATCTGCCAGCATCCAAATTCAGTCCCATCATAAAATAGGCGCAGATTTCAAATAAAAGTACTATGTATAGAAGTATTAGTTGGATCCAAAAGTCTTCTTTTGTTTTTCATTTTTCTTATTTTTACCTTGTGCAAATGCATAGGGAATATCCATAATGACTTGCGCCACATAAAATGCAGAAGGTCTGTATAATGCATACTGTTTATGTTTTTCCAGGACCGGTCTACCCATTAAAAAATGAATCAATTCAGATTGAGATACTAAAGAGTTGAATAACACCGAAAAAAAGATTGCACCGCCACGTGAGAAAGCACCGTTACCGTCACCCGGAATTTGATAGAAACAAGAAGCCATGATCAGAGATTGGATCAGAATAGTACCATACCGAGAGATAAGTGACGGTAAATCTTTGATCAAGAGAAAATATTGTCGAGCGGTTAAAGCAAGCACTTGCTGGTAAAATGAAGCAATATAAGGAGATCCTTTAGGCGCACGCTTTTGATGTTCTTGATCCATGGCTTCTTTAAAAGTCTCCGCAGGATTTTCTCTCTCCAAAACTTCTTCGTAGGCTTTTAATTCTTTCATCATGTCTTGATAAATAGACGATCCATAATAACATCTCTGAAAATCAGTTGCCAAGACAGGCACGGAATTTTCAAATCCAGGTATGATTTCACGTTCGATTGGGTTGCACAGGCCTGTTAAAAAATCAGGTATCGACTTTCGAGGTGGACAATAGAACCCAAGATCTTCAAAGTATCGTTTTGCTAATCTTGTAGGGCCAAAGTAAAGACAGTAACCATCATCCAAAAGCAAGACTTTGTCAAAGAGAGTAAAGATATTATTCGATGCTTGATATAGTGTAGCCACCGTTGTCTTATGGAATACGTCTGTCATGATGCGAAGTGACCGTACATAGTCTAATGCAGAGGCAGCATCTAGACCACGAGTGGAACAATCCCAACAATTAATTGTACTTTGTGTTGTCATTTGTTCTGCGATCGAAAGACGTTTTCGTTCACCACCAGAAAGACCACGAACAAAAGCATTTCCAACCATGGTGTGCATTTGCTTGGTGAGACCCAGCATATTACCGAGCATGTAGAGAACCTTATCAATGAACTCTTTTTTGGATTCGTTGGGTAAGCGCGTACCCGGAGTTTTGGTACGGAGTGCAAATTGTAATGTTTGTTTGGTGCTTAATGTAGGATAGTGCTGATCCTCTTCAGAATTATAGCATGTTTGGCCATGAAACTTTCTAGCAAAATGCTTCTGGTCAAATCCACCGTAGTTTACGGTTCCTTGAATATCCGTGAAAGAGCTGCGCATGTTTGAAATGATCTTTAATAAAGTAGTACATCCAGCTCCAGGGCGACCCAAGAGTAATAGCATTTCACCGTCCTTACAGAATCCAGAAAGATCTTTCAGAATAATCTTTACGCTTTTCTTGGTTCCGAAACCAAACAGTTTCCAGAATTGAAGGTTCTTGATGATACCGCTGGTAACAGTAGGAATAGTATGAGCCTCTGCGCCTACACCCTATCATAAGTTTGTAACGTGAGTTACACATGAAAATTGATCTATTTTAATTCTTTAAAAATAAGATTTACCTCCACAGATAAATTTTTCCAAATTACACCCAAATGCTTTGGTTGATGTCCTGCTTGCCTTTGGTCATTTGACATGCCGTGCAAGAAGTCGCTAAGATTGAAATCGTCCTGATCGGCAGTTCCCTCTTCTAGCTTTCCTGATACTCTGGATGATTTACGACTGATATGAGACAGCTCTTGTTTCAAATCATAATATTCATCAAGTGCCGCTATAGAAATAAACGTTTTACTTAGCCAACTTTAAGATTTTTTATTATTTTTTCCTCAGGTACCTTCGATATTGATCTCTTCTTTGCCTTCTCCAAATCCACCAGTGCTTACAAAAACTTCACGAGGAGGAGCTTCTGCAACCATGCCTTCGTCTTGTGAATCAGAAACCAATATTTTTTTATCGTGCTGAAAGTGTTGGTCTGATTCTTTCATTTGTAATGTAATTTATTCAAGAACAAAACAAGCTCTACAAGAAAAAGTCTTAATTTGTAGAAAATAAACAAAAAGGAAAAGAAGAACACTTTTTCTTCGTTATTTATAGACTCGATTCAAGGTCGAAATGAGCGTTCAACTTTTTTTTTTTCGGACAGAAATTACCCGTACTTCTTGATGCTTTTTCGGATTAAACTGTGTAACTTTACATGCTGACCTAACAAAATCTTAAATGCCCCCATAATGCGCGCGCAAACACTAAGCGAAAAAATATAAAAGTAAATTTTTTAGGTTTAAATACTCTGTCAAAAAAAAAAAAAAAAAAAAAAAATGCTGCGGAAAGACTGTTTTTATGTGGAAAGGCTGTTCTGCTTGATTGACTTCACAAAATTTAATTAGTTAATTATAAGCAACGTCTTAAAGGAGGTAAGGGGTCTCTTTACGACGTGAACAGTTGTCCGGGAACGACAAAAATTAAAAAACACGCAAGACAATGATAAGTTTCAAAATTCGTGACCATCTTCATGCCATACACATGTTAAATGTGTTCTACATGTCATACAAGAACTAAATGAAGATAGCGCAGCCATTTAACTTACGGATAAAATTATGGACTTTTAACAATCTCGGCATAGCCAAAAAACAAAAAACAATAACAAATACGGTTTCGGGTAGTTACAAATCCGAGTTCTCTAATTTACGATGGATGTCAGAAACCCAGATAGGTAAAAGCGTGTAACCACACAGAAATCACTACAGACCACCCAGACAGTTTGACAGAAACAAGACATGTATGATAGATTTTTTTATTTTTTTTTTGTTTACAAAATATGGATGACAAAGTGATTTTTTCCTCCACATTACTATATGTACTAGATTTTTTTTATGTAAAACAAAAAAAGAGAAGATATGAATTTGAAGGTAGTGTCGTTAATGTTGTTGTTGATGAGATACAGAGAGCAAAAAAGAGTAAGAATAGAGGGAAATAAAAAACAATTTTAAACAATAATGAGAGTTGTGGACAAATTCTAATATTTAATAGACAAGCTTCTCATCCTACAAAATTAAAGGGTTAGATGTCAAAATCATTTACTGCATTCTTTGTTGTATATATTTACCAAATCCTTAGCAGCGGAATGACACTCATCGTATAATTCCTTATAGTCGGCAGCAGCCTTCATGTCCTTACCCTTACCACCGAGAACAATCATGGTAACAGAGGTGGGACGCTTGGTGGAAGAGGCTTCACCTAATTCCTCCTTGGAGGGAACAAAAACATAGGGGACGTTGGAGTCTTCACAAAGGACGGGCATATGAGAAATAACATCCAAAGGAGAAATATCACCAGCAATGATGACAAGACCCTTCTCTCCCTTACGGAGAGCCTTACCGACTTCCTTAACACCACGACGAACGTGCTTAACCTTACTGGCTGCAAACGTTAAAGAAAAAATTGTTTAGTGAGGTGTCAGATTAATGATTCACAAAATTTACCCTTCTTGATGGTCTTGTAAAGCTTCTTAACGAGCTTCTTTTCAGCTAAAGGGTGAGCAATAGGAGATTGGAAACGAGGGGTTTCCTCTTCGTTGTCAGAACCTTCGGTCTTGGCGACCTTGACCTTCTTCTCTTTCTTTTGTTCTTTGGCCATTGTTTAAAAATAAAAAGTTTTGGTTATATGTACGGAAACTTCAAAAAAAAAAAATTAGAATGGGTTTGAAGGAAAAAAAAATACTTTGTGACTGCCCGCCATCTAAATTTTAAAAAGCCACCAAACATACCACAGCACACTTTGCTGGGACTGATTTTAACAACAATAGTTTTGCATGTTGTGCTACATACATGACGATGGTTGATGGCTGGCATAGAATGACGGATATCAAACAGCTTCTTTTTTTTTTTTTTTTTTTAGCTCCACCACCATTCCTCTGATTTTGCTTCCATTCCACCAACATTAGGAACAAAGTCATTACTCTAAAGGCTTCCAACTATTATAAAATGCTGTTTCATAATAATTTAATCAAATATTTGTTGCTTGTGTCCCGGCTTTTAAAAAACCGTGGCAACAAATGTTACAAAAGAAAATTGCGCGGAAAAATCAAATAAGCAATATCCAATGCGTGGATAATAATGCGAAACACACGCGTAGGTTGCGGCAGCAAAGAATGTGTAAAAGAAATATATTTATTTAAATGTAGGCACAGCAATGGTGAAGGCCAAAAGCACAACTTTTAAAAGTTACCGCAAATACTTAATTCGCGCATTTGTTGTAATACGTCATCTACTCTTCTATCACCTTCAACCTCATTAGGTATATAGTTTCTCATACCCTCCAGCTTTTCATAACCAAGCTGAGAGAAACGGAGTTGAGATTTGACCATAGCTTCAAAGACAGGGTCCAAATAAGGTACTCGAAGTTCGATCACTTTAGGCAATTCATTGATCAAAATTGTATTTAAATTTTCATACAGTTCTCTCGCCATGTTTGCTTCTTGCTCTGCTCTGGGTAAACGTTGAGGGTCTTCGACTGGTTTGTCGATTAATTTTCTGACTTTTGATCTTTGAGAGTCGTAATCCAATAATTTCTTGTTACGACGCTTTACTGCTTCATTCACCTCAGGGAAATAAGAAACATATCTTGCAAGTGGTTCGATTACTGCTTTTTGATAAGCAGGATCCTAATCAATTAAATTTGTTTAGAATTAAAAAGTAAACGAGTGATATTGTGAACCTTACCAATGAATCCTTGCACTCTTTTTCAATTCCTTCTATTGCTCTCTTATATTCTGCAAGAGCAGGGTTTGAAAATGCTGAGTCACCGTACATTTTTTCAATCACCTGAATAAGTCTCATTTGTGATGCAATGATGGCTAATACATTATTTAGTATAGTTTAAGCGGATAGTGGTCGGTTGCTTTTACCTCTCGATGAATCCATGTACTCCTTTGCATTTTTCGACATTTTTTCGGATTTCTTTTCAAGTCTATTTTTACATGTTATTAAACTCCTTCCCCCTTTTTTTTTCCTTCTTCTCCATATGTAAACACGTACGCTTTAAATCTTTCGAGCTCTTCTTCAAATTCACTGTCTTGTGTTCTATCATTTCCTCCAGTTCTTTGTTTAATCTAGAATAGAGATAATGAATACATGATAAGCTTAAACCGTATGAACCCTTACTGTCGTGCCTGCTCTGTTGAGGTTTTTTTTTATTCCAGAACTAATACACATATCGGGGTTAGTAATTGTATCAACGAAAACTTAGTTGAGGGTCCCATATTTACAGAAAGGCCATATTGAGATTATAATGTCAAGTTTTTTTAAAAAAAGAAACAGATGAGTATATGAGAGAAAGAGAACGAAAAATAAAATAAATCTTGGCAAGAAAAAGGTCTTGGTTTGACGTCATTCGCTACAGGGAATCTTCCCTCGTGAGTTGGTACCACCGGACCGTCCATCCACTCTTTTTTTTTTTGACGCACAAAAGCGTGTAATTCTTGTCTACGAGAGACTAAAGATCATGTATTCTATCACAAATCTATTGTTCCCATTGTTTAGCTGGTAACAGCTTTATATCTGTATCAATGGAGATACATCGGCTCTTTCTTGAGAAGGGGAAAGTTTATTTCAAACACCGGGTCGCTTCTTGGTGGCTGAGGACCCGATCGCTCTGAAGAAGGAGGGAGGGTTTTCCTAATTATTCTAGCAACAACCACCACCCCAAAAATGCCCATTATTAAAAAGCCCAAAAACTATAGAAAAAAAAAGGCCGAGTCTGAAGACGAAGACGACTTTGCCTCAACAGAACCAGCAGATGAAATAGAGCGTGTTAGGTATGACATTTCACTGAGAAATCAAGATAATTAAGCTGATCTGACGATTTGTTTTCTAAAGTGCAACTATTGAAGAATTGACAGAATTACGTAAATTACGAAGAAAACACGTCGGCATCGATATAGAAAAACTTTCAAAAGGTGTCGAGCAGAAAAAGAAAAAGAAGAAGGTGAATGAGGACCAGTGGAACTTGAAGACTGGTGGACTCGTTGACCCTAATTCGTATAAGCAAAAAATGGAAGAAGAGGATCCAACTAATAAGCGAAAACTGAAACTGGACTCGTTTGCCACAGCAACAAACACACTTGATGTAGACAAGCACATGTAAGAATCTAATTTAGCGCATCAATATTACTTGAATAACTAATTCCTTCTGATAGGATGGAATATATTGAAAGCGAAATGCGAAAGAGACGAGGCGGCACTGATCTGCCTGATGACGAGGAAGAGAACGAAAGAAACCACGACCGTGGATTAGTTGACATCTACGAGGAATTATACCGTATCCCCGATAGATTAAAAGGCGACCAAAAACAAGAATCAGAAGGAAACGTTCAATTGTCGACACAAATGCTTACAGCTATTCCTGAAGTCGACCTTGGCATTGAGTAAGTTTAGGCGATGATCTGCAACCCGAAGTACCTTGGGTAACTAATCAACTTTGTTTATAGTACTCGATTAAAAAACATTGAAGATACCGAAAAAGCTAAACGTAAATTGATCGATGAGACTCAAAGAGAGGAAAGCGAAGCTCAACCATATGAAGGTAAACATAAAAGATTCAAACACATATCTGCATAAATTTTTTTCTTTTTTTACTAAAAGAATCAGTAGAAACTGTCCCTGCCAATTTCGAAAAGCAAATACCAAAGCAGTATAAGCCCAGGTTAGATCATAAGCTGATGGCCACAGATGAACAGGTTGCCGCTAGATTTAAAAAGAGAATGAGGAAGTAAAGAAGATTTTGATTTTGATTCTGATTTTTTTTTTTTTTTTTTTTTTTTTTTTTGCGTTGTAATAAATTTATTTTGATGGGTTTTTTTTTTCTAAGAATAGTCATCTTTAACGCTTTTAGTTTGTGTCAAGCTGTGCTCATTCATAAAATTACCGATTAATAAAAGCCACGCGACACTCCTTTGTTCAGCTAAAAATATTGTTCTTTTGTTTTCATACGAACTCTCTAAAATTGAACAACATCTGTCCCAACAACAAGGGTGTTACTCGTATCATAAGACCTTGTCAAATACATGATTTTTCAATTAGACCGATCAATTCAATGATAATTATACACATTTTAATAATCACGATACCAGTCCATTTTATGTTATTTTAAAATTACTTTCACCCCCACCGCCGTAATCCCTCTGCTAATTAGTTTACTGGCTGAACTTCTATTACCTCCGCTTTCCCCTTTTAATTTAGATTTTCAATCTTGGTACACTAAACTAATAAAAGGAGTACCAGTACCTAAAATAAATCAAGTACCAGTAATGTATTCACGGAATAAAATAAAGGCATCTGATTCAATATAGCGAAATAAATACATCCACGTCTTTAATCAAACAAACATTCTAGGATGTGAACAATTCGGCATAGGATATTTAAAATACAATTTGTGACATTTTAGACGTGATTTAATTATGAATCACAAAGAGATACACCGTAAACATATTGGACATCTACCGCCAAAGCTAACTCAAGCTCAACAATCCACCGATCATGAGTGCACCAAGATACATATCGTCTATATAAACAGCATAAAAGCACATTTTAATACATGATTTTGCCAGGTCCTGTATTTAATCTGTGACAAAAATATATAAAAAAAAACAGATGAACTTCAACTAAAAATGAAATATCCAAGATATAACGAAGAAGCAATAAAGGGGGTCATCCGAAATAGCGTGACTATTCCAGGTGCAACTATTAAAACATTTGTAGCTAGAAAGTAGTTACCAGAGGGTAATTTTTTAGATGAAGATCAAATACCCTTGGTGGTATTAGTGTTTTGGCTATGTACCCTGAAAGCTATACATTTGTAAACAGTTCGATATATTATGATGTTAAAGCAAACCCTCTAAACCATATGAAGCCTTTCTATAAGTGTGGCCAGCTATTGAAATCCTTGACATTTGAAAAGAAGAAAAACACATATAATTCTTTTATTTTTTTCTAACTACGTACTTCATTTATTCTTGCCTACATTACTATCGATACGTTAATAATGAAGCATCATATACTTGGCTTCATGTCATTTAAAGAAGAAAAATCGGCTATATGGGATAAAATTCTGAATATGAAATACAAGGCACTCAATATAGCAAGGAACAAAAAGTCGACAAGTCTGTGTTTTCAAGGGATGATGTTGACCGATGGAGTTGGTGTTACGATTGTAAAATAAATTTTGATTCGGGTCGTCGCCGAAAAATGGATGCTGCTGTTACGTCTAGGACCAGTAAAGATCGGAAAACTAAAAGAACAAAAACACGACAGGTAAGATTTTTAAGAAACAAATTAAAGCCATAGTCTACAAGCGAGCAGAACATCAATTGATCAAATTTCATTATAAAACACTTGACTGTAAACAGTTTGTCCGGTATTTAGAAGCAAGATAACAAGTTGGAGTACAATTGAATATGTATTATTTGAATGAAACTTTGGAAGAAACCTTTGCGTATTGCCCTGATACTTTAAACTTTGTAGTTGAAAAAATGGGTAATATTTATTACGGAAAGCAATGACTGTTCAGTACACGTCTTTGTGACGCCCATCCTGGAATTGCTAAGCTTGATACTTATATAGATTGTCTCCTTCTGTCAACTAAGCATCTTAAATAGCTGGTTTTTACACAAAAACGCTTTGAATCGTATGAATTTATTAGAGGCAAAAAGCAAAAAGTAGGATGTGAAAAAAAGTTGTACTGCTAAAATAAAGCCGTCTGCTCGGGATCAATTATTTGTCCTTTCGATCCCAGGGACCGACTTAATAAAATTACTTTTGCCATCACTGACTCATTCTTTACATTGTAATAGTTGTGTCATGCACTGTAATAATATCATTTTTTTTTTTTTTTTTTTTTTTTTTTTTTTTTTTTTTTACAATTAATTCTTCCGATTTTTCTTTACTATGTAGGATTTGCTTGACCAACTTGAATCACCGTAATAAAACAAGACATTACAGCTTTTAAGTTTTTCATGGGTCACGTTCGACACTCTTATGGTTAGATTATGAGTGGATGCTTGGGATTGAAAGACATTTATACTCTACTTGCGAATTATGAATGACAGTATCTAAACACAACGAGTTTACAAAGAGGTTGAATATTTTGCGGGATCAAGTTTATGTCGTTTTACCAAAAAGCTATACTCATTCTTCTACAGTAGTATGCCAATCCCCCAGTCTACGATTAGGTGTGTTAAAGTACAAATACCTGTCTACATACTAACAACAGAATACTCATCAGTTTGCCTATGAAGACTTGTATTGGGCGAACAAAATAGCAGACGAGGAATCAAAATTACCAGCAAAAAAGGGAGATTGAAGGATGGACTTTTAAAGCCATGAACGCAAGAGGCTAACAACTATGGATATTTAGATATAATCTTGATCAAAATAGTGTGGTAGAGACAACTGTGGAATCGAACGTATTCTTAGAAGAGCTTTTAGATTCTGTTAAAGATCAATACGATGATGATCAAGTTGAGGAAGGACAGGATATACACCTATCAGAATAATATTTAAGATGCATATAGATCGTTGCGACATAATTGAGGATCACTTTTAGGAACGCTTCGGCTGACTATTTGGATTTATCATCTGACGACGAGAGGATCCACTGTTATTACCTAATCAATCTTTCACTCGGAATGACCGTATTACACGCCCAACTATTCTGAGCCAGGATTAATCATATGTGCAAGCAGTGTGTTATCGATAGTAGCAATATAGGATTACAACAGATAGTGAGATTTGGTATACACGTACGTCTGGGGGTTAGGGCAGTGTTGAAATTGGATATACGGAAAGGATGCCAGGGTAGCAGTTATAGTTCAACTTGGGGGATTCTCGAGTCTAGGGGTACAAATATCATAAACCTCTATGAAATGAATCGAGATTCTAGTACTTCTGTGCGGGAACTAGCAGAATAAAACGAAAATAGCAATGCTGGAAATCATCCTTATCACGGCCTATGAATGACATGAAAAAAAAAGAGAATGTAATGACGAGGATTCGGATGATAAAATGAAAGCTATGAAACATCAACGATTGGGAATCCCTGCATTTACAAGATGTATTCTCGTTTGTTGTACACAGTCTGATAATTATGCTATACGTATTTAAAAAAAAAATTTGATGGTGAGGTTAAAGCAGATATTAATAACTGGGCACAATGGGTTTCTATAAGATGCTTCTTTTTTTTTCTATTGGAATCTTTCATTATTTTACAATCAAAGTCAGGTTATTTTTCCGAGTTGTCTTTTTAAATGTTTAGTTTCCCTAATCCATATGAAACTGCCTTTAAATCAGATTACAAACATATACGACATCTTATTTTTAAATCTTGTTTTTCCTGGTTAAAAAACATGGCATTTAATTATTTATTGGATAGTTTTAATAAATCAAGTACATTGTGCTGATGCGTTTTATACTATTTTGGTCATGCCCCAACCTAGTCACCTAAATAGTGCATTAGAAACAGAAATATGGGATTTTTTAAATACCTTTTTATTTACCTTTACAGCTGCCGCGATATCAACTGCCATTTTTTCGGGGACCTTCACACAGGACATTATCATAGTTGCAGCCACCCAGTTCCCTTTCTTTTTTTTTATATCTGCGTCTTATGTACCTGATATATATATATACTCGAATGAAATTACAGAGCTCTGATGGAATTGATAATATCAAAGAAAAAAACAATGGCTATTTCATCCAATATAAGCTTCTTGAGAAGCACATTCATTCTGATCCCAGTAAGAGACAAGGTGGTTTTGTGTGATAAAAATCGAGAAACTTTGATGCCGACTGATGGCGTGCACATAATATTAAGTCACACTTGCCACTTGAATAAAATATTAAAGACGCCGCATGCATGTCTCACTTTCTTCCTTAAAATCTACTGGAAGTAATCTTACTATTGGAATGCTTTGCCATTAGCAAAAAACTAAGTTGGCACAACGATATAAAGCTTGGAGTTCAGTTATTATCTCACCATCTCGACCTTGCTCAACCGTTTATAGTCCTTTCCCTAGTTTTTATCGAGTCTGTAATAACTTGACTAGGTTTGAAAACGAAATTAAGAATGTTCTTTATGAACACAAAACTATTCCTCTTCATTTCTAGTCGTATACCTCCAGCTGTTGTAAATAATTGACCGCAAGAAGGTCTTACTCACTGTAATAGACTATTATATAATGAGTTTCGATTTTTTGCGTTATAGATAGCCTATATTCACCAAATAAAAAAAGCGAGAGGGGGGGGGGAACTATCGACGAAATAATACCGTTTACAATTTGTATTTGCAGGTAATTATGACCCCTTTGCTGGTGACATTCTGGTCTTACCTACATTGTGGAATTAAACTTGTCTTGCATGCTGTCATTTCTGGACCTGTTTCGTAAAGGTCTTGAATAGATATAGCTACCGGAACTTATGAGTGTTTATAATTCTGACAAAATTAAGTGAGAATTCTTGCAAGAAGAATTGTGGTATATTTCGGTATCATCCTATGTAATCAATGAGCATGCACAAGCAATTAAATTATTACACACATGTTATCATGGAATTAATGTAATTCGTGCACATTTTTTTTAAGAGTGGGGTAATTTCTCATACGAAACCTGTGTATTTTTTTTTTTTTTTTTTTTTTTTTTGTAAATCTTTCTTTCTTTACTTCATAATTTTTCTCTTTGAAAACTATCAAACGTAACAGTGGGTTCCGGTTGTAAACAAAATCAAGCAACGATAGTGAGTAATATTTTTAAAGATGTTCTACAACGGCTACCCCTTTTACCAGTGAGTACCACAATTTTTGTCACCCCATCCCGCTTTTTTTTTTCTTATTTAGTTACTGCGAAAGAGATACAATTTTTTTTTTTTTTGGAAGTACATAATCATGTTGGAACACGTCTTTTTGAGCTAGAGTTATCAATGCAGATCATCGCCTGATTTAATCCTCAAAGTAAACGTATAACTATTTTTTCGGATCTTGACACGGTAGACTACAGATATTTTCTTGCGTTAAAATAATGAGTAATAACTTGTTTTCAATACTTCATCTCACTTTACTGTAGCACATTATACTACAAACTTTCTTAAATAGCTCGCTAATGGTCAACCTCTTAAACCGTTATAACATTGTTCTAATTGTGGTTGTTTTATCTTTAAAAAAAGCTTTGTTAATTATAAAAGTTGTCAGACACAGTTACTTTTTTTAATTCCAAAACGAGGCATTTGTAACAATCCGCGTTCAATAGTAGAGTTTCGTTTACAAATAACAAGAATTATAATTGTAAAAACCTTCATGGATCGTGTTGTGTTTTAAGGTAAAGTAAAAATTATAAAAAGACTATAGGAGTAGTTTGAGACTGTTTATAAGATGTCTTTATTAATAAATGAAATGTACGAGTATTTATATAAAAGACTGTCTGCTGTGTTCATATCTCTAGTGCTATCTTGAAGCTATCATTGATTAACCAAAAATGTATATGATTATTACATGGTCACTAATTTAGTCTTATTCTAATAAATGTTAAGTCTTCTTAACTCTTTGCATTAAACTAAATTTTCAGTCTTTCTCAGACGTACTAAATTAGACTTGTGATGTAATATCCTTATAGTTCTTACTATGACATTTATTGTTAAGCTTATATCACAAATGGTATCAGCATGGATAAATCTTTGTTAGCTCTAATATGGCTATAGCCTTGCTAGGTCACCACAGATCGCACGCAAGGTTTTTTGTATGTGTTTCTGTGAAAGCACTGTTGTTAAGATCGAAAGTGATTGTTTAATTTTCCTTAGGTTCTTAAAACAGAAATAAAAAAAGTGTTAAAAAAAACAGAAGGAAAGTATGATGAGAAAAGTGTTTAAAAAAAGAGGGAAAGTGTGATAAAAAAAAGTATTAAAAAAATAAAAGTGTTAAAAAGAAAAAAAAAACAAGAAAAAATCATATAGAGTTATTAGATTTTGATTTTAAATTTTTTTTCAAAAGACTTAAAATTGGCCAAAACACAAAGGGTATACCTCGAGGAAAATCACAAATTTAACAAATCAACCTTTTGAATACCCTTCCTGTAGATATAATGAAAAGTGTTTCTATGTAACTATAGCCCAAATTTAGTGCTCTTTACACTAGTTGTGTGTTTAAAGCAGTTTTGTTAGTAAAAAAATTATATTCCGCGCATAATTAAAAAACAAGTTTTTATTAGACAAAGTTTTTTTTTACACGTTGAATTTTTTTTAAAAATAATTCAAAAGATGCGCCTACGTTTTCTACGCATTTCGGCTATATGGTTGTCTTAGTAAAAGTTTAATATCCAGGGACTTTCATTAGACAAGAAGATTATCAAATGTCATTTTTGATCAAATCCTTTCGAGAAAACCTGTTCTGCTTTCGCGAATTTTAGCCGCCACAAAAGTCGGAGAGCAAAAACAAACCAATGGTCTTAAAGCTGCGGTTTGCGCGCACATTTTAACCAAATAAAAAAAATTTCGTTAAAACAATATAGACCATGGTCAAAACAGCCTCAAGCCTACGCTTAAGCTTATAAAAGTAGTGCATATAGGCTGTACGCCCAGCCTAATACACTGTGCAGACTATCAATCAGTGGGAAGTGTCACGTGAAATTTTTTTTATAGTGATGCACGCGTAATACACTGTAGCCCAGCCATTTACAGTGTAGGCCCAGCCATTTACAGTGTAGGCCCAGCTATTAACAGTGTAGGCCCAGCTATTTACAGTGTAGGCCCAGCCATTTACAGTGTAGGCCCAGCTATTTACAGTGTAATCTCTGTGTCCCCAGCTAAATGTTGGGCGTGCACAGCAAATTACAGTGTGCGTCCAGCTTAATATACTGTGAGCTTATAGCTTAATTGAATACTTTAATCCGCATTAACAGATCATTGATGGATTTTTATGCAAAACATGTCTAATTGAAGTCAATGCAGAATTAAAAGCGCTTTCGAACGACGTAAAGTATAGGATTGCTTAACTATAAAATTCTTTTGTTAAGCGCATAAAATTGAACTTCTCCCGCTTAAAAACTCAATATTCAATCCCAAAATGTAATTAATAAACTGTCATCTCCGACCACATGTTCTTATGTCAGAAATGCTTGTTTTCAATAGTAGAATGGAAAAAAATAAAAAA
>JAEPRD010000060.1:0-157500 GCA_016758985.1 Mucor saturninus
AATATCGACCGAAATTTATAGATAGTAATAAACACTCAGCATATTACTACCACTTTGTTAACATTTAAGACTTTGCACATTCCCGTTATGGTATATGTTAATGGTTCATCAAAAAAAAAAAAAAAAAAAAAAAAAAATGCGGTGGTGCAGTAAAGGCTCAAATTTAATATCTATCTTACTTACAACCAGTGCCTTTTTAATCATAAACGATCAAATTACATCGAACTAAACCCCCACCCCCCACCCCACTTCACCCGAAGATAGACTTTTCTCCATCAGATAAAGCTACTTGGTCTATGTGCATACTACCTTTAGCGCATTTTAGCATATTTATATATAAAGAATACACAATCAATTATCATTTTTATTATTATCATTTAAACATAAATTTCAACAATGACTTCAGATAACACAAACTCTCTTTCTATCGGTGCTTATATCCTCCTTCGTCTTAAGCAGATCGGCATCGACACTGTCTTTGGTGTACCTGGTGATTTCAACATGCCTTTATTGGACTTGATTGAAGATGATGCTGAATTGACCTGGGGTAACAATGCTAACGAGTTAAACGCTGCCTATGCAGCTGACGGATACGCTCGAGTCCGTGGCATGGGTGCTGTTGTAACAGCATTTGGTGTTGGTGAGCTTTCTGCTATCAATGGTATTGCTGGATCGTACTCTGAAATGGTACCTGTCATCCATATTGTTGGTACACCTCGTACCGCTTCTCAAAAATCCGGTGCCTTGTTGCATCACACTTTGGGTAATGGAGATTTTGACGTCTTTTTCAAGATGGGATCTATGGTGACAGTTGCTGCTGCTAACTTGACCCTTGCTAATGCTACGGCTGAAGTTGATCGTGTCATTTTGGCTGCCTATACGAATAAGCGACCTGGGTATATTGCTCTTCCCTTTGACTTGATTCATGCCACTGTTCAAGTACCTGTCGAACTTCCTCTTTTAGACTTTGCTGCTTCCAAAAACCCAGTGCAAGTACAAGAGGTCGCTGTAAAGCAAATTTTGTCGGCCATTAGTGAGGCTAAACATCCTGTCATTATTGTGGACGGTGCTGTTATCCGTCATGGACTTCAATCTGCCGCCACTGATTTTGTAAACCGTGCTGGATTTCCTACCTTCTCAACCATGATGGGTAAAAACGCAATTGATGAAACAGTTTCCAACTACCGAGGTATTTACACTGGCGCTGTCACACTCGAAGGTGTCAAGGAAGAGATCGAAATGGCAGATCTTTTGATCGAAGTAGGATGCATCAAATCAGACTTCAATACGGGTAATTTCTCTTACGGTTTCCAAAATACCAAAAAGATTTGTTTGAACAGCCATGGTACAACCATTGGTCACGCGGAATATGCCGGTGTAGGTATGCATGAACTCTTACCTTGTTTGACGGCGGCTCTTCCCGGTTTGAAACATCAGGCTGAGCTTAGTCCTCGTGTTATGCCAGCACCTATTGATACCAGTAGCAACCAGATCACGCATAACTATCTTTGGAACAAGGTCCCTGAATATATTGCACCTAACAGTATCGTTGTAAGTGAAACCGGAACCGCTGAATTTGGTGTAGCCAACATGCAAAGTCCAAAGGGTGCTACTTTTATTGGACAGATTCTTTGGGGATCAATTGGTTACTCTGTTGGCGCTGCTGTTGGCGCTGCATTTGCTGACCGCAGCCGAAAAGTGTACCTTTTTGTCGGTGATGGGTCTTTCCAATTGACTGTTCAAGAGATTTCAGTATTTATTCGTCAAGGACTTACACCAGTTATATTTTTGTTGAACAATGACGGGTATTTGATGGAGAAGTTGATCCATGGACCTGAGCGTAGCTATAACAACTTCCAAATGTGGGATTACAGCAAGACTTTGGAATATTTTGGTGGTCACTTGGAAACAAACAAGAGCAATGGCAAAAACCCTTCGTTGATTGGATTGGAGGCCAAGGTTGAAACTCGACAGGAATTTGAAAATGCAATGGAATTGGTCAATCAACAACCCGACAAAATCCATTTCTTGGAAGTAGTTATGCCCGAATTCGATTCCCCTCGTGAGCTTTCCTTATTATGTGCTTTGTCTGAAAATCGTTAATTTTACTATTTTCTTCTTTGCAGTTTTTCCAAAAAAAATTATTTGTTGTTGTTAATAAAATAAGTTATTTTTGTTGTTTATCCATTCCGCCTTTGTTATTTTGTTCTAGTATGACATTTATTCGAAAATTATATTTTTACCGTCATCCTAGATAAGGTTAAAGTAATTTGTAGTTCGTCTTTGGAGATGTTCACTATGGTCCAAATACGATATGCATACGTATGTGCTTCCAAATATTGTGAATGTCTACGCCACATTCGGTGACAATAAGCTTTTTGTTTCTTGTATTACATACAAGCTGTAAAGAATCAGCAGATCCATAAAGCCAATTACAGTAGTACGACCCAGTATTGAGTGCATGTTTATTTGGATCATTGATTGTGTACCCCCAAAAAAATGAAACACATCTATATACTATTCCTAACACAACTTTACCGAAGCTTTGGGTAATTGTTATAGTTCAGTGTAATAAACAGTAACACACATGTTTTAGAAACAGCCGTCTTCAATCAGATAGACCAATGCAGTATGAACATCAACTAAAAGCGATTAGCTTCAGACGAATACATGTAGATAGGACCCAGTTTGACAATAAATAGGATAGAAATAGGCAATTATTGACAACAAATACACATAGTAACTTAATTAACTACATGGAGTATATCATTTACTTGATTATTAGTCCACCTTCACGGAAGCAAAAGTCTTCACTCTCTCACCGTTTAGTGATATAAAGAGGTACATAAAATTTTACGTTGTTTAAAATAGTTTTAGATACAAAAAAAAAAAAAAAAAAAAAGAGGTAAGCTTCTACTTAATCACACAGTACTCCAGATTTAAATGAATAATGTTTATTCTCACTTGATATGTAACTCAACGGAAAACACAAATTCTAAAAAACCAAGCTTCTCGTAGAGATCAGGATGGTTTATTGTCATTATTATATAAGAATAGAAAAGAGCTCAATAGTGTCTTTTCAAATTGGTTTTTTATAGGTGACTAAATAATGAATGATAAATATTTGTTTTTTTTTTATTACTTTATTGGTGTTGAAATTTTTTTTCGGATATTACTTGGGCTCCCAATAAAAGATACGTTGTCTTGAATACACATTGCTGCTACAGCTTTACATGACTAATTGTCAAAATTTATTTTTCTAGTTATATCCATTAATATGCATTGATGTGAACTACGTAGGATACAAAATGGAGACTTAACTTTCGAGACATTTATATCAATACACCGTATTAACATAATATTAAAATTAAAAGGGTTGACTGTGTTGCGTATTGTTTCCTTTCGAGGCGCGTGTGTTTATTTGCTAAAAAAACACACCAGTTTTTACGATTGAATCAGGTGAGTGCCACATCATGAATTCGTGGAACCAAACAGAGGAACTGCACTTTTTTTGGCAAAGACCGAAAGAAAAATTATTTGGATCCCATGGATTTTCCAAAAATAAATAGACGTGGATAAGCTTTTAAAAATGCATCACTTAAAATCGTATTTTCCAGCTCTCATTGAAAGAATAATATTGATAATTTGCAAGCATAGCGATGTAATATTATTTTTCATTATGCCGTATAAAAGAACAAAGATCGAGCGAGAAAAAGATAGGACCTTTGATGGCTTGTACCCATGTTACACTTCAAAACGTTCCGTTTTAATATAAATAACAGATAAAAAGGAATGGCCAACTCGATTTTCTTTTATTTTATTTTTTTTGGGATTAAATAAGCATGAAACTTTGTTTGATAGTTTCACTTTTATTTTTGACAGCCACAAAAACCGCCTTAGCACAGAGCGTCCAAGCTAGATATGACCCTGGTAGGATCAAGCCTCTAACTTCGTTTTTAAGCTCTAATTTTTTCGCTAATTGAATAAACAAATAGCATGTGGTTACTTATCCGACAAGATTTATTGTTTTGGGGGTTTGACAACAGCGGGTACAAGCTTTCCGGATTCTACAATGGTGATGTTAGACATTGTAAATGGTAGTGGAAGCACGTTAGATGAGTTAAAAGATCAATGGGTAACTGTTACTACCTTTCCAAACGGACTCGATATCACAACAAGAGCCTATACCCAGTCTATGCAGCTTTCCGATGGTAAAACTTTGCTAATCAGTGGAGGATGGAACAACGATTACAGCAATTTAGCTGTACAGACACTAGCGTTCAATGCAGAAGACTTGAGCTGGCGTGGATTTGCAAATTATACAGAATATCCTTATGGAGATAGACAAATGTAAGGCAGATGTTTTATGCCGGATATAAATACGTACAGCACCCGACTAATTATTTGCTATAGCTATTACGCATCTTCAGTATATGTACCCAATTATGGGGTTGGATACTATGGCGGTATTGAAACGTAAATACACTTATTTTGAATGTTTACTGTTATTAACAGAATTTTACAATAGTAATTATAATGCTAGTTGGTCTTACCCTGGTATAAATGTATCGCAATACCAAGATGAAACAGAACAATTGCGATATATAGGTTATACTGGTCTTACTTTTTTTAATATTGGTCAGCCAGAGAACGTAAGCTTAATGTGTTAATGAAACTTAAACTTACAATTAACTAAATGTATAAATGTCGTATAAATAGCCCTGGTCAGTCTACCCCAACCAGCTTGATAAGCCGAATGTATTTTCCATGTATCAAAGGTCTATTTTTGACTCCAAAAGTAACAGCATCTTTTTCTTCGGTGGTACATATCAAACGTCTTCTATTAACAATACTTTTGACTATACTTTTGAGAGCTCTGTTATATTCAACTTAACCAAGGGTCAGTGGGGTACCCAAGGATTCACAGGATCTGGACCAAGTCCAAGATACGGTCATACAGCTACCTTAGGTATTTTAATATTAAAACTAGCATTCCGGATCAAATAACAAGCGTCTTTAACAATGCCTAATTTATAGTCGGACCTAATCAAAGAGATGTTCTTATATACGGAGGAACCAACAATAAAAATAATAACAGAGGTAATAGGGACAGAAAAAAAAAGTAGCAAGAGTTGCCAGTAACAAGTTTACCCATATATATATATATATATAGCTCTTTTGGATTTTTGCTTCACTCTAAATCTGGATACATATCAATGGACACAACAAAACATTGTCTCTTCCCCTAATGTTGTCTTAATTAGAACTGATCACTCCGGTAAGAACACAAACGTGTTAATTATAGAAAAGTTGATTTATTAGATACTCACCAAACCTTTGCTTTTCAATATAATTCAGCTTTAGTAATAAGCTACGAAACAGTTTTCATGGTTTTTGGAAAAGACTCCTCTGATTCACCAACTTTGTCAGTAGTAGTTTTGAATGTGACGAATCCAACCAATGTAACATTGGTAGATAGATACATTGACCCTAAGGGATCTTCGATACCAAGAATAACGAATTCCAAAGGATTAGAAACGGGGTTGAGCACAGGTGCTATAGCCGGTATTGCTGTTGGTGCTACTGCTGCTGTACGTATTAATGCATGATAGATTACTCTAAAAACATTATTTATTTGACTAAAATTTTGTTTTTTTAAGGGTTTGTTTGGGATTGGGGCTATAATATTTTTTATATTAAGAAAGAAAAGGGCCGAAAAGAAAAAGCGTGAAGCATTAGAGGCAGAAAAACAAAAAGATCAACAAATCGAAGAACCGACGCATGTTAATTGGGTAGAACTTGAAAAGTATGCGGATTCTATGAGCCCTACAAGTCTACCAAGCCAATTTACCTATTCTCCTCGCCTAAATGATGATTCAACCACAATTGTCAGCAGTAGCCCAGTAGTAAATAAACCAAGTCCCATGCTGATTCAACAAGGATTAGATTATCAACGTCCAAATGCCATTGACGAAGAAGGCCCTAGTGGTGTAGCGAGATATCCGTCTTTACAGAAACCCGATGGTGCATAATCAGTAGTAACATAACGAGTTCTTTATCTTATGGAGTGGAACATATGTCAGTAATAATTTTTATCTTAATCTACAATAAAATCAAACCACAATATAATTTTAATCTGAATTTTAGGTTAGTCTTATTGATTAATGAATGTATAAGGATGCAAGTCGATTTTTTACCAGATTGAAAGGAAGTAATTCTTGCTTTTTACTTACTATAGCGACTTAAGCAAATAGTTACATCAGCTGTTTATATGCGACTGATACAACTACCAGTGAGTCATTTTCGATCAATATAATAAATTTTGACGCATGGCTCGCGATAAAGGAATCGCATATTACTATATATAAGGCTTAAGGGATTTCCCATTTATCTTATCACCACTATTTTATTTTTATTGTCATAACTATTCATTTAATTTCTCTACCCGGGCCTACTTTTCAGCTGAAATTTTAATTTTTAGTTGTTTACTTTTTGGACAAAATTTAAGAAAATAAATTTTCGGACAAACATTGCTTTTTTTTACCTGTAATGATCTTAATCCTTAATTAAAAGGAAACCGTGTCTGATATCGCGATACGATAATGAGAACATATTAGGCTTATTGTTTAGTTTATTTTTTTGGGTTTAAAAGCTTCTGGTCTTCCTTCGCCTTAAAGATTATTATCATATTTCTGGCAGCATTCACGTACCCTTGCCACACCTTTTCACATTTTTAGCAGCAATAACTTCACTACCCTTGAAGTTGGATCCGATCTTCCCGGATAACAATCTATTTTAATCCTTCCTTATATAAAGGATCTTATTTTCCATTTAATAAAAAGATATCTAGTTTTAGTCTCAAATAATTTAACCGTTTATTTCTTGGAATATTTCATGCATTGTTCATTAATTATGTTACAAAAATACTTGAAAGACGAATCTGCATCTATTGGATTTCTGACACCAATAATTACTAAATGTTCGAATGGTAAATTAAATAAAGACTAAAAAAATCTACACTTATTCGCAGACGAATCAAGATTTAACTTAACTTCAATATCAATTGTAAGGGGATTTGGTTTCAAAATGATAAACCTGCCAAAACGGATGTAACACTTTACGCAGTATACTAACTTTAGTGGACCGACTTTGTTCTTTGGAGCGACAGTACGCAGCTTCTAGCGTAAAAACAGCTCCTGTTATGTTCGTCGGTGATCGTGGCCACAGTTTCAATTCTACTATCAAAGGATACCTGCGTTATAGTGGACATTGGAAATCAAAAATTCATAGCCGTTACACTTCTGTTTGTATTACAAATGAACACAATACGTCGCTAACATGCTTATTTTGCTTTTCGAAAACAAGTCATCCGAACCGAATAGCTGAAGAAAACGGAAAGACCATAATAAAGCCAGTAAATGGAACCAGTATGTATTAGAATCCGGAGTGCATATCTGTTCGCAATGGACATTCTCACAAAGGAAGAGATTCGTTGTCATCCCTGGCCATAGGTCTTACTGGTCTAGCAAATTTGCTTTTTAAAACAACTTTTCCAGCATTATTAATCCGAACATCAGTCAATCCAATACTGATTTTAACCATTCTGCTTGAGCTTTCCTCAATCGAAACGTTAGTGGGCATGCTATCGATGATAGCCATACTTTTTAAAGGTTAGTTGACGAAATATACAATATACAAAAAACAGAAGTTTAAATTTAAAATACCTTTACAGCATTAAAGTTAGGTTGATCAATAAGCCAGTAATTTACTATTTCGCGGTGAACAGCTAGAACTGAAAGAAACAGGATCTAGTATTACCGTCCATAGAGTTGACTTGGTGTGTTATATTTATTGCCATCACCAATAAAAGTTCTACGAAGGATGTTAATCTGCGGTCTTGTTTATCAGACATAGGATCACAAGTTTGTGCATGTGTTTTATAAATAGTCCTCATGAAGTAAAACCATACCCCTTTTATTAAAGGTATGTTATACAACATATGAGTTCGAAACTGCAATATGACAACTCCTTCGTTTTCTTTTTGCTTAATTAGTCATAATCTAAAGAAAGGAGTAGTTGTTTTTTATTTACAGTTAAATACAATTCAGAAGAATTATTTTTTCGACCATGCAGGAGTCCACCTTGAAAAAAATCCTGTTTTATGATCGTCTGTTTTCTTTCCAATAAAAATATCAGGTCGAAGATCATGGTGTTCTTTACGATGGATACTATCCAAGGAATGACGCCCAACTTCCTTGCCAAATCCGCTGAACCAGCCTCGCTTTGTTTCTGGCTGGTCCATGCTATAACGCATCGGGTAATCATCAAATGTATGGTCTTCTTCTTCCTCGTGGTCTGATTCGTTAAATGAAGATGATGTACTATGCGTATAATTTAGACCGGTTAGCGGTGAACAAGGGGTGGTATAATCAAACCTTGAAATGTCCTGGGAATGACGCTCAAGCTCGCCATTCTTATTTGTCCCCAAATTGTAGGCTCGCTTCTCTAATGATAATAAATAGTTATCTTCGTCATAAGTATTTACAACACCATAGCCATAATAATCTTGTCCTTCAGAGCCGTCCGTTGTTGTAGATAGACTTGTAGCAGGAGAAGATGGTATGATACGAGGGCATTCATCAGAGGAGGAATGGGACGAGGGTATGCTAACATAACTTAGTGTAACAGAGTTTTCATCCACAGATGGTCTGTGCGGTAAACTCCGCTTTTGGGTAAACTCATAAGGCGTCATGGTCAACAAAGGTGGCGGCGGAGGCGTTGGCGGCAAAGGCTGTTGTTGCCGTCCTTCAAAGATAGATGGCATACTCGGTCTTCGCTTCTGTTTATCGGTACGTTTATATAGGCCGTCTTTTTGCGGTTTGACTTTAGCGGCTTTTAATAGGTGGACGATTTCGGTTTCATGTTTCGCTTGTGCGACGTCTAATGGCGTGGAACCATACTTATCCTTGAGATCCACCGTCGCATAATTTCGTAGTAAAAGGTCAACAATCTTAATGCACCCATTAGCACACGCCACATGAAGAGCAGTGGATCCTGTTGCTCCTGGCACTGCTTGTGACTTATCGACACAATGTTTCTTTGACCATCTATAGAATATGTGACAGGTCAATATGCATCTTTGTGCGTGCAATATTATATTTCAAGAGAGTTGCTTTTTACTTTTGCATATTGACATCGGCCCCTCGGTCAATGAGGTATTGAACAACAGCAATGTTGTTATCGCTAATGCAAGCTAATTGTAATGGCACAAAGCCATTCACAGTCGAGTCAATGGGTACACCATGGTCAAGAGCAAATTTTACAAGGCCTATAAAAGGGGAGTCTTTCAATATAAACAGGAAGTCGATAGCAGCAGTATTATTTACCGACATTGCCAGTAATTGCGGCCCAATGAAGACCTAACAAAGTGTCTTTTAATTTTTCCTTTTTCACGTCATGGCTGGTAGGTAACATTTTTTCTTCGTTTTTATGCAGTGAAAAAAAGAGCAACGAAGAAGAAGAAAAGAGGAATGAAACATTGTTATTTTAGTGCGGAAGTTTTAAAATATAGGGTTTAATAAAAAAAAAATGGATAATTAATAATGAAAAAGCTTTGCGGTTGAATGATGCTGTATATATTTTTTTTTTGGGGCTGATTACATGTAAGAAATAATGGTATAAATAGAAATAATTAAAGACGACCTTGTAATATGTATTCGATGCTTGTATTGATATATTCCTTCTTGGGAGTCATATCAAAGCCAAAGAAAGCACTCAATTGTTCTCGTACTTGCTTCTTGGTGATGCTCATCAAATTAGCCGTCTGAAGAATATTTCGAATCTCGGATAAAATTTCTTCATCCGAAGGGAACCCAGGCGGTGTCATTGGTTGCATACCGCCTTGCGATAAAGGTATAGAGAATTGGCTCATGGGTCGCATCGGCATTTCATATTCACTTTGATTGGCTCCAGGAATCATCATGTGCGGTTGCGCTCCCATCATACTACCTCCCATCATGGCACTGGAACGATCGTACATCATGCTACCATTTCCTCCTCCCATCATGGGTGTGATATGTCCACTGGTAGCATAATCCGGTCCAAAGCTATGTACAGACATTGCTTGCGAGCCTCTTGGCATAGGCGGTGTCATCATAAAATCTTGTGTAGCAGCCCCTCCGTATTCAGAACCCCCAATGACAGATCCCGTGAATCCCATCGGACTCTGTGCTCTGTTACCTCCTCGTTTTTCGTATCCAGCAACATTAGTATCTCTGTAGTAATCATATTCACCACCTGCTTGACTGCCACCGTATTGTGTACGGCTATCGTACATGGCTGATTGATTATTTCGAGATCCATGTGTTTGATAGCTCTTGTAAGTATTGCCAGTGACACCTGTCTCTTTACTTCCTGTGGAACCTAATTCCCAAAGCTCTTGTTCATACACACTCCATTTCTTTAGCGGGATCATCTTTTCGTCAAACTTTTCATCATCAGCAACAATAATTTTCTTTTGTTTTTTATCACCAACCACCACACGTGTATTTCCCCAAGAGAAATCGTCGAAATGCCAGAAAGAATAGATGGGTAAAAAGAAGGAGAAGACAGGAATAGCCAGGATATAAAAGATCATCCAACCTATATGCTGCCATTGGCGTTTTAAGATAAACAAGATGGCTTGCAAACCATAAATACCAGCCAACATACAAAGCGCCAAAATAGGAATAGGACCCGATTTGGAAGCAATTACATAAATGAGATATACGAGATAAATAACAGACACAGGTAAAGTCAGGGTACCAATCAAATCGATCAAGACTACGAATCGCATTGAGAAACAACAGAAACCACAAAGATCAGGAAGCAACACAACCTCAAACAGATTGTGAATCGTAGAATTAATCCATCGACGACGCTGTGATAACAAAATTTGCCAGCGATCTGGGGCCACAGTCTTACATTGAGCATGCGCGGTGAATTTCATTTTGTATTGAGGGAAATGCTTCATCATCAATGTGGTAAGGTATCGATCTTCACCCAAATGTAACAAGTTCTTTTTATGGAGTGTATCAACATGATTATCCGAGTAGTCATAAATAACCTTAGGAGAAATAATAAGCGGCTCATTTTTTACTGGAGTACGGATACGATACATACAGAAACAACCAGGTAAACAAGTAACAGACCCAAACAGTGACTCAAATGCTTTTGCAAGATGATGGGAAATATAGTACTCGTATACTTGAATCATGGTAGTCCAAGATCTATCTTCATTAACCAATTTCGTTTCACCACAAAGACCAATAATACGACCATCGTGCAACATACGAGAAATCATATGATTCAATGCATCTGCCATAACTTCAGTATCGGAATCCACCATGAGTATGTATTCATAAAATGAAGGGTTCACACCAATTACATTTTTGATTTGATGATACATTTCCAATTCAAGAGGAGTCATTTCACTATCAAAATGAACCTTGTTCAAGAAATTCATACATATCATTTGAGAATCACGTTTACCACGATTACCAGGCTTGGCACGTTCAGAAGCTTTACCGACCTTGACAATCACAACATAGGGGACAACATGACCTTCGCATTCATAAAGACCAGAGTATACTTTACCATAATTCAATTGCTTAGAACCTTCACCAATAGACTTGAACATCAAGGGCTCAGGATCGTTTTTAGTATCATACCCTAAAACGTCCAGGACGATACGAGGTGTAGGACGATCATTACCACTACCCATAATCATACCGTCAGCAATAATGTAAAGTAATTTACGCTTATCATCATAGTTCATGACAGTCAAAGAGTCAATGGTTTTTTTGAGAGATTCTTCATCCTCAGTATAACAAGGAACTTGACAAATAACAAATTTATCGTGGTCTTCCGGCGTAGGTGCACCACCAAACTGAAGTGCTGCCAAAAACTTGACGACAATAACAAAACACATGAGAACAGCAGCTGTCAAAAGCATATAATTCGTGAACATACAGCGTGCAGAATCTCGTTCATCCACATCACCGATATAAAAGAAATTGTTGAGACAGTTCAAGTTCATCTCTTGTTCTTCCAGAGTCATCGAACCACGATATTGATTCCATTTATCGGTAGCGTCTGTACCACTGAACTTGGTAAATATTTCTTCTACAGTTGGATTTAAAAAATGATAGTCTGTGGCAGTAGATCCAGAGTCAAAGATTTTGCTGGTAGACATGTAGTCATTGATATCATACACTTTGCCATTAATGGCAAGTGCTAAACGACTCCAACTTTGATAATCGGCATACAATTGGTTGATGGGAACAACTACTTTACCCTTTCGATAAAGCGTCATGGTAGGGATGAAGTAATCCCAATACCAACGAGGATCGGCCAATTTGGGTAAAGTGGGCACCGTACGTTGATCGCCTGAGTTGTGTACAAAATTAGCCAAGACAATCGTATTATTAGGAATGATTTTGATATTAGCAGAATTGACCAAGCCAGCACATGCCACAGTTAAGGGTGGGGGGACAGAATAAGAGACGTCTAAACCGGCGACTTGAGACATTAAATCGGGGGTACCAATATAGGCGGAAGCACCATGCTGACTTTTTGCAAAATTGGTAATATCGTAAACATGCCCACGAACACTGACATACATATCATCGGGTGTACCGTGTGCTTGAACATTAGCACCGGAAAACATATTTCTTGTTCCAGGGCAAATAACCTCACCAAGACCAACAATAACAAAGATGGTAATAGCAGAAAAGAAGAAAATAATAATACAGAGTGTCACTTTTTCACGCCATGCCATTTGTACATCTTCACGCTTCATTTTACCAAACCAGCTTAAGAAGGGAGATGGAATCCACCATGTCATTAACCAAACAAATCGGATCCACCAGATACGAACAGCTGTAATTGGCATTTCTTCTACAGATTCGTTTTGCGGTGTGTGATAGTCTTCCACCATTTTACTCATGTCCATATTTGGGCCAAATCTACAATAAAGTAACTGTTAGGTATAGCTTATAGGAATAATTTGTATTTTAAGTCTTACCCGTCTGAAAGTCCTTTCATTCCCCATTCAGACTCTTCACCCCATTGACTGCCTTCCATGTCACGTTTCATGCCATCGTCACTATCCATGTAACTAGCACCATCTTCAAAGTGACCACCTTGACCCATATTACCCATATACACTGGGTTAGGAGGCAATAAACGACCATCTTGATAGTGACCTACAGGAACAGCTGCAGCTGCTGCAGCAGCAGCATTGGCCGCCATATGTTGCTCAATGTGATGAGGTAATTCTTGTTTAGCTTCTAATCCTTTAGCACGATCACGCTCTTCTTTTTCAGCAGCACGTAAACCATCTTCCAGCTCTTTCCAGGTTTCGTAAGAAAACCACATCATATCATGACCAATAAAAGCTTGAGGCTCAACCCAGTTCATGATGGCGCGCACATTTTCAACTTGTTCTCTCTCGGGCTTTGTATGATCAATTTGTAACGAGTTTACAAAGTTTTCATATCGCATCAGGAATTCACCAAAAGTATAATAATTAGCGTAGTCTACAGCACTACGGAAGGTTAAATCGGGCAATAAGAATGCACGGACTTGGGCTTTAACACGTTTAGGGTCAAATACGTCCGGTGATTGGGTATCATTGGGTCGGATATGAATAATATTGTAGATACGAGTATCAGACATGGTATAAAATAGATCTCGTAAAGTCATGTAGAGTTGATCCATCACAGTAGTAACTTGCATATTTTGATAAGCATCTTCTGCATCATGAATTAATTTTTGTTTTCGCATTTCATCTGCATCGGGCTCTCCACCTTCAGGAATGGCCGGGTCTCGCACATTATTACCACGACGTTTATTAGGTCGTTTCATTGAAGGTGCACGAGTAGGCTTACTTGTCAATTGTGCCTTAACAATGGTTCGGTCATCCTTAGGATGGGATTCGGTTGCCATAGCCGAGCTTTCAAAAAGATTGGAAACAAATGTGTTAGTACTGTTCTCTCGCAACAGGCTGACAAAATCCGGCGAAAGATCGTCCAAATTCTTTTCCAAAAAGGAGTCCACGGTGTAATGCACACAACCAGAAAAATGGTTGATACCGAATGAATATGCATGTCCTGATTTGGAAAAGGATGGATGCGAGCCGTACGTACGCTGAACATTAGCCAAAAAATTTGCATTGGTAGCATCTGTAGCTCCAGTTTGGTATTTGGCACAGTCTCGATCCATTGCACCGACAATACCTCCAAGCCCTAAAGCTGCAGATTTGTTCACGTTTTTCTGGGTATCTTGTTCTTTGCCGATCAATAGTTCAAGACAAGCAGAGTTGTCCATAGTAATTATTTTGGGAAGTGGAACACCGTCGCGCATCATAGCGCCACCCATGCCTTCAGTGTCGCTGAAACGTTGGTCGATAATGAATTGATTAACCCGTTCATTAGCAAAATTAGCACAGAATTCTTCAAATCCATTTGATTTAAAATTTTGGAAACCAAATTGATCAAGAATACCCACGAAATTAGCAGGTTCGCCATCATTATAACATATTTTGGTATTTAAAGTTTCGACAATCCATAAAAACAAAACATGGTAAAGAGCCCTTGCTAAAGCATCTCTTTGCTCAGTTGCACCTTGAGTATTTAAAAACATTGTGCATAGTTCTTTACGGATTAATCTAAGCTTGTAAGTCAATGATTGTTCGAGTTTTGTAGGTGATACACCTAATATAGCGGCGACTACTTCCAAAACATCATGATTTCGAATACAACATGCTTCCTGTGCTTGGTTTCCGGCGTCGTTATCATCTTGGAATTGAAGGTTACCAATGTGTAGAATAGCGGCCAATAACTGGAAGATTTGAGTGACAGTTTTTGCTTTGAACCCACAAACTTTAAGAGAACTCTTGAGATCGGCAAAAGCAATTTCATCATTGATTTCAGGTACCTTGATGGTTTTGGATTGAGCAAGATAATTGAAAGATTCAGGAGGGAAGTTGATATGAAGGGCTATTTGTTCTTCTTGGCTTGTACCGGCCAACAATGAATAAAATACATTGAACGATCGTTCTTCTTTAGGAACAAAAGTAATTCTTGATTTATCAAACGCATAGGTCAAAGTTTTCGCTCCAAGAATACGACCTCTTTCGGAAAACTGCAGCTCTTGAAACATACCATACTTTGAAGCGGAAGAAGTTTGTAGGGTTTTGGTATGACCAAAAGCTTCAAGAATGACAAGCGAATTTTGAATTTGTTGTTGTAATTTTGTTTCTTTTTTAGAATGGGTTGATAATAAAAGGATTTGGTTCAATAGATGTGATCTTGTTGTACTTTTACCAGACCCAGTTATGCCACTAATAAGAAATAAGAAAAAAAAAAAAAAGGATTAATTTTGTATGTCCAATAATAGATTTGCCCTTATTATATGTGTGTATTATCTCTTCTCCTCTGCCCCCCTTTATGTTCCTGGTAAAATAGAAACCAGACCAATTGCTAACCCCGACTGAGAAGCTTTTTACCTTAATATGATACTTTGATCTTCACCCGTTCTACGCATATGGAAGTAAACCCTCGCAGCTAGATCATAAACATGGGGTTGCATAAAAGACTTATTCTCTGCAACATTTCTATAACCTATATCAGCATAAGATTTGAGAGTAACATCATTTAATATTTCCAAGGGTTGGTATGGATTGACAACAATTAGATTAGAGTGACCAGAGCGAGTATAAGGTTGATTGCGCTTAAATCGACTAGACAACAGATTTGTGATACTATCTTCCGTAGGTGGTTGTTGTTGCCCGTTACTTAGCAAACATGTCAAATCTATACGGGAATCGTCTTGCATTCTTTCTTGATCAAATCAAGTTCAAAGAAAAAAAGATAGCAAAGGAAGAAAAGACCAACGAAATATAAGAAAAGAAGAAGAGAAAATCAGATGCATTTATTATAATATTCACCCTGTTTTTTAAACACTCTTTCTCCTATTATTTGGTGCAACGTTGAATTTCTTTTTGGCTACACACTGCTATTTTTACTTTCTCCCCTTTTTTGGCTCTGTGACTGTTCATAGGAGTCGCCTTCCAAAAAAAAAAACAAAGAAAAAGAGACGCGTTTAAACATTTTTTTTAACACTTTTGAAAGGGCACGAAAAAAAAAATGAAGATTTACGAGTCCATCAGCCGAAAGGTATCCAAAAGAATGAAGAACCTCAAGTTTATAATCTCATAATCATGTCTAGGAATTAGAGGAGCGGTTTAAACCACTAAAAGCCACCTTTTCACCTTGGCCTTTTGCAGTAACCTCTATCAAAGGTATCAAACGCCGTGAAACTACTCAAACTGGGCAGGTTAACTACATTGTTGAATTTAAAGATGGTCAAACTAGACAGGTAAACCAACTGATAACAAAGAACGCCCCTTCTTTTTCTCCTAACTATTTTTTTTATTGTAAAAAATAGATCCCTGCAAAAAGTTTAAATGTAACCAAAAAGAAATTAGTTGAGGATTTCGAACTTCAACACTTTCGTGATTCACAACAACCTGTCACCAGGAAAAGGGCCACCAATTCCTTCAAACCTAGAATCGATGCTAAAAAAAAAGCTCGTCTCCGAGGCAGAATCGGCAGCAACGATGACAGTGCTCCAGCGAGTGTCCCAAGCTCAGACAACAGTGACAACGAAGAAGACGATACACGCGCAGTATCTGCCACTCGAAGCGGACGAAAATCTACTCAAAGTAAGACTTATCAAACCGAATTTTACGCTGGAAAATTAGGCGAGAAAAAGCGCAACACACAAATAGTTCATGTTCCTATACCGGAGGATCCCGATTTTATTGCGCATCACTCAGAACTATGTTATCGTTGTAACGAATCGGGAAATCATAAAGGTCCTATTGATGTACCCGTGGGTACTGACGCTAGAAAACAACGCTTATTATTATGTAAATCATGTTCATATTCGATTCACAATAACTGTTTACCTCAATTTATCGGCCCTTATTTTGAAAACGGCCAAATGACCTGTGTGAAATGTCAACGCAAAAACTCTTGTGTCGAATGCCACAAAACCATTCCTGAAAAAAACGATACAAAGTTAGCCTTCCGGTGTAATTTTTGCTTCAGAGGATTTCACAACAAATGTATCAAAAAGGGTGTGTCGTCTGATCTTGTCGAAGAAACCAAAGATACGGACCCGGAAGCCATTTACGCGAATGGGATTTGTTTTGAGTGCGCAAAATTCGGTCAAAAGCATGGTTCCATCGTTGCCGAAAGAACAGTGAACAACAAAACCGAATTTTTGATAAAATGGAAAAATGTTTCTTATCGTCACACAAATTGGGTATTAGAGAGTTGGATGCAAGGAGCTCAGTCCACTGCCTACAGAGCTTATATCAAGAAACGTTCAGAACAGGACTTTGTCACACAAAACGGCATTCCTATCGAATGGAAGACTGTGGATAGAATTTTGAATGTCGAATGGTTAAATAAGAGTAAATTGAAAGCAAAGAGAATTTTGGCTGTGTATAAAGATACTAGTTATGAAGACGGTAAAGAAATTCTATGAATCGTATTCTGGAGATTATCTATTTTTAACATTATTCTAAATTTAGCTGTATGGGATGATCCACCTACAGAGGATGAAACTGAATTTTATCCAGATTACGAAATTGCCCTCAAAAGATACATCCTAGCCAGTAAAGTTAAGCCCCCAATCGGTGTTAGACAGTTGATCTCTGATGTGCGTAAAAGTGCAAAGACTGAAAGTTACGAAAAGCATGAAATTAAATCGCAACCCGGATTTATTACCGGTGGTACTTTGATGAAGCATCAACTGGAAGCATTAAAGTAAAATGTGCCCTCCATCCCTCCCTTTTATTTATCAGGATACTAACAATATTAATATTAGCTGGTTACTATATCAATGGGAAAATAAGCAATCATGTATCTTGGCTGATGATATGGGATTAGGAAAGACGATTCAAATCATTGGTTATCTTTATACATTGTATAAAAAATTTAACATATATCCGTTTGTGATTGTTGTACCCAACAGTACCGCCACCAATTGGATCCGTGAATTTAATAAGTGGGCGCCGGAAATGGTAGTGGCGCCATTTTTTGGTGGCCAGACCGGTCGTACATTAGCGATGGACAATGAAATCTTTGACAACCGAATTAACATAAAATGTCATGTTGTTGTCACTACGTATGAATCGTCCATGGAATCAACAAGATTACAAAATATTTTTTGGGCAGTCATGGTGGTGGATGAGTCACAACGTCTCAAGAATGACCAATCCTCATTATTCAAAACTCTCAAGAACTACAAGGTGGATCAAATTACTCTGTTGACAGGCACTCCGCTTCAAAATAATCTACGGGAATTATTCAACATCATGAATTTCATTCAGCCTAAAGACTTTCATGGTAGTGAAGCGGCTGGATATGATGACATGACAAAGTTGAAGGTAGATGAACTTCATAGTCGATTGAGACCCCATTTCCTAAGACGTACTAAGGAAGAAGTGTTAAAGACATTACCACCAAAATATGAACTGATCGTACCTCTTTCCATGACCCCCTTACAAAAAGAAGTTTACAAGCAATGCCTCAGTAGAGAAATTTATGAAACATTGAATCTTGCCACAGGCTCCAAAATTCAAAGAGGCTTATCCAGTATTTTCATGAATTTAAGAAAGGTCTTAAATCATCCTTACCTTTTAGACGGTGTTGAAACAAGTCACCCCACACCCGAGGAGACCCAAAGTGCTATGATTAATGCTTGTGGAAAACTAATGTTATTTCATCAAATGTTTCCTAAGCTGAAGGCTGCTGGACATCGTATCTTGTTATTCTCCACCATGACCCGCGTTTTAGATGTTTTAGAAGATTATATGACATTTGAAAATATTGGGTATGTTCGTTTGGACGGTAGTTGTAATGAGCGTAGTCGTGTCAGAAGTATCGATGCCTTTAACGCTCCTGGCTCAAAGATCGACGTCTTTCTACTTTCAACCCGTGCTGGTGGTGTCGGTATCAATTTGACTACAGCAGACACAGTTATTATCTGGGACTCAGACTTCAATCCTTATGCTGATTTACAAGCCATTAGTCGTGCTCACCGTATTGGACAAACCAATATGGTGCTCATTCTTCGTTTAATGACTCGTTTAACCGTGGAGGAAAAGGTACTTCAAATTGGTAAAAAGAAAATGGCCCTTGAGCATGTCGTAGTCGAACGTATGAAAGAAAATGAAGAGGATAAGATTGAGGACATTGAGTCCATTCTCAAGTTTGGTGCTGAAGCTTTGTTTGCCGACGATGATTCCACAGATGTGCAGTATGATTCTGCCGCGCTCGATAAATTGTTAGATCGTGAAAGATATCGCGAGGCAGCAATTGAAAATCAAAAAGAAGAGATTCGTGCTGCTGAAGAAGGAAAGACAAAGGAAGCAGAGCAAGGTGTGAATTTCTCCTTTGCTAAAGTATGGAAAGTAGATGGTTCAGTGGAGGAGCTTCCGTCTGATGAGGATGGTAATCAAAAAGACGATACTTCTTCTGATTTCTGGCAAAAGTTCCTTAAGGAGAAAGAGATTGAAGCAGAAAGGAAAAGAGAGGAAAAGCGCCTAGCTGCAGAAAATCTTGGTCGCGGTGCTCGTAAAAGAGCAGTAGTTGTAAGGCATATCATTTGTTATGTTTCAACTTTTTAACTAAGCCTTTCTCAAAGACTTATAGTGAAACTAAAGAGTCAATGCCAACAAAAGACAAAGGTTCAACTATCTTAGATCCAGAATTTAATTTTGAGGAAAATGAGAAAACTGATGAGGAATTGGAAAATTTGGGACAGAAAGCTATTGAACAACCTAAACAGAGGCTCTCAACTAAAGAAATTGCACCCCGACCTGTGATAATGCATGCCGAGCAAAGCTCTTTCCAGAACATACATAATATGCAACCAATTCAACTCAATCGACCCTATCAAGAAAACTTATATACTGATATGTTTAATGAATCACTTCCTTTTTTTAATAGAATGAAAAACATAGCCAGCAAAGCCTTTTATGACAACGTTCACTTAACCGAAGCCTACCACAACGGTACGAAAGTGTTATACAACGAACTGGACAAAGCTATTGATGATCGATTTATTGAGCGTGACTTCGTTGTCCAATTTAGAGCTGGCTTAGCAAGAAATATTGATCAAACTGTGTTGCAAGGTATCTTTAGATCGCAAATCGCTTTATTACAGGAATTGAAACATCGTCTCAATGTCTTTATCCGCGGCGAAATGGAAATGCATTTTAATAATCTGTATGCCTCGCGGAAAAGAATACCAACGACTCAGCACCGTGATAATCGATTATCTGGAGAAGACGACCGTAGAAGACGTGAAGCTGAGCAAAAAACCTCAGAGGCTGTGCTTTCCAATCAACAAGGCAGAGGCAATGCAATAGATAATCAAATGCATTTTGGTCTGGTCCCAATACAAAAAAAACCGGCTCATCAGCCTGTGCCCCATCAACAACATGCTGAATTACTTGCCCGACAACAAGTGCAGCAAATTGCTTATGCCCAAAACTACGCTCAAAATGAGGCTCAACAGCGAGTTCTTGTCCAACAAGCTGCGCAACAAGCTGCTGCTCAACAACAACATGCTGCTCAGCAACATGCTGCTCAAAAATATGCTGCTCAACAATATGCTGCTCAACAACAGGCTGCTCAACAACAGGCTGCTCAACAACAGGCTGCTCAACAACAGGCTGCTCAGCAACAGGCTGCTCAACAACAGGCTGCTCAACAACAGGCTGCTCAGCAACAGGCTGCTCAACAACAGGCTGCTCAACAACAGGCTGCTCAACAACAGGCTGCTAAACAACAGGCTGCTCAACAACATGCTGCTCAACAACATGCTGCTCATCTACAAGCCGCTCAACAACAATATGTTGCTCAACAAGAAACCCGTGCAAAGGAAGAGCAGCAGCAACAACTTTTGGAACGTCAAAAATCTATTGCGATGCAGCAAACACAGAAACAAGTCTTTGAGAACGAGCCAAAAAAGCAAATGCCAGAAGCTTCCCTGCAATCTCAGTCTTCTGCTCCTGTGCAACCATTGACACAACTTACCCCAGAAATGGCTTTGGAACTACAAAATTATCTCATACAGCACCAAGGACAGCAAGTTAACTTACAAGATTTCTTTAGCAGCATGTCTAAGAAGAGTAAAGAAGAAGAAAAATTGAAAGAGGCAGCAGCAGCAGCAGCAGCAGCAGCAGCAGTAGCAGAACAACATCGTCAGGCCGAGGAAGCACTTAAGGAAAAACTGCGGGTGGATGCGTTAACTCGCAGCGATATGATTTCAACCAGTAATATACACCTTAACTCCCAAAACTCGTCACCTAGACCGCCATACGAAGGTATGAATCCACCGCCTGACCCATACCATGTTAATATAATGGGAATCGAAACACTCTCCAGAAAGAATGCCGAATACTTTCAAAATGTCAGTCCAGAAATCAAACGCTCTTTATTTAACGCACCACCTCCTGTTCCAGATAAGCATGCAGTTGATAATTTTGAAAAAACCGCTTCTGTATCCCCTTCAATAGTATCTCCTTCTACATTAAGCCCAACCCAAATTGAACGAAACTATCAAGAAGCGATACGAAAGCTTCAAAACACAAATCCAAATAATCAATAAATTACGGATAGGGCATTTCGCAAACAATAAATTGTATTAACCAAATATTTTGAAACAAAGAACTTTTATTAGTTTAAAGAAATTTTTTTAAGAAATTAATATGGTGTTGTCGTTAGGGGATCAATTTGAATGAAATTATAAGGGTAATTGAATAGTAGTAATGATGTGGTTGGAAAAGGGAAAGATATATATTTACATAATAATTTGAGGTTCAGTGATATTTGTAGAAATACCTTTGTGAGGCAAAATGGATCCACCATTGATATATATTTCATCATTGACAGTTACATCATCGCCAAGAACAGAACACCCCTCAATACGAGACCAACGACCGATTGTGGAGTTCCAACCAATAATACTGGAATTAACCCAAGCAAAATCCTTGATTTCGACGCCTTCTAAAATAACACAGCGCTGAAGGCGAACACCGTCACCAATAACAACATTTGGTCCAACCGTAACATTTGGTCCGATACGACAATCCTTACCAATCTTCGCAGATGGGTGGACCATGACGTTGCCTTTGTGAACGTATTCTGAGGAGGGGTGTACTAGATTTTCGGGCTTTTTCTTGGCTAAATGAGATAGATAAAGACAGGTTCCGGTTAAAAAGTCTTTAGGTTGGCCAATATCCATCCAGAAACCATCGAGGTCGAAAGTATGTAATTGTCCTTCTTGAGCAATGAATGGAAAGACTTCCTTCTCGATGGATGTGGGCTTGAGCTAGGTAAAATGGGTTGAATTTTTGGACGGGTAGTATTTGTTTATAAAGAATATATATACCTCGATACGATCCAAGACAGATGGACTCAAAATGTACATACCAGCGTTAATCTTGTTTGAAATAAATTCCTTGGGTTTTTCAACGAATCTTTCGATTTTTGTACAGCCAGGTCTATTGACTACGACACCATACTTGGAAGGATCGTCCACTTTTGTGACAGCAATGGTTCCTTCACCGCCGTGGGACAAATGAAACTCCGTTAATTGCTCAAAAGGAAAATCACAAATCACATCACTGTTTAAGACAAAGAAGGGCGAATCATCTTTGGTCAAGATATCACGAGCTAAAGCTAAAGGTCCAGCAGTGCCTAATGGTTCAGTTTCAACAGAAAAGGTAATTGTCACATTGTAAATTGCCTCATATTCTTTTAAAGCTGCCACCATAATTTCAGGTCGATAATTGACAGCCAAGACAATATCGGTTACACCAGCCTAAAAATATTTAGGGTTTAAAATTGATGTCATATCATTTAATGGTTTAGATCCCTTTTAATTTTACCTTTGCCAAACTTTCAATTTGGTGAAGAATCATGGGTCGGTTGGCGAATTCTACAAGAGGTTTGGGGAGTGTAAGGGTAAGAGGTCTAAGACGTGTACCGAAGCCTAATATAAGTTGATTAGTATCTATTGTGATCGATCATGGTCATGCTTTTTTTTTTACCTCCAACAAGAATAAGTGCCTTCATTTTGGGATAAGATGTTTAAAATGGGATATAAAAATGCAAAGAACAAAATAAAAATGATGTTTAAAATTGGAGAGTATTTATAGTGAATTGCAGAATTTTTGAATTCAGCCCAAATAGCTCGTAGATCGTTTTTTATTTATTTAGAAACACAGCCAATATAACTGATAAACTAAAAAGGCACTAAGTCTTGGGCGAAACATCATCCCAATAGTCAGGCCTTACAGAATTTTAATTACATTTGGTATGTCTTTATTTTATTTATTAGCAAGTCTCGGTTAGAATATAAATAAAGGAATCTTCAAAAGCGAAGGAATGAAAAAAATAAAGGACCCGGGTTGCTTTTTTTGGATTAAATTTGTTTTCTTGAACATTCCATATCACTGTTGTCCATTCTCGATCAATGCTACTTCAATTAAAGTTTTCCCACCTTTTTTTATTTATTTAATTGAGGTATGCCATTATGAAAGCAGCACCAGTTGCTTAAAATGAGAAAAATGTTCGAAATGCAGTTAATAGCTCTACATATTTATGGTTTGTATAGATTCCATTCTACCAAAATACGTCCACGTTTTCTCTTTGCAATTTTAGTTCCCAATAATACTAGCTTTATATAAACTAAATATATATGCTTTTTTTACTGGATTTCGCGACTTTATTCGAAATATGAAGAAAAAGGGTTCAATTTATAAAGTGGTGATTGTGTACAAAATGCATCTATTAATTATTATGTGTAACTTTTTTTTTTCAGTTGAGAATTGAAATAATCATAACGGCAGACGTGAAAACAGCTATTCCTACGGCGGTCAACAAGGGTAGAAATGATTCGCGGAAAGATGATCCTCCGCCTAAATAGCAAGTGGGACAAAACATTGCTGGGAACAAAAGAATTAGAAAAACAATTTTTGAAAAAAAAAAACAAGAACTTACAATCGGTTCGCCCTACGTAAGCTTCAGTCGAATACATGGCAACTACTAATCGGGAATCAGGCATCAGCCAACCAGGACTAGGGAAAGCCTTGGGACCTCTCTGATCGTATACCCACACTGTGTAATATCCTACCATCAAAGGAGAACCAGGTTGGAGATGGGCCAGGTCCCAATTAGCTGAAGTAGCTGTACCTGGTACGATTGTTGCAGTAAACGTTTGTTTTTGAGGATTAGCTAATGCAACTGTTAAATTGGCTGGCTGCACTTTGAGCACATTGGGATCAACTGTCCATTCAAAAGTAATATTAGATACACCGATTTTATAAAGCGGCGGGAAAGTTTGATTAGGGATAGGCTTTTTCCAAGTTAAATAAGCAGGTGGGATATCATTAGAGAAAGATGCATATGTTGGCTTTCCAACAAATGGATTGGCGTTATTAGGTGGAACAGATTGTGTTGCATTCGCATGTGTGCCGTTACTAGGTGGGGAAACAGCGGTGTTCATTGGTCCACCTCCTGGTTGTTGCTGCTGGGGCATACTGTTTCCAACTGGTGGTCCTCCGGAATTTGTCTGGGCGGTTACAACAGCTGTAGCTGTTGGTGTTGGTTGTGGTTGTTGTGGCTGTTGTTGTGGCTGTTGTGGTTGTTGTGGATTATTGTTAGCATCTGTTGGCTGTGGTAAAGATGGCTGTATACCACCTTTATCGAGGCATTAGTTATCATATGGGATTAAAACTTGTCGTAAAAATATGACTATATGTATATATACCTGTTTCTTCAGCTCGTTTGATGTATTGCCCATGGGCATCCACTGTCCAGACAATAGGTAGTAATAAAACAAAATATATTATGTAAATACGCATTGTATATATTGGTTTTGATATAAGAGAGAAAAGAGGAAAAGAGAGAAGACAGATTTTGTATATATTGCTTCCTTGTTTATCATAACATCTTTGATCCCCTATAATCCGTATATATATATAAATAAAAAGGGGGTCCAGAGGAAGGAAGGGAGGTATAGTATAAGGGATGCATCATTAATACGGGGAGAACATCCATGTAACAAGGAAAAAGCCTAAAAATAATTATTTATTGAAATCCAAATAACAACCAACAAGGAGGGGAAAAGGGGAGGAATCATTAAGATGCGCGATACTCTAAAATGGATATTAACTGGACATCATGATTTTCGGAAATTCCACCTGTACTTGCAGTAAATCCAATCCATGCTTTCTTTGAACCATTCAAATATTTTTTGAAGTTTTGATTTTGTATCTTTAGTACTTGAATATAGTTTTGATCATTAGACTCTCCTAACCCAATTTCAATATTGCCATTACTCAAAAGTCTGATCTTTGACTTCATCCATTTGCCATTTGCAAGCAAAGGTATGCGTGATGTATGACCTAACGAATATCTATGATTTGCTGAATTTTCCAGCGGCGGTAGTCGTGCTTGAATACTTATATGGTTACTGGATGGGTCATCACATCGATCCAAGCTAAAGTAAAGACAACAACAAAAGAAGCGGTGCATTTATAAGCAAAACAAACATGTACAAAAATATTTATAAACCCTTACCTTTGATATGTATCAAACTCGACCGCCATACTAAATTCAACAACAAATCTGGTTAAATAAAAATAATAATTTAAATCGCTTTGTGTCTTCTTCATACCTATTTTTAATACCACCATATCCCAATTCGCATCCACCTCCTCCCAATTCTCTTTCACTTTGTGCTTGAATAATAAAGGCGAATCCATCGGCACCACCTGAAGCTGGCAATCCTTTCTCATCCGTGATACGAAAGGCAAATTCGATTTCGATGCCTTCCAAATCGTCCAAATCAACAGTTCGTTTGCAATATACGGCACCTCTTTGGTCTGAAACTGCTTTAGTAAGTCGAATAATAGGATCACCAGTTATAAATGATTTACTGTCACACTGCATGTGAGCCGTTCCCAATAAGGCCAATTGACTTTCATTGTTTTGGATAAATATAGGGTACTTCTCTAATGCAAAATAAAATCAATATAGATCAAAATTGACTGTTAACTTTTTAAAAATCATTACTTAAAGCATTATTTTGTTCTAGATCAGCCATATAGCTCTCATTAATCAAAGAAGTTTCTCCTCGACTTGTCCGCCATATCAGAGCTCCTTTTAATATGTTCAGTTTTCATGTTCATGTACAGTACGATATACATACCGCTTTGTCTACCTGGAAGATTAGCATCTTCAATTATAACCTTTTTAACATCTTCATTTAATTGAATCAACTCCTTTAGTCTTCTAGCACTTAATTCGTCCCGCTTATATTGATCAAAATGTTGTTGACGTTTTACAGTCATTCTGTCTAGAAACTGTGGTTACAGGGTCAGCTCGAATCGTAAACAGTTTTTTATTACGCTTTACCAAAGCTAACTCGGATTCCTCTATTAAATTACGTCTATTCAGAACATCAACCCAGTTTCTAGTATACCTCTTTGTCACATCTAATGCTTCATATGCAGAGAATGCAGTACAATAATTAAGTTTCTTATTCCATCCTACGCTATACAGTAAAGGCTAATTTGATATTATTAATACATGTCATCAATAATTGTGATATACATTACTTTGTCCCAAGCTTCTTCGCATGAGTCACAGTGTATCCATCTTTGTTCATATTCTGAATATATTTCTGTCCAAACATGGTCACTTGTATCGTAAACAATTCGTGCTTCCGATCCTACCGCACGGCAACACAGGGTGAAGCACTAAAAAAAAAATCAGGTCTTCCATCCTGTCAGTATCTGAATAAAAATAAAAATGCTTACATTAGCCCACTCTCCACATCTACCTCGCCTTGTTTCAAGCAATTTTTCGGGATCACTGCAATTTTTTGTTGTTAATGTAAGCAGCTTTACAAGAAAATCACAAAAAGGTAGACTTTACTTATATCGTGGAAAACGTGTGATGGTGTTACAGTCTAAGCAGAGATACCTTTCAACCATTCCGGCTCCATAGCTCAATTCGACTTCATTTGGCTGAGTAGTACCAACTGATTTTGTCTGAGTCTATATAGAACCATTTTTAATGCTTATCACATATCGGTATTAATGCATAGCGGCTTACATTTTGACAGTTATCACACGGAGCGCTATCAACCCAGGTAAAAAAATCAGTTTTAAACCAGTGTAACAGGCGTTGGACTACATGGTCTTCTAACGACCCTTTTTCATCTCTTTCCTCTAAAATAATCTCTGCTTCTTCGTAAAGTTTTTGAAGAGGAATAATGTCCAATGCTTTTTCCTGTTAAGTTGTTTAAGTTTAAATACAGGTCACTAATTCGAGTACTTTACCAATAGTGTTTCATCTTCATGTCTGAGTACGACGCGACTATTAGATTCCAGCTGTTCTAGAAACGGTTTGGAATGCAAGTTTGTTTTTGTACGTGAGCTTATTAAATTGGTCCATTGTTGAGTTAAATAACGTGCGATGTCATTAATCTCGTCTTTATTCATTGTTTGGATAAAGAGGCATCATACTCCGATTTTTTTGTTGAATTTTAGCAAGAAGTAAAGTCTTTTCCGTGTAACAATAAATTCTTACTTGTTAAGGGAACAAATTAGTGTTCATAAAAATCCATACATAATCCTTAAAAAATCTGAAGATAGTGAAAGAAAACCGTACATATTACTGTGACCTGGATAAGTAATATAATGTCTTCTGAATGATGACAGACCACTTTCTTTTTTTTCAGATAATAGACTAAGAGATTTGAGCAGATTTATATCCTTCCGTCGTTTTCTTTTAAGTTATGCATACAAAAGCACTAGTTTAAGAAACGTATCAATCCCCTGGATAATTCGAAGTTACGCGATCCGATGCTGTATTCGGTCGATCCGATTACATAATGCTATCTTTCACTAAGGTATTTCCATATACAGTGGGACACTGCTATTGTTTATACTTTTAGCTCTAGTAATAAGCAAAGCCGCTCTCCAATGGCGAATTATAATTCTTTCTAACCTCATTATAAAATACTGAATAATTCAGAATAGGACTGGTGTTACTCATTTTAGTAGACATAACAGTTAACTGTCAATATATAGTATTTGGCCTTCCTTTACTGACTCAATAATTGCAACTGCTTAACACAATCTATAAAACAGTCGGAATCAACTATTATAGCCTCTTAAAAGGCATTGTCAGAAATAATATAATCAGTTAATTTTCCATGCAAAAAATTGTCTATTGTGGACAGATCATGTAGGAGGTTCCAACAAGTACCCACTTTCGTCTACAAGCTTTGCGATTGGTAATGTACTAAAGACTAGAACAAGTATCATCGAGTGCTCTATTGTAAAATAATAAATTAGTGGATAGAGGCAAATATATGTCGTTAAAATAACTTTGATTCTTCTAGTTTTTCCAACACAGTACAGAGATCTCGTTTGAGTATGTATTCAATGATTGCCAGTTGAATGAACGCAAATTAAACTTTAGAAGTGCGCAAAACAATGACTTGTTGCAAACCTCTTGAGACAAGTATCGGAGGGAAATGTCATTTCTATTTATTCCCGTAACGTATAAATCATTCAATACATTTATATGAATGATTCGCCTCTGTCTACTAACTGTGTGTCAAATCGTAGCAGTAGTATCTACGGGATACCCGAAAAAGTTTTAAAAAATGCTTTATTTTAGCACCTTATCAAAAACCCGCTTTAAGTCATTACAAAGAACAAATAATGTCATCATTGCTATAACGTCCCACCAAAATATTGTTACACAAGCTAAATGACGTTTATAAGAGCTAACTTAAATTGGAAAAAGGCTATACATTGATTTTATTGAAGTTTTATACAGGTTATTCATATAATTACAGAAACACAAGCAGTTCAATTGCAGACTGGTCTATCAGTGGTTTTACTCATCTGTACCACGATATAACACCTCTTGCTCAACCCGAAGTTGTTCTAGTTCAGGTGCTAATCCTGAGAATAAGTCTTGGGCCTCTCTAAAGTAAGACAATTGGATTTGAACAAAATCAGCTAAATCACGAAGTGTTTCAGGCTAAAGATAAAAATATATGGGTTAATGTCGAACTATTTGAAGTGTTTTTCATTGACTTACGTCTGCCAATAAAGTCTTCATGGCATGAGTTGCTTCTTCAACAGCACCGACAAATTCATCTTCCGCTTGCTCTACTTCAAGACGAGCGGCATCTAATTTACCGGGACTTGACTCTCTATAGTGTGTCTTTGAAGCGTCTAGTGCTAGTCGCTTTACTTGTACCTGACGTCTTGCCTTCATTGTACCATCGATAGTCGTCTTGAGGGTGACTTGCATTGGCGTATTAAACTTTGCAACAATTTCATGATCCATGGTCAATCTAGCATTGCCTAGCTTTTCAGAAGCAACACCAAATTTTCCAAGAGCAATACCTAAAGGCTCATCTCTACCAAATTGATCAGACCCATTTAAAGCAACACGGGAGAGTGCATGAGATAAAGTTTTGGGATGATCAGGTTTAGTTACTGTTGGAACATTTGGTGCATCAGTCTGTGCACGATCGGAGACTGATTTCGATAATTGTTGGATTTGGTTAGATACAGTACTGGTAAAGCCTAAAAGAGATTCTTGGAGTTGCACAGGATAGTCATAAGCAGGAGTGTTATATGTCTTGGCTACTTTGAGAAAATTATGATGAAGTTGGGCAAGTGTATCCACGCGCTATAATTACATAAATGTTAATAAATTGTTTGCATGTTTTTTTATTTCGAAGCTATTAATAGACATTTTCTTTTAATTACCTTCTCTAGATCCCTATATTCTTGAGGAAGTTCAGTAATTCCTTCGGCGGTCCCAAACTTTTCTTCAGCGTACTAAAAAATGAAATGGTGTTAAAAGTCCTATTTTTTCTTGGGATACCAAGGCCTTGATGTTATACCTGTCTCAGCTGGCCTACTCCCTTGCCAAACTTTTGGGCTATGGGATTGAGTTTAGAGGAAATTGTTTCAAAGATAACGGCTGGGATGTTATTGTCGTCATCCTCAGAAGAGACCAAAGGGGTAGTATGGCTGTGAGGCTGTTCTTGGTGAACAGTATTTTGTTGAGGGGGGGCATTCTCGGTTTCTGGTACAGATACAATAGGCTCGGACTGCTTAAATTCTCTTACCTCGGCTACGGGGGGGTTTGCAAAACTAGATACAGGCGTGGTATCAATGGCTTTTGTTTCATGGACTAAGGGAGTATCGGGAGCAACATATGTATCAGCAACATAGTTATTGGGAGCAGGAGGAGCAGGAGGAAAGTCAGTGACTTGAGGAGGATTTGAAGTGATAGCAACAGGTGTGCTATCAACAACCCTGGCATCGGTTACAATTGAATTGTCCGCAGTAGCATATGGATCGGGAGTAAATTCATCGGTGGCGTAAGCATTAGCAGGAGAGTGGTTGTTGGGGTTTGACATATTGTTTAAAAGAGCTAAAGAGAAGAAAAAAATCCTTCATCCTTTTTCACTTTATATGCGCTTTAAGACGACGTCACAGCACTTTCTCCGCTTCAAATAAAACAGATTCCTTTTTGGCTTTATACGACATTTTTATTTTTGTTGGACACTAAAAGATGGAAGGACCACCAACGCCAGCTAATGATCAGCAAGAAACTACGCAGCGTCCCCAAATGAACCGCTCAAGCTTATACATGCTATTGTTTTTGTTTTCTTTGTTATTCTTCAATTTTTCGGACGATGGTACTGTCAGAAATGGAAAACCAACTAAAGCCGACTTACTTGAGGAATTGCAACTCGAAAAAGAAATTTTGAACAACTTGACTTTTGGTGTTAATGTCAGTCATGTAAATTACATAGAAAAATACGACCTCATTTTATTGTCTTGTTTAACTTACTTTCTTCACTTTTTATAAAACAAGCCTTTACCCAAGTCAGTTTTGGAGCCATTGCAAAATCTTAGGGCTATTCATGAATCGTCTAGCTCTGTCTATTACCATAATATCACTGGAATTTTTCGAGGTATATATCTTAAGTACACCGGAAAACCTCTTCACTAATTCTTTGTTTAAAAGGAAATTGGGAAAATAGAAATATCAGCGTCCCAGATAATGCGAACAAAACTGCACTAGACGAAGCGAGAAGTAAATTTAAGTTCGAAGGACCTGGATCTTTTTCAATAAATTTGAAAGCTACAGAAACAATGAATGAAGATATAAACTATATGGAGGTATGTATAGGTCCTGATGCTGATCGCGAATATAGAGCATTAGGCGATTGACTAATTAAGTTTATAGGGATATGTAAGAATAAAGGATCACGAAAAAAGTGATTACGGTGCCTTACTGCTGGCAGGAGGTGTTCATTTTCTAGGCAACGGATCACTGTTCTTGATGGTAGTTCCTGATGGGTAAATACTGATCAAATTCGATAAAAATCCGTTATTAAACATACACATTCATGTAGAAATCCTATTCCTTTAGAGGATTTATTACATATGCTCCCAACAAATAAAACGTTGGTCGCTGCTAGAGAAGTTATTGACGAGCAGATTGACAAGCGTATCAATGAATTGGAAAAAGAAAAATACTGGGATTGGCAGCCTTCAGATGAATCCTCCGGTAAGACTTCTTTCGATAGTTTGAAACAATTTATTTAGTATATTTTATCAAGATCGCTCAAATTCTGTACCTTTTACGTGTAATTTTCAAATGTTTGCGCAACTTCATCCTGTACCTTCAAGTATCAAGGAGTCTGAATTGCTTGAGTTTGAAAGGGGTTAGTTTGCCCATAATTCATGCAATTTTCATTGGCTTAGCATTTTTTTTTTTAGAGCTTGAACATCCGTTAGGCGTATCAACTATATACCCACCTGCACTTTTAATGTCATCAGAGATGTTTTCTCCAAACTGCAATTTGCTATTATCAAGCCACAAGCAGGCCGGTATTAAAATTGAAAGCTACTACAATAAAGCAATTACATATGCAGGAATCGCTAGTGTAATTGCTGTGATTCAAATATTTTCTTTGATTCATCAAATGGAATACACACCAACGCCATCAGTAAGACTCAAAGAATATAGGACTTTTAATGATTTATTAACTGCGTACAAATAGAGCGTGTCTAATGTTTCATATTGGACGATATCAATGCAAGCTGTGATGGATGGCTACTTATGCCTATTGTTTTTAACAACAGGTGTTGTCATAGAAAATGTGTTTATACCATTTGCAACAGCAGCATTTTTCACTTTTGTCTTGGTTTCAATTTTTGGAATGCGGTATTTGCTTGTTGTATGGAGAATTCAAAGGCCAGAATCTGTTCGTCCAAGTACACCACCTTCTCCTGTGCCTGATAGTAACCGTACACCAGATACAGAGAATTTACTCCCCGTTGCCAATGTGAGAAGACCTAATACTAATGAAGAATCAAATCCCCAGCGTGACATTACTTATCTGTACTATAGACTATGTAAACATTTTTATGTATACCTAATTTGTTATTTATACTAACTTTTTCACTAAGATGCTGTTTTGTTGCTCGGCTTATTCTTGTTCTACCAGTCAGTTACAAGATCAGCCCTTGTTCAAAATATTATCGTAGGCTCGCTTGGATTTTTATTCTATTCGTTTTGGGTACCCCAAATTGTGCGAAATGTTTTTAGAGGCTGTAGACATCCATTAAGTCATCGTTACATTGCTGTGATGAGCATCACCCGATTATCTGTACCATTATACTTTTATGGATGTCCAAACAATCTTGTAGGTCATGAAACAACACTTTGGGTATGGGCTTTAGTGGCATATATTGGTTTACAGGTAGTTATATTATTACTACAAGATGCTTTCGGTCCACGATTCTTTGTACCATCCAAGGTAAGTATCCATTTTTTATTTCTTAGAACATAAACATAACTGTCCGAATATTAGTATCTACCTCAAACTTACAATTATCACCCTATTATATCTACGGACGATGAAGAGGCTATACAAGAAGGGGATGAGAATGGTGATGCAAAATCTGTTCATCAATCCAGAGATTGTGCTATCTGTATGTTGCCTATAGACATAAGTCATGGTAAGCATACTGGATTAAATGTGCTTTCAAGAACAACGTACATGATAACACCTTGTCATCACATGTTTCATACCGAGTGTCTAGAGAGAGTAAGATACAAAAGAGAAAGAGAGATGTTAATGAGAAATAGTCTAATCAATTGCATATAATAGTGGATGCGAATTAAGCTAGAATGTCCTGTCTGTAGAGCTTATCTTCCTGCTTGTTAAACTTCATGTGTAAGTCATTTCCCCTTAATAAAAGTGTATGCTATCTTCACAATCTCCCATTACTATATGATAGGCCTTCTGTAAATTTTATTTCATACTTTGCTCTTTTATTATAGACTTAAAAAAATGAGGCATAATATTTTAATTATTTCTGAAATTCCTAGCATAGAAACTAAAGCATGTCGAATTCGTAAGATCTTCTGTTATCCACATTTTTAGCATCCAAAGGATCGATCGAGCTTTCACTTGTTTGATCAATTACTGTAGTAGTCCTATTGATGATGAAACTACTACGTTTTCTGGGCGACATGCGAGGTGCTTGTTCGGACTTGAACAAATCGCTGCTACTACTGTGATGGCTCAATGCATCGTCATTTTCTTTCTCATTCGACAACATCCACTTAAATTTAGCGTTAGTGGCTGCCTTAGGACTCGGCAATTGAAGCTCGGGATCGGATAGAAGGTCTTCTATTCTGTACTTGATTTGTTGTTTAGGCGGTGTAGGGTTAGTAGCAATATATGTGGTAGGAACGGAAGGTAGCTTGTTTTCAATGATCATAGCAGGAGAACTGACCTGTCCTTGATTGATAATAGGCGGTAAGGGTTTATCCTGTTGATATTGACTATCAATGTCATTAGAAATGAGCGACGATGATGTTTGGGGAATGAAAATAGATGGTTTTGAGGGCTGAGCATCATTCGATGGACTGGGAGAGTTTAACGCTGCCTCTTTACGATCTACCAGGTCCCATTTCCACTCATCACTGTCTGCACTGGTTCGCTCGTCTGTTCTCATATCAATCACACTGGAATCAAATTGCTGCTTCCCAAGTAAAACATCTCTGACATGCTTAAGCCCAACAAGGGCCATAATCATCGTAGCTTCATTTTTTACGGGAGACTTATTATCAACTAATGGCTCTTCTGTCGGTTTTATGATCTCTTCATCTAAAACAACTGAAGATTCACTACCTTCGTACTCCACAACATCGTTTTCTTGATCCGAATTTTTGTCCTCCTGAACCTTTGGTGCCACGTTATCTGATAGCTGCGTCTCTTCGCCAGTAGTTGGATCTGCATCTGAAGATTGAATGGAAGACGATAAAGGTGCGAATATTTCATTTTCCAGCATAGATATACATTTGGCCATCATCTCACCCATGTGTTTGTTGGTAGCTTGTAATTTTGCGGCAGAACGGTCATCGGGTTTAGATACAGGGTTATAGCGCTCCTGTTTATAGCTGGTCGCAACACGGTCAATACCAGAAGGAAACTCGGATGCTACTGTAGATCTCCTGGATCCGATGCTTTCGTTTCTTCCTAGAACATTTTCTCCGAAAGTATTGACGTTTTTCTGTTAAAAAATTAGTTTGTGTTAGGTATAACTTGATCATCATTTTTTTTTTTTTTTTTTTTTTTTTTTTTTATACCTGAACTGTTCCCATAACACCAGCAATTGCTTTGTTAAAGTCCCTCATTTGAGGGTTTTTCATCATACCATTTGTAATTCTATGAAAACTGTTATCAAGATTGGAACCCTGAGATGCTCTGTGTTGGAGAGTGCGTTGTTGTTTTGTATGATTGAGCTGAGGAGAAATCATTTCAGGTATACCATCAGATAATGAGTTTCTAGGCTCCTTTCCTGATCGTATGTCATTTTGCTGTAAAATATGTAGAGCCGTATCTGGGGACAAATTTTCTTGCAAGTCTTTGGCTTGTTCGACTAAAGATGCTGGCTTAGTAATTTGAGGTGGCCTCATCAATAAACTAAGACATTCGGCATAATCTTTTTGTAATACTAGATTCGGACAATATTAGACTGAGGAACAGTATATCTTCAACTTATACAAAATGTACTTACATTGGTCTCTTAGTCTTAAGAGTATAATCAAACAAATATAGTCGACAATTTGAAGTGTTGGGTCTTGGGCAAAAATAGCATCCCAAAGTTTTAATAGATCGTAGATATCAAATTCTCGACCAAACAGCAATCGAATCCAACGACTATGGTACTTTTTAGTTGATATAAAAATGGAATTATTATATTACAAATGCTTACATTCCATAAAGCTGAGGCTCAATACCAAAGTTTTCCAAGTGTTTATACAAGTAAGGATCAACAATACGAAGGTATTGATGATGGATTCGATGACATGTCATAACGATAGGATTTAATCTCGCACTCTGCTTTTGGTAAGTACGTCAAACACATTCAAACATCAATGCAAAAAAAAAAAAGAAAAAAAAAAACTTACGTCAGTAGGTTTGGGTATATTGTCAGGCAAAACGTTGGCCTAGATAAAGTTTAAATAAAAAGTGATTGAGATTTGGATTGTTTACCTTTGCCTTGGTTTGAGCTTTACGGTTTGGTACATCGTCATTGAATTCATACCAAGATTTACCAAAAGTCATCAATTTATCAAACAAAATGTATGCATCATGCTCAACATAATCGGTGTCTAAAACCTGAGTCATTAATTTTGTTACGGGACTGTAAAGAACGGAAATCAATTTAGAGGGAAACAACAAAAACAGACGCGAATCACTTACTCTGAAAGGTCGTAATCAACGCTTGAACTATGCAGACTCTCGAGTGCAACAATCCAATAAATAGGTGCTAACAATTCATGCATACCCTGCCGGTAGGATACGTCACGATTTAACTTGCAGTAAATAAATAAAATATCAGTAAGACGTTGTTGAACATCATTTTGTCGAAAAAAATCAACATCAGGGAATCTATTTCAACATTTTAAGTATAAAAGAATCGGGAAAAGCAACCCCGCTTTCTTACGTGCGTTCCACATCCTGTCGGATAACTTTGCGAATTTCAGAATCAGCAAAAAACTGTTGCCATGGATTCTAAACAAGATAATTTGTAAACAAAGCAAGCTATTTTTTTTTTTAAAAAAAAAGATAAAATATATTACACTCTCATTTAGTGCAAGTGGGTTGTTATCTGTGAGATCCTCTTCCCCTTTTTTGTTCATTTTTTCTGCAGGCTCTTCGATGTGCTTTTTTTTTAAAGCTGTATAACGCTGGCGTTCTTCCAACAACAAAGAAGGCCAAGTGGAAACTTCCAAAGTGGGAAGGTACCCCAAAAAGACCTATGCTATTGCTTTAGTTATTTTTCGAAAAATCTCTTTTTTGATATATTCACCTTCCAACAAACTGAACGTAACCCGTTTTGGCAAACGGTTCCAGCAATCGCCCGATGTCGAAGTGAATTCAAGGATAGATTCGGATCACTAAAGATCACATCCCACGCTTTTCTTTGTATAATGTAAAAAGGGGTTAAGTTTTCCTTCTTTTCTTTTATTTTTGATGTCCCGCCCTTGAGCGTCTTACCTTCTCGACTCGAGTACACTTGACATTATATGACAAAGACTTAGTTCGACTATGAATAAAAGAGAAAAGAGAAAAAAGAGAAAACCCAGAAAAAAATACAAATGCGGTCATTTTTAAACTTTATTTTGCTTCTATTTACACGTCTATTCCCCAATCACCAACAGTTCGCATTGCTTCTTCGTCTCCATTTACTATCTTTGTGCCATCTTCGCCACCTAAAACATCGGCAATACATTTCCAGGGGTCACGAGCACCTCCCCATTTTAATAGATTATCTCTGAAAGCTTGCCCTTTCTCTCTGTCTAGTGGATTTGCCTCAAAACTTGTTTCCCAAACCTTTCTTGCAAGCGTTCTATCAAAGAGATAAGAGTAATAATTTGATCCATAACCAAACAAATGACCGAACTGAACAGGCCACATTGTACCCGGAACACTAGGAAATAAACCAACTTGATCTTGAAGTTTATACCATTCAGTCACACTTGAAAAAGTAGGGTCTGTTACTTTAGAGGAGTGATATTGTTGATCTACAAGTGCCATCAAAATCTGGCTATTAACTTCAATCCCACTAAATCTCTTGCGTTGTTTTAAAAACGCCTGAACAGCTTCAGGTGATACTTGTTTACCACCATTTGAGTTTGCAAACAGTGGAAGTACTTTTGGGTGCCACACAAAGTGCTCCATTAAGATAGAAGGTAATTCAACAAAATCTGATGCACATCTGGTACCAGCAACATTATGAAAATCTGTACGTCCAAGCATAGAGTGCATAGCATGGCCCATTTCATGAAACAATGTTTCTACCTCAAACATAGACAATAATGCCGGCTTCCCTGTTGCATTATAAGAGAAATCACAAGTCAAAGCAATTACTGGTAATTGATATAAGCCATCATGTCCGTGTATACGCTCTGCCGGAGGATCCACTGGTGGTAAGAAATTAGAGATATCCACATTACGACCTGGGAAGGCATACTTTACATCGTTGACAGAATCATCATCATCAACACGTCTTGAGGTTCTTATTGTATAATGTGCTGCATTGGTTGTCTTTCCAGGTCGAGAAAATAAATCGCAATAAATTGTTCCAATCTTTCCTTCACGTTCACATACAACTTCCAACTTTCGAACTTGCTTGTGCCATTCTTCGCCATGTTTTAATGCAGCATGTTCAAACTCAACACCATACAAGTTTTTAAATAATCTTGAAAGACCTTGTATAACAGATCCAACAGAGAAATAGGGTGTATTAATAGGCGAGGACTGGCTAGAACTGTAAATTTGCATAAAATAATCACGGTCCCAAGCATTTACGGTAGGTACAGATTTAAGTTGCAGAACCTGCTGCTTCGTCTTTTGTAATAAATTTATGTCACTTTTGAATGTCGGATCTTGGTGTCGTAAAAGGGTTCTTAAAAAGGCATCGACGTTATCTAGAGAAGTTTGTTAAAAAATTTATAGTACATTGATAGAACTCGCTTACTGGGATTTTTAGCCATTTTATCTTGTAATTGTAATTCAGCGTAAGATTCTCTTCCGACTAGAGTGGCCAATTCAGCTCTTGTCGTCATTAGCTGCTCTAAGGTCATGATGCTTTCTTTTGTGGCAGAATTCATTGACTCATAAACTTGTCGTCTAACATTTTCATTTTTAGCATATTTCAAAATCATTTGGCATTCGGTTGAGTCCGTTGCTACATAAGCGTATCCATCTTTATCCAATATATTGCGAATGACAGACGGTCCAACACCAGCCAACGCTGATTGATCGATTTTTACTTTCTCGATTGCCCTTGGGTTCATTTGAATAAATTCACGTCCAATATGTATAATTTGATCTGATAGTTCCACAAATTCCGCCCTTTGTTTGTTGGGTAAATGAATCCCAGATTTTTCAAAGTCTCTTAAAAAAACAATGGCTGCAGCATATTCGTCAGGGCTAAATTTCTCAACAATTGATTTGTCTGATAATACTTGAGATAATACCTAGAAAAGATAAGTGAGAAAAACGAAACATAAACCAGGTCAAAGAAATACAAACCTTATGGATCCGTGTGTCTGTGTTTAAGGTATTCATATAAGAGCAAAGATCACCATAAGCTTTATTTGCTGCTTCCATAACATGTTCATCAGGGTGCGCGTTTCTAACAAATTCTGCAATATCAATCACACTACAGAGTGTATCAGATAGTCTATCTAAATTTTTGACGATACGGCTCATTTCTTCTCGTCCATTGTCGGGCGCGTTACAGATTCTTTCTACGATAATTTGAGCTCGTTGGATCGCTTGTTGCGCGGCAAAATCAATTCCTTGAACACTGGCAAAATGGAAATTCTCAAACAACCCAACTGGTGTTTGGCTGTGTTGCCTTGTCTTTGTCAGATTCGTCCATAAGAGATTATCATCAAAGATCATTCTCATGAAGTCCTCTTTCTCGTTGGATAATTCTGCTTTGCTTTGACTTGATTTTTGCCGAAGAGTGCTCAATCCTTTTGTAGAAGCAGCATATGAACAACATAATTGTTTTAGGCCATTATTTTTGAATGGTATACTTTTGGTGATTGCTTTAAAAGCAAACATTGACATGACAGTTTGATAAAAAAGAAAAGAAGGAAAATGTCATGGAACCCCGCACGACGGTAAAATGAATTTGGTTTAACAACCGACGGAAGCTTTTCCCCAAGTGACAAACATGCTTAAACAATTGTATTTGGTTGCAGTAACGTCACGCCTTATAACAATAGGTCTGGCTATCTTAACGTATTACTTCACAGGAAGCTACGATTCCTCAGCAGAGATACAGCTCGAAACAACGTCCAAACATGTACTTAATGTATTTTTACGATGGGATGCACTTTACTTTTTACACATTGCTGAACACGGATACATATACGAGCAAGAAACTGCTTTCTTTCCTGTACTGCCCTTATTATCCCGAGCATTGACACATTCAGGTACGAGCTCGTTTTTTTTGTCAGAAACTTTACATTTGTTTAACTTTTAGGCAATCAGTATTCCTTCCTTTACGACAAATTTTGGGAACGAAATATACTTTACTTTTATCAGGTGTAACCATTGCAAATGTCTCATTCGTCTTAGCTGCTGGTGCATTATACAAGTAAAGTTTTCTGACAATTTTTTTGCCCTTCTAAAAACTCACTATGATATTTCAGGCTGACCTTGGCACTATTGCCAGGTAATAAAAGATTAGCATATATGTCATCGATCGCGTTTTGTTTATCACCGCCAGCTATGTTCATGTCTTCATTTTATACGGAGTCCCTTTTTGCATTTTTAACATTTACGGGTATGACATATATTGCCCAAAAAAAGTATTTTACGGCCGCATTACTTTGGGGTATTACGTCGGCTATAAGATCCAATGCTATCATTTATTCCGGTTTCTTTTACTACGACCTGATTTGGACCCGTTTAATTAAACGTCAGGTATAAAACAAGCAAAAAATTATCACTAAACCCATGTCCACTAAAATCTATTTAATAGCATATCACAACCGGAATTTTAAAATCTATACTTTATACTCTTACTGTATGCTCGGGATTTGTGTTCTTTCAGTATTTAGGATATCAACGATTCTGTTCTTTAGACAGACAGTGGTGCACAGAAAAAATTCCCTTACTTTACTCATTTGTTCAAAAAGAATACTGGTAAAACTGAAAAAAAAAAAAAAAAAAAAAAAAAAAAAATGCACCTGAATGATACTGATAGGTTGATAGGGGAAATGGATTTCTTGCTTATTATGAGATGAAGCAAATCCCCAATTTTTTACTAGCTGCACCGATTATTGCATTAAGTGTACTTGGTTTAAAAGAATATGTTAAATCAAACCCTTCGAGATTTCTATCGATTGGCTTAATGTCCGGACAGAAATCCACAACAGTAGAGGACCAGTCTTACACGAGCCCCAAACTGTCTGTATACATGTATCTTTGGGTTTTCCTTTTACTTTACGTTGTAACAAGCATGCATATTCAAGTAATTATTCGATTCTTTACATCTTTGCCACCGTTGTATTGGTTTGTTGGCGATGTCTGGATCAAAGCATTCAAGGAGAAAAGATCTGTAGTTTTCGCCAATATTATTCTCGGCTACTTTGTATTTTATGGGCTTACTGGTATAGTCTTATTTTCCAGCTTTTTGCCGCCGGCCTAAGGCTCCGGGACTATGTCTGTAGTTGGGGAATTTTTCATTTTTATTTTTCATTTTATTATATGTTCTTTTGATGTATATAACTATTGTAATTCATTAAATATATGACATGGTTGTTCATTGATTTAGTCTATCTTGAAAAATCTAGCGCAGGACAATCTTCTAGATGACAAATTGCACAAGTTCTTATTTTTTAATTTTTATGGGTTGGCTCATAGGGTTGGATAGTTTCTCGTAACATATTGGGCATAATAAGCATTTGCTTCTGGGTCATGATATTTTGACGCTTCTGTTATTTTCGACATAAATTTTTCAGGTATAGGGTTTTAAAACATAGGTTTATGAAACATAGGGTTAGGAATAGTGTTCGGAATGAAGATCGAAACTATCGAGCGAGCTTCGATCGTGTTCCAGTCGAAGCTCGCTCGAAGTTTCTTAAGCTCGGCTCGGTTGCAAATACGAAAGCTCGAACTCGCTCGCCCTTTTTATTACACAAAATGCACGTCAAAGTGATGTTAATTACAGAAAGTTATGATAATAAAATTTGTTAGTTATTGAAATAGAAGCTGGAAAAAGAAAAAAAAAAAAACTTTTTTTTCATCAGCCTTAACACCAAATTCGGATACTTAAATCAAACTATTACTACGTCCATAAATATAATACAGTTGGGTTTGTGAACATGAAAGTTTTGATTAATTCTGCTACGTCATGTTACTATAGTTGCTGTAAAAAATTGGCTTAGTTGGGTTTAGTGTGCAACACTGTATCATTTTTTGTGCTTAATGTGTTTGTTGGCTGTACAATTAAATAAAAGTTTAAAGCATTATAGTTGGAATTATTAGAGCATAAATAAAAAAAAAAATTGTAAAGGAAAGAAAAGATGAAAATCAAGGGGAAATGCCATCACTAGTCTTTCAAGGACCTTGACTTTAAAGTGGCTACTATCGACATTTTAGCCGAGCGAGCTTCGATCGATGCTCGCCCGAAGCTCGCTCGAATCCAAAAAAAGTGGTGCATGATCGAGTTTTAAAACTCGGTTCGAGCTTCGTTCGAACTGGCGCAAGATCGGCGCAAGCTCGAAAAGTTCGAACACTAGTTAGGAAGCATAGGGTTTGGATGCTTAAGGTTTAAATGCATAGAGTTTTGCAGCATACGATTTTGTAGCATATAGTTTTATGGTATATAGTTTTGTGGTATATAGTTTTGTGGTATGTAGTTTTGTAGCATATAGTTTTATGGTATAAGCTTCGATGGCATACGTTTTTGTGGCATAACGTTAGTTGGGGCAGAAGGAGTGGTGGGGGGGTGCATAATTGAGGAAGAAAATAAGAAGCCATAGATTTTTGGATTCTAGGTTGTAGCAGCATAGAGGTTTTTTTATATCTAGGGGAGCAAGGTGTACTGCTTTTTATATGAATTTGGTTAGTATCGTCTCTGGATGCCTGGTTTGGAAATTGTAGAAATCGTTTGCTTTTGTCGTATTTGGGTACGATTCACTTAAAAATAAACAAGCAAATCGTTTAAATAAATAAATCTATGAAATTAAAACAACCTTTGATGTTGCATACCAGCATACGCTTGTATACTGCTATAAAACTTCTCCTACTACGAGTACATACTTCTATATTAAATATTGCATGATTGGCCTAAATACGATATACGAATGACAGATGGATACAGAATGCTATACCACTGAGTTACGATATCACCGATCGAGAAGAGAATCTTCTCAAATCAAATCAAGAATTATAAGAAAGAGAAACTTAATATTAATAGTTCTCTCAATGGCTTAGCTACCCAGAGAGAGAATAGAACAGCTATTAATATAAATGGTTCATTTACTTATATATTGATATAGTTATACTGCTGATAAATGTTGTGATCGAGCTTATATACAGATATAACTCTATCATCAATTCTTTCTTTCTTCTTTGATAACCTTTCTATAAATCATTATTGCATTACTCTGAAATCTAAATACATGCTATTACACTCTATTTTACTACGCATTGATTACTCATCAATATATAGAAAACAATAGTCATACATTTATTCCAGATAATACAATCCAATGATATGATCGCTCGTCAATAACAAGATTCTCGAAGGTACCATGAGATGCTCGATCTTTAATTGACAATACGCCTATTGTATATTTGACAGGTTTCACTTAAATGATTGATATTCAGCCAGCCCTGAATATGTATATAAAGAACCCAATTTATTGTATAATAAAGACATTAGTTTATTTTTGCAGTTTGATAATTTTACTTCGTCAAATTTCTTTATTTTTATTCTTAATTCGTTGCTTTATCTCTCGAATTTCTCAGATATATCCTTAATGATAATAAGGCTAAGAGCCTTTTTCAACATTCGTTCTTATAGACGGCATAACCGTAAATAAGGCACTAATAATCTCTATATAAAAATGGACGACATATACATATTTAATAAAGTTTAAGCCTTTCTCACCCGACCTCGAACGAACATAAAACAAAGAGTGCTTCATATGAATGTATCGATCCTCTAAAAAAAAATTAGAAACACAAAGAAGCGAATTAGAGTAATCTCAACCTTACTTTGACCGTACATTATAGAGCAGGCGTACCGTTAGTCCTAAAAATGGTAATCAGATATGTGAGCGATTATTAAAATAATATGTAAGTTCAAAAGACATACCATAACATCCTTAAATAAAGAATGCCTAATTTAGAAAAATAATTGATGTGGTCCACATTAGTCTTTTGATTTAAGGAAGTATAACAAGAGATGGAATACACAAAATTTACAATTACACCAATTTATAGTTTGATAGCCTCTATTATAACACACACACTTCTTTTTTTTTTTTTTTTGTAAGAGCTGCTTCGTCCTCTTCAACTAAACGGACGTTACTAAAGTTTTAGTTTGTTGATGAATCGTCAGCAACTACCGCAAGTACTCCTGAGTTGGAATATCCATAATAAGGCCAAGGTGAAATCGTCTTTTAGAATGTCGTCTCGATCATCACTGTACGCGCTTTGTGTGAATAGACGTGCATTAGAATTGCTATTGACTCATGCGTATTGACATTACTGCTACAACGAGCGGTTGTCTTGCACCCTTTTTTTTTTTTTTGTGGTAGAGAAACACCGTTCTTTGAAAGACACCTCATCTTCTTTAAAGTATAACGGTATTTATAAAAAGGTCTTAGCTTGGAAGAAACACTCTCTAGATAAAAAGTGAATCGCTGACAAGCTATTCCCTTTTTTTTTTTTTTACTTTCAGGCTGTTTTTAAGGTTACGTACAAGTTGGTAAAAGCATTAACTGTTTGGTCAAAAGAATGCATCAATAAAAGCTGTAAAGGCTTTCCATGACCCAAATATAGGTCACATAAACTGGGAGTAAAATGTCCATGGGTGTTGTTTAAATTGAAGAGTTGGTGTTGTTTGACATGTTTTTGGACATCAAGTGGTTTTGTTAGAGGAGGAATGGAATTTTAAAGAACAAGAAAAAAAAAAAACTATTTTTCAAACCAAATAAAAACTGTGTCCCCGCTTTTAAAGTTCCATATTCACACATCATGCACAGTAGCTTGTGAGATAAACAAGATAACAATTACAAAAATATAAGGAAACACAGGAAAAATAGATGCTTTATTATGAATAAAAGATAGTCAACTTACAAGCGCTTCTCCTAGTTCCCAACATAAAATAGTTGGTTAACAGGCCAGACCACGAGAAGGTGGAAGCACGTCCTGGCCCGATAAAAATGAGCTCCGTAGAGCTTCCTTCTCAGAGATTTAGTGTCATCCTTGTGCAGGGGCCATGCTAATCTTCTCTGTATTGTTCCAATTTTCATAAGTGTCAGAGGTCCAAAGACTTGACGAAGAGAAAGAAAAACGAAGGGCGAAGTCGAGAAAAATGGACCTTATTTATACCTTTTTTTTAGCAGTGGGAATTTTTTATTGCGCAGCAATCATGCAAACTCGCTCTGGGTTTCAACACAGGAGAATTCTAAAAAACAGTCACGGACTGTGTAACTAAGCGCACCCACCAGAACAGAATTTCGCGCCGTTATTTTGTTTTTAAAGGACCAACTCTATTCAATTACTTTCACCATCACTCACTCTTCAATTGTTTTCTACGCGCTACTACGCCGAAGAAATTGTACAATTCAATTTTAATTACCGTCGTATACCAAGAGAATATAACCTTTTAAAAAATTCGGGAACAAGTGGAGCAATTATATGATTGGACTGCATTTAGACGATGGGGAAACACACTCTCTTTCGCTCTATTGATTAAGGAGGGTAGTCTCTTCACACAACGAGATATCAGGAGGGGAATTATTTTTTTGGGATCAAGGTGAAGTCATGTTAACAAGAAGCTATGCATCAGTATGCCAGTCCCTTAATCTACCATAAGGTAGATTCAGGACACAAATAGCTGTTTACACACGAATTACATGGCACTCCTGTGTTTACCCAAGAAGGCCTGGATTGTACGAATAAAATATGGTCTATTCTTCTGAAAAGGAAATTAAAATTACCAGCAAAAAGGACAAAGATCCACAAATAGACGCTAAAATCCGAATGCACACAGATTTGGACATTTAAACACATTCATGATTTAAAACATGTAGTGACGGAGGATGTGGATTCGAACGCATAATTAGAGTCTGTTCAAGAAGAATATGATGAGGATCGAGTTGAGGAAATTCGGGATAGATGCCTACATAAGAGAATGATACAGACCACTGTGATGGTATAAAAATCGAGAATAATCGATTAATGGTCATGAAAACCAAAGCCAATTTGCCACTTGGATAAACAATGCTATACATACATCTTGATAGGAGGGGACATGATACGTGCTACGGGTGATGACAGTATAGAATATACAGCCTATATCGAGCTTTTCACTATGAGAATGAATGCGATTAAACTGGGTACTACTGTAAATGATGCGGCGGTAGTAATATCTCATTTTGATGGATCCTTTACTCTTAAAGGGCAAGTATGTCATAAACTTCAACTAACATGGTGATGATTATACTGGATCTGTAAAAAAAAAAAAAAAAAAAAAAAAAAAAAAACTACCTTAAGAACCCGAAGGCAATGATAGGAATTTGGAAGTCCACGTATTATACACCTTGTGGGTATCTTCTGATATTATTATAAAAGCCAAAACTCGTTCTTAGCACACCGGTCATAAAGACAAGAAGGAAGTGGTAAATTACTGGCTACAGGATGTTTGAACTAAAAGTAACGTACTGCATGTGGTCCCTCAAGTTTTTAATAAGAATAAATTATATAAGGACGAAAAGTTATATATGGGAGGAAAAACAAGCTATTTTTATTTAATTAATAGAATAAGGTGGGTCTTCATTTAAAAATGTTTTGGCGTTGCTTAGTGTTTGTTTAATCTCTCCCGAGTTTTTGTAAACTTGGCTTGGTTGCATAAATGAATATTCGATACTCGCACGAGTTTGTGGTGCACAAACGGCACAAGAAAGTGATGTTAAATTGAAAATTAAAAAATGGTACACGGTATATGATATATAAAAAAAAAAGATTACGAGGTACACTGCAATATATAGAACACAGTGCAAATGAGTTGGATTTTGCATTGACAAGAAAGCTTATTAATAGTTTCAAGGTACACCTAGTGAAAATGTTCGGCTTAGCTTAGATTTTTGTATCATTTATGTGAGAAGACTGTATTTTTTTAATAATGTTCAACCATAATATCAAGGTCTCAACTAAATCATTTCTCTGTCTAGCTATCAGATGAAGGTCTCAACTGTCATATCTATTCAGTCATTGTACCAATATTTCAACTATATAATACGGAACATTTATAATTGAAGATTACAAAAAATGATGAAAGTACCAGAACAATTTATGTATTGAGTAAAGGATTATCTTTGAGGTTATTGTCCTACACTTATCGGATATTACAAACAAGGTCAAGAGATAATTTTTATAGAAGACATAAATAAAGTTTAAAAGAGTATATTTTATTAAAAAAAAGAAGATAGCGACTCCCATCATGAGAGGTGGAATGAGCGCAAAGGTCAACTTGCCCTTAACTACTACAAATTTGCCATCAGCCTCGATATACGGCATCATTCTGAACATCGAAAAGAAGGTCCGCTCGAGTAGGTCATGAAACCCGGTAGCTTCGTTATCCCGCCCATCTTGCATCATATTGGCCATGTAAAATATGTACGCCGTCCAGATGGCCATCTTCCTGAAAGGGCTACGCGACCTACGCTCCACCAGCTCATTCGCCATGATCTTTAGCTGATTGTTAGGACGGGGAAAGACCAAACGAAAGTACCGCAAGCACGTATCAGGCTTTGAATTCCCTGCTGTGATCAGAAAATTGCCATCGTTGCCTCTCCGGGCCAGATCAAACATCGAGTTCACATCCTGAAAGTGGGTCACTTGCACCGATCGGACACGTACATACTTGCTGCTTGTCGATAGCATAGACCAAATATCCGAGACATAAAACCGTAAGACATCGTTCACCACATCTTGATTTAATGGTGCTGCCAAATGAAAAACGTTCAGTCTTTCCAAGACAGCTTGGCTCAGGTGGTGATAATAAGCATGACCAGCAACGATGTCTAGAGGAGGGCTTCTACGTTCAGGTATTTCGCTCTCAGTACGTACTGATTCAGCTGCTGCACTTGGCTCACGGTCTGTTTGAAATGCAGGAGCTGGCAATTCAAATGGGAGTGGAGTGGCAGTTATAGGAGCCGTATTTATATGGCGTTTAGTGGGATACGCTTGCAAGAATTCCTCTCTTACTGCCTCTTGAGGGCTTGTGAGAATAGGAGAAGCATCATTTTCAAACGAAGAAGGGGCAAGTGTGGATGTCTTGGGAACCACTTGTGGGATTATAAACATTGTTAAAATAGTAATAAAGTCGATGAGGCACAAATAAAGAAAGTTATCTAATAGATAATTAAAAAAAAGAAAAGAAAGAGGTTCGTATTTGACTTTATAAACAAACTACTGAAAGGTGTCACCCGTATTAACTATGATCACCTGGGATTTAATCTGATAGGAGTGAAAATAAGTGGGGTAAAAAGATATTCATTGTCCTTTTCAATTGGAATTCTCATCGTCTGTGATACAGAAACCTATTTTCTGTTTTTGTCTCACCACACCGTTCCTTCCAAATTATGGCCATGATAGTCACTTAAAACAAACAAGACTAAATTTTATATTCTATTACTTGCATTGACGATGAAAAAAATAAATCGCAGTAGCAAACAAGTTAGAACCAAACGCATGGTACACAATGTAAGAAAGGATAAACTGAATACTTTTACCAAAACTGGAAATAATAAACATTGGTAAATATTCTACCGTTCTCCTTCTTTCCAAAGAACATGCATAACAACATCAGACTTGTACGTTTCACAGATCCCAATAAACTGGTTATCGCCGCTCCCCCTCCCCCCTCCAATTCAATTTTCTAGTCAGGAGTAACTACAAGGTCGCTACTATGATAGGATGAAGACTACAAAGCAAAACCTTTTAGTTGTCTAGACATGAGTCATTTCTATCGTTTGATGTACATCAACACATGTATCGTGCCTAAAAAAGAGCAATATCCGGATTTTCTTCTTAAAAAGTAGATGATCTTTGCTATACAAAATGTTGAGAATCATGCCAATCATTTGAAGAATTCATAAGAGATTCACAAATGGAATCGATTCAATAACTACATTTATGGCATGATAATGCTTTAATAAATGATGATTGTCAAAAGACTAGCTGTTGTTGAGGTTTCTCATGGATCTCAAGATAAAACCATTACCACATCACATTTTGGGATGAATTTAATCAAATAGAATATATCCGTATATGCAAGTTTTTTCTTCTTCTTTATAATTTGTCAAAGTTGTATCATCTTGTGGGAAACAGCAAACATTATAGCGCCGTATGCAGTGCTACATTCGGATAGGCTAAAACAACAGTAGGTTATTAATGAAAGTTCCAAGCATGAAATTGGCCTTTGTCAATTGATGTATTTAATCTTGTTTAAAATCAGCCGCTGCAAAATAAATACTTTCTCAAACTTGTCGAGGTGGGTGACACTGAATGGTTCAACTTTTTTTTTATGTCTGCTGTTTGAAGACATTTTTCAAGCTTTTCAATGTTTGAACTAATTGAAATGTTGTCTATGAGCAACCGAACAGGTTATTATAAGTGATAAATGAGCTATTTCTCATTTCGGACTGTCCCAATTACTATAAATAAAATAAAAAAACCTTTGTTGTGATAAGAGTTTTTTTTTTTTTTTTTTTTGTCAGACAAAGTAAATCATGAATAAAAGTGCTGATATGGAAGAAGAAAAGAGAAGACTCTTAAACCAAATTGAAGACTATTTTAATGACATAACACAGTCTATTGTGTCTGTGAGTGGTTTGTGGGATGTTATCATGGAATACCGTAACACTGCAACAGATGCTTTGGCAACAAAATCTTTGCAAGAGTGGAATACATGGGACCATTCCGTATACAAGAGCTGGAAAAATATGTTAGACTTGTGCAAAGAGGTTGTACGCGTCTTTTGTTTAACTTTGGAGGAGCTATCCATAGCAAAGAAGACAGGAAAGCTCCATAGTCAAGTCATTCGGGAAATACGCGTTTTGACTAAAACATTTGAAAAAACATTTAATCATTATAAAAATAAGAGTACCGGGTCAATGGAAATTGTGAAGAGAATCCAATACACAGAAGGCCAACCACTAAACACCTCGATAATTCGTAACCAAACTATTTTTAAATGTACACTTTATGGGTCTGCTTTATCTCTTGGGGCAATTGCGTTCGGAAGGAAAGCATTGATAATTGTTGGCACTATTATAGCCGCAACCAATATTTTTAATGTACCTTTTCTACGTAAAAAGAAAGAGTGTGGTGATATCAATGCTAGTTTAAACAAATTAACAGAGGAGACTATCCTGATGAACCAAAAACTCAAGAAATTAGGAGATTTTGTCATAAACAAGACTTATAGTCTGAAAATTGACCATTCTGACAACCTTGATCGTGATTCCATACAAACTCAAATTGTAACTTTATCAAATACCGCTAAAGAACTGAAAGACCGTTTCGAGTTTCTCCTAAATGCGATTCAGGAAAATCTAGTAAAGACCACACAGGTTATCCTTCAAAACAACCCTATAGTTCTTCTAAATGATGATTAAATCCCAATATATGCTTTTAATAAAAATTATGATACGAAATGATGTTGGTACTTTATGTTACCTGCAGGCTAAAAAACGGTAGTGTTCTTACAATTTATAAAGCTCGACCCCGCCTTCTCCTCCCAATATTCATGTATTAACAATATTCCCGTGTCTCTATTTTCCTGTGAATAGAAAGTAGTGCTTCCTTTAAAAAAAATCAGTTGACGGCAAGAGTTATTGCATTTTATTTGTAGGTGATCTCTTTTTGTCAAGTAATTTAAACACGTTTCAGTTGCAAGTTGTAGCAGTCGGTGTATTTTTTTTTGCACTCACACTCATGCTTTTAATTTGATAAAGTGTATCCCCACTGTTTTGAAGACTTCAAACTAGTTCAAGATTTGAAACCAATAGCGGGCAGGTAAGTGTAACTTAATCTGGAAATGCTGGATTTCGGGCTGAAATTATATAAGCCTAATTCGTTTTTCTATTCCTTTTCATTAAAAAAAAATAATCGAAAAATGGCTGCTGCAGATAATATTATATTCGTCTCCATTCAAATACTTTTATTGACATTAGGATCAACAAGTGTGGCAAAACTGATATTTCACGACTATAAGCCGCCTAAATATTTCGAATTCAACAACCCTCTGTACATACCGCACCTATTATTTTCATTAACCCTAAGCAGCTCATGCACTTTATTTTTGCTGGTGTTTGGGGAAATTGTTCATTTATTTTCAAACACGTAAGAAAGCACAGTTTTTGTCAATAAGAGTGCATCGTAACATTGAGTCTTTTTAGTGCAAGATCGCAGTATTGGAAATTCAACCTTGACATATTGCTACTTTTAGTCATTATTGTTATACCTTGGTTTCAACTTTATGCATTTCTACACACCACTCAAGGTCAGTCCCATATTATCGTATTGGAGGAAATATTTTAACAGTATTTCAGGCTGGAAGACCAAACCGTCTGTATACATAACCACAGTGATATGGATCTTATATCTCTATCTCTTCAGCCAAATTCAGCAATATTCAACCTTAGGTTTGTTATATTATATTTATTTCAATTCCCGATGATGATGATAATAATAGACTTGTCTCATTTAGCCCATTCAACTTCCTGGATAGAACTTGGTATTATAAGAATTAGTATTGTTGGAATCACATTGATCTCTATCTTGTCTGGATTTGGTGTGGTCAACACACCTTTTAATACGTGGTCTTCATTCAAGCAAAAAGTCAGTGAACAGGATTACACTGTCGCCGAGCGAGCATATAAGCAAACGGAGGCGATCATTCATGAAAAAAGGGCCTTGTTAGAAAGAATGTACAAACAGGAAGAATTGTCGGATAAAAAGGAAAAGCCCAAATCAGCCACATTGTTTGGTAAAATGTCATCTATTTTTAGTGGATCTGAAGACAGCGGTATGTCAAAGAGAGTTTATTAAGTGGCTGACCTGATTTTTAACTTGTCATTTATAGAGACCGTCCTTTTACAGATAGAGATCGAGCAATTAGAAGGTCTAGCCTTGAACATGAAGTCAGATTTAGATGAGTTAGAACGAGGTAGAGCGAAAAGTAGATTCTCTCAAACATGGAAAGGAAAGATTTGGAACATTGTGGATTTAATATTTGCGGTATACTGTATCTATAAATTAATTGTGGTATGTTCTGTCACGGATTGCTCAACACGAACACTAATATGTTGATATAGACTACATTCAACGTGATATTCCAACGTACAGGATCATCGGATCCAATCACTAAAGTGTTATCCATCATGATGAGCCATTTAGACAGAAATAATCTTGATTTTAAAATTGATCCGGTATTCTGGTCTCAACAGCTTAGTTTTTGGTTTGCAGGAATTATTGTTTTCGGTTCCGTACGTGGATTTTTAAAGTTACTGACTCGATTGCTCCGAGTGTTTATGCACAAGGTTACATTTTCAACAAGTAGCATACTTTTGTTTGCTGCACACATGATGGGGATGTATTTCTTGAGTTCAGTCTTGATGATGCAAATGAGTTTACCAGCTGAGTACAGGTATGTTACAAGAACAATTCATGATCTAACTTTTGCTTACAAAAAAAAAAAAAAAAAGGTATTTGATTTCATCTTCTTTACACTCGGTTGAATTTGTATTCTTTCAACATTGGTCAGATATCATTTTTGTTGCATCATCCTTTATATCCGCATGTATCATCTATGTAATTTATCAAACACATGATGCCAAAAGCATGGCAACCGACTTTGCGGATTTGGAGTTAATGTCTGTGGAAAGCGGGTTTGACAGACGTGAATAATGTGGCTTATACGGTGCATGAATTACAATAAACTGACTGGCTTTTTTTTCATATAATTTTTTTTTTCTTCTTATTTTCAACTCTTTCCACACTCTTACCGACATGCCTCCTAAAACCCAACCAAAGAAGCCTAGAAAGCCCTTGACACCTTTGCAAAGAAAGCGTAAGCCTAGAGGAATCTCAGCATGCATTGATATATATTAAATTCATCGTTTTAGAACAAAAAAGAAAGTATGAGCTCATTCATAAAGCAACTGTCAAAAGTCAATATTATAAAACCTTAAACAAGGATGCAGAAGCGGGTGAAGATACACCTGATTATGTGAAAGAGGTAATACATGGTGCCTCGATTGTAAAATGGACTGTTACTGAGATTCCTTATAGATCTTTGGTACACCAGAGCGTACTATTGATAAAGACGGTAATGTAGTCGAACTCGAAAGGGAAAATGTAGAAGAAGAAGACCAAGTGTTTGATTTAGATGAGGAATCCTCTTCAGAAGAGGAGGAAGATGAGAAGGATGATAATGAAGAAACACAGCGTTTAAATAAGAGACAAAAGAGATTAGAGGCAATGACTCGATTACCAAAGCCTAACCCTTTCAAGACACAATTACAAGTACGTGAGAAACGTAAATTAGATTCCCAACAAGAAAAAGAGGAACGTCAAAAGTCTTTTAAGGAAGCAAAGAAAGCTAGAGTTGAGTATTATAAAGGCAGAAGTGAAGAACGCACAAAAATGTTGGCAAAGACTAAAAAGGGCCAGCCCAAGATGGCATCACAAATGGATGTTTTACTTGGTAAGATTCAAAAGAGTATGAATTAAAAAATAAAAATAAAAAAAAAAAAATTACATATATAAAATGGTGGTGGGGTTTTTATTTATTTATTTTGAAACAATTGAATGCAGAGGGAATAATAGTAGTAATGAGAGTAAAAAAAAAAAAAAATTAGTGGTCGAGGATACGTAAACAACCAGTTACAACCTTGTTTTCCAAAATGGTACCAGAAGGAATATCGATGTGCTCACCGTGGTTGGCGACAATAATAACGGTACCACGAAGTTCAACCTTGGAACCGAAACAGACATCACCAGTAACAGTCAAATGATCAAGTTCTAAAATCTTGGGAATAGTCTTAAAGCGAGTCAAGAAATCATTGACCTTCTTAAAGTGATCACCCAACTTGACGAGAGGTACGTTACTGAACATTCTATCGGGGTTGACAATAAGACGACCATGAATAAGAGAGTACAAGTTGGATGTAACAAGGAAAAGATCAGAAGTAGACTTTACGGGTAAGAAACGAGTACGAGGCACGTTTACACCATGAGCATTCTTGAAATGCTTGATGGCAGCACCAACAGCAGTTTCAAGTTGAATGACCTTTTCACCTTGAGGAGTGGTCTTATTATTGACAATGATTTCAAGATCCATAGCCTCTTCATCCATAACACGCTTAATTGCCTTTAAATTGATCCATAAGTTATTGGTGTTGAAAATCTTAAACTTTTTTACGGACTTGAAGTCTTCAACATGCTCATCGGGGACTTGAGCAATTTCTAATAATCTGATATGACCATCATCATCAACAAGGGTACCACCCTTAATATCAGCCTTTGTCTTGTCAGTGACTTCCATGAGGAATTCAGCTTCTGTCTCAACCATGTGGTGGAGAATGTTGAGATCAACCGTAGCACCCAAGTTATCAACGTTGGAAACAAAAAGATACTCTTTACCTTGAGCCAAAAGTTGGTCAAGAAGACCAGAATTGTAAATAGATTCATACAAATCACCATGACCGGGAGGATACCTAGTAGAATATGGTTTAGTTTCTTACTATGTGACACAATCAATAATCACTTACCATTGTTCGATGGGAGAAGCGGGAGAACGAGGGACAGGTAACATGGACTCCTTGTTAATACGAGGATGACGACTTTGATTGAAAGTAATGATATCAACATTGTGAGTAGCATACTTTTGAACGATACGCTTAGTATCATCATCAGTATTGAAAGAGTTCATGAGAATGAAAGGAACGCTGACGTCGTTCTTTTTGTTCAAGTACTATTATTAATGAAATTAGGTTAGCATGAAAAATAAATAAACAAAAACTTGTTTCAGTACTTACTTCAATTTGACGAACACTTAAATCCAAAAAGGTCATACCGTCACGCACTTCGATAGCAGACTTGGGACCAACACAGCCCATGGTAGTACCTAAACCACCATTTAACTTGAGAACAGCCAACTTTTCAAGATCAGCAGTCTCAGTGACTTCAGGCATAGTAGAATAATGAATAATTTGTTCAGAAGATGGAGTTTGGATCTTTTCCCATTCCCTACAAAAAAAAAAAAAAATAGGATAAATAAAAATTTCCTTTGTCCCCCAAATAGAATAAAAACTTACAACTTCTTTCCCTTAGTCTTCTCATCCAAGTAACGAGTAAAGAGCATGTAGAAACCATCCATTTCTTGAGAAAAGTACTATTTGATGTTTATTTAGAACGAATAATTACCACGGAAATTATAGAACAACGAATATTTACCTTGCGTTCTTCCTCATTTTGGATTTGAGAACCCAACTTGGCTAACTCGGACTTCATAGCCTTAGCAGCAGCGGCAGAACTAGCACCTTGGAAATCCTAAACATTTGTCTTAGGAAAATAGTAACAAAATAAAACGCGTAATACTTACAAGAGTGGAGAGAGTATGGGGATGATGACGTTCGTTACCAACAGCAGAGGGTTTTCTAGCAAAGGACATTTTTTTTTTTTTGGTTGTTGTGTAAAAGTGGAAAAAAAAAGAGATAATAATCTTGTTTTAGAAACTGGAGCTCCTTTTTATGTTTGCAACAACAAAAAAAAAGTCCGCAAAAAATAAGTAGGTTATCCTTTTTAAAATCCCGGGTTGATCAAATCCCGATTATAAAAAATGCCGTCCAACAAGAAAAAGAAGGGGATTAGGGCTCTATATTGAACCTTGAATATAATTTAATATAGTACCTATAGACATCAATTGAACTGATTTGCTTATCCTATAATCTAATATATCTCTAGTTACACCATTTCCATCTCTTACCTCATCAATCCGCACGGTCCAAAACCTGATGGAACGCTATTTGTTTCACAAATGGGAAACGGGTAAAAAACATACATGAAAGATCAATACGATAATCAACCCCATTCACATTAACGGCATAAAAATCACGCATATTCGTGCTCCTCTTCGATACAAAACAGAAGTGCTCCCCTAATGCATAAATGAATACATTTGATTAAGCATGAGCCGAATAAAGAAAAAATTTCCTATCATCAATAATAGTGTTCTTCATGTAATCTAGATTTTCTTTTTTTTTTCTCCCCCAGTTACTAACAGGTTACGTCAATCAGTTATAACCGCGACACTACATTTAACCCCAGTCATAGACTATTGTTCTCAATGATAATACTCTGATGCCATACGCTTCTTTCCTAACAACCGTGTTGTTAGTGCCACGTTTGTTACAGCTGTATTGGTAGCACGTCTGTGTTCATATTCAATCAAAGATAAATTTGCTACCCCATCACAATTACCAAAAAAATTAGCTTCCAGAAAAATCTAGTTTACTTTTTTTAGTTACATCATACTTGCATAACCTAAACGGCACAATGACAACAGCTTTAAGACTCGTTTTTTTTATATATATTTATTTAGAAGCTATAGATATTCAGAACAGGGCAGAAAATTTCCCTTGTCATTTATTACGTAAGCGAACCCTTCTTTTATTTTAGGGGTTTTCCTTTTTTTCTGTTCAGGTGCTTTTATCTGTCCCGGCATTACACACGCTCGATTTGTAGTTCTTTATTTATTATCTAAGAAATAGTGTATGACTCATGTGAACTTCACAATTGTTTGTTTTCGTATTATATTCCACAAGCCCGTCTTCATCAGAACATATCGTCCGTCTATACCGGCTTTAATCAGTTACTTATCGGTTTAATCGATGTCATATGTTTACACATACCATTTCCGGTCGTCCCAGATACTTTTTTTTACGCGTTCGTACCACAGTGGGCCATTTTGATGTAACTATACTGAATTGCTTGATATATCCTTCAAGGCCCAAAAATGTCACAATCAAATGGCGATCATCCCTTTTTTTTTGGGGGGGGAAGCAACAAATCGGATGGTTCTGTGCGTTTCCTAAACAAACATTTGCCCCACAATAGCTACATTGAAATTATATATATATATGAATAAACAATTTCACTAGTAAGAATTGAGGTTTGAACTGACTTACTTCACCAGAAATAGTCATTTTACAAACTAGCGCTTAGTCATATTATTTATTCCGATATTTTACCGTCATACAAATGATTGTATTGCAAATGTACAAATGGTCGAAACAAAATACACTAAATAATTTCGGCAATGTACAATTTGTAGTGATCGATAGTCTATACAAATAAGGTTATGCATAACGTGATAGATTGCGGAAAAAGGATACCCTGATTTACTAAACACAAGGAAACAATCAGTTTTAACATATTTTTGACATGCGTTTGTAATGTAACACGAAATATTCTCGACAGCTTTATGTATGTATCGTCACTTCTTTTGTATGTCATCTTTATTTTTTACATATATAATTTGGCTTAGTACAACCTAGTCTCTTCAGATCTGTGGCACTTCTGTGTGTTTGACCAGATCTTTAAACAATGTTAATATTGACGAGTTCATGGTCTCTCAACTTGCAAGAGTTACAACAGATTATGGAATAGAGACAATTAGCTGTGGATCTGGTTGTACTGTCAAGTAAGTCTCCACCAAGATTCAGAAGACCGGAATCACAAGAGCCCCCCCCCCCAAATCTCCGCATTGTAAATATGTGTTTAAAAATCGTGTAAGCGAATTTGTACATCAACCTAACCTATAGTCCCTTTATGCATATAGAAAAGCCCGAATTCAAGATAATGTACAAAAAATAAAAAATAAAAAAAATCAGCTATTCATTATTTGATAATTATTCTGACTATAGTTTGCTTATTGAAGTGGTGTGGTAGTTTTGAATGACAATCAAATGAATCCAATTGTCCGGGGGGTTCAAGATATTACCGCGTATGTACCCTTCATACTGTCCAACATAATTAAAGCAATAGACAACCATATGCTTATAGTTCCTATTGTTTTTATGAAGGATTGAGTCAGTTAGTATGTGTGTGTATGTGTTATCAATAAGTAAGTGTGGTATAAAAACATATACTCATTAAAAGTAACGGATCATCAGGATCTGTGGATAAAGTTGCTAAATCAACGATTACAAAGCAAATTTTTATATACAATCGTAGGCCATCATCTGTCTCTGCTCATATTTAACAAAAGTCTCTTCTAAGTTCGCACCAACTACAAAAAAAAAGAGACCTTTTTTTAGTAGTCGAGGGTAAACGCGTCAAAAAAGCTTTATCGAACAATTTTGAGAGAAAAGTAAGAGAAAAGTGAGAGAAAAATGTGAGAAAAGTGGGATAAAGTGAGAGGAAAGTGAGAGAAGTGAATGAAAAATGAGAGATCATATGATGGTCTCTCTATATTATCCATTACTTTAAAACTTACACTGAGTGATCCCAGCGCAACCACTTATGTTCGTATAGTCTGTATCCGTCGTCATATCTCTGGCTGCAATGGGGCTTTTAGAGTGACTACTTGGTGATACATAGACGTCGATTACTTTGGAATTTGATTGCAAAGAGAAGTACCCAGCTTCACAATTTGAATGAATTGGAGGATGCGCGACATCAAGAGCGGAAGTTGTTTAAAGACAAAGTGTGTCGTGAGCTTGTAGAACGTATGCCGGATAGATGTCAAACTGTAAAAGAATGCTGGTAGCTCTAATACCACCTACTAAAATAATTTTAAAGGATTAATTTACAACATATATATATATATATATACATCTTTTGTTGGTTTTGTTAAGTTTGGTAGAGTTCGAGATAATTTTTATTGGTAAATTTACGTTTTAAAAAAATGCATGATTGAAGGAGCTTAAATTTCTAAGAGTGCCCTATACGTTTTGCGCAAGGTTGTACTGCATATATATTCTGTCACAGGTTTTCCGATTGTACATATTTATGACTCCCTAGTGAAGTCTTCAAACGAGAAGAAACAATCTAGATTTGAATTGTGTATGGAAATATTGTACATATAGTCCTGAATATACTTTTAATTTGTTGGATTATTTTTTAGTATTGTTCAGATCGAACTTAGCATACTATTGTACTTAAGAAATTACATATAGGCTACATTGGTTCGTGACTTTGGAAACATGTAAAACTTCCTTTTATGTAGAATCCTAACTTACAAGCCCCAAATTCGATAATCGGGGTTTAACCTTGCATCAGTGGTGTAAATCAGAAAGCATCCTTATCTACGCGAGGTTCCTTTTTTATTTGTTATGAGTCACATTACTATCGATCATATTGTTCAAGCTGCAGAGCGTATTACTGTTCACCGCACCCCGGTACACACAAACACAACATTAGACAATCTCGCTTCTCGAGAGGATGCACCAGTTCAATTGTTTTTTAAATGTGAATTGTTTCAAAAAACGGGTTGTACGTATTAGTAATATAACCCAAAGTCTATCTACAACTCTCGAAAAATTAACTGTTATTAAGCTTTTAAATACAGAGGAGCTAGCAATGCTGTTGAACTATTGACGGACGAGGAAGCTTCCAAAGGTGTTGTTACTCACTCTTCTGGCAACCATGCTCAGGCTATTGCTTTAGCTGCCAAAAACCGAGGTATTAAAGCCTATGTGGTTATGCCCAACACCACACCTTCCGTCAAAAAGGCTGCTGTGATTGGCTATGGCGCAACAGTTATCGAATGTGAGCCTTTGCAAGCTGTACGCGAGAAAACCGTAAGCACCTTTCTTTCTTTCTTGTAACTTGTACCTTTTAACCGGTTTTTTATTGCAGGCTTTTGAAGTACAAGAGGAAACAGGCGCTACTTTTGTTCATCCTTTTAATAACGCTAATGTCATTGCAGGACAAGGCACAATTGCACTCGAATTGCTTTCTCAGGTCCAAAACTTGGATGCTATTATTGTCCCTGTAGGAGGAGGGGGTATGTTGACAGGTTGTTCTATTGCAGCCAAATCTTTAAATCCTGCTATCAAAGTATATGCAGCAGAACCTGAGTGTGTAGACGACTGTTACCGGTCTTTCAAAAACAATGAGCGCTTGACAAACAAATCTTCATTATCCGTTGCGGATGGTCTTCTGACCAATTTGGGTGATATTGCTTTTTCTGAAATCCACAAGAATGTCGATGATGTTTTCACAGTCTCAGAAAAAGAAATTATCAATACCATGGAGTTGATTTGGGCTCGAATGAAATTGTGTATTGAGGCTAGTGCAGCTGTCGGTGTTGCTGTAGCTCTTTACAACAAAGATTTTCAAGACGCTGTAAAGGCCAATAAAATTAAACGAATCGGTGTCATTCTCTGTGGTGGTAACGTTGATATCATTAACGCAACGGAGTTGTTCCAGAAATATAAGGATTGATTCACATTTCTGTCGTTTAATAAATTGTGACAAGCATAATTGCTTTGTCACTTTAAACATAGAAAATAGTCCTGAATCTGAAGGCTTCGCCTTTGATGAACGTAGTAATTGATATAAATATAAGAAATTAAGAATGAAAAATTAGATCTACTGTAAAAAGTTTGACAGAAGCTTCAGTAGGGCTTGGTATCAAGAAGTCTAGTGTGCGTGAGCTTTTAAAAGACGAACCTGTCTTTGAAAGTCTCCACGTTGCATCTAGGACCCCGTAAAGGTAAAAAATCGTTACAAAAAGATCGAAATAGATGGGAGATGGGCTTTACAAAGACATGTATATCTATTGACGAGTCAGGGCTTGATCTAAGCGCGAAACACAGTAGATCTTGGTCTAGACATAGTGCCGAAGCTAGGATTCGTACTGCAAGTACTAGAGTAGTATTTTCTACCACTATTAGAGTAATTTCGGGTTATAGGCGTTGTTAGAGTAGTTATGAGCACATGTGCCACCTAAAAAAATCAAGATCCAAGATGGTAGACAACAGCTGGCTATTATCTTAATTTTATCAGAGAAACATTGGAAATCATGAACAAATGTCCTATAATTGAGAGTTTTTACGTTATTATGGATTATGACCCGATCCATTTATCAAATGAAGTGAACCAGGTTGTGATAAGTAGAAACAAAGACTACGAATGCAAATATCTCCGTACGCTCCAGAATTGAACCCGATTGACCGATTCTAGGCTACAGTCAAGTATGAAAAACGAAGTTTTAATAGATATTTTATTTGACATTCCAAAGGGAAGAGGTTCTCGAAGGTTGTTAAAAGTAAATGAGTCCTAGGTGATAACTGTTGTCTAAATAGTTTTCCAAGCAGCTTAAGCCTACCCAAAACGCTAATATGTATTTAGGATGCCGATCAAGATGCGATGAAATATATGTATTGATGGGCATGATAAATATGGCCCATTTAACATTTATATCTTTGTAATGTAGAATCAGTATCTGTATTTGACGTGGAGGATCCCCTGACCTTATTGAATCGAGCTCGAAAATCGTGTTAAGCGCAGGAATCGGTTTACTTTAGCAGGAGTTGGGTGTAAAAAAAAAAAAATTACAAATTAGCGCCAAGCCACAATTTCCTGTCATCCTTCCGATATACTTCACGGCACAATCAAAAAACAAATAGAAATATAAAATTAAAGATGTACATAATTAACAAAGTCCGTTTATTAGCCTTTGCTATTTAATGAGGTAGAAGTCAAGAAACAAAAAATTTAGTTCTTTTGAGCACGGGGACCCTTAGCTTCACGCAACTTCAAGGTCTTCTTGGGAGCTTGGGTAGCAAGGATAGCAGAGGCACGAGCAACGGCAGCCTATAAATAAAACGTCAATAATCCCATCATATAAATCCATCCACAAAATCAACTTACAGCACGGAGATCGGGTCTGTACTTGTTACCACGAGCAATCAAGTTAGCAATAGACTTGGAGGTCTTACGGCCGGACTTAGCAATGACAACAGTGTTGGCAGACTTCTTGGGGGATTGCTCCTTGTTAGCCTTACGCAAAGTGACACGGACACCACGGGCAGCGGGGAGGATGGTAACAGTCTATTAAATAAACACTTGTAAGAAAAAATTTTCTTTTGAAAGGTCATCTCTTGTAATATTTTACCTTGTAGTTAGCAAGACCAGAGTACTTGAAAGAGTTAACGTTCTTCAAGTTAGCGGGTTCAGCAGAGAACTGAACGTTTTGACGCTTAACAAGGAAAGAGTTGTTGTTCTTGATAATAGCCCAGACCAAATCGGCACTCATTTTCTATAATTTAAAAAAAAAAAATACCAATTCGTCAATTCGGGCCTTTTTTCTCGTTTTGTTTAACAGATTGTGAAGGTCGAAATATTATTTCTATCATTGCTGTAAAGTAATCTATTTTGTGTTGAAATCGAAACTTACGATGAAATTTACGTAGAGAAACGAAAGAGGGAGAAAAAAAATTTTGCATGCTTGTTCCTCTGATAGCACTGCTTTCTGAGAAAAAAAAATTTAGTAACCGCATAACCTGATTGGCCAAATGTATGTGGCTTATCTTGATGTCAAAACTGCCACAGACCCTTTCTTGGAAATTTAATTGATGCATCTTCTCTTACTTTCAATTTTTATGCTTTAATATGTTCGTGTAATTCGATTTACTTTTGAATCTTATAAATAATAGATGTTCTTTACAAAATTATGCATCCTCTGAAGATGAGAAACAACTCTTTTAAAAAGAGTGAACATGCATTTAGTAGTAATTAGACATTATTTTTGTACCCTACATCCAGTCGTAATAAGATAACGTGTTATCCTTTTTCTCTATGGATTGTCATTAAAGGACTCGCTCACCCAACTTTCGTCTTATGGGAAAATAATGAATCGCACTTCAGATAACAATTCCTTTCTACTTTGTTGGTCATATAAGTGCTGCTGCACAACGATTCAATGTTTACTTTCCAATATTTTATGGCTATTCAGAATGTCGGTGCTAGTGCTAGCCAACCTGAGACGGCACTATCAATATCAGCGGATGAGCCAGGCAGCTGTTAATTCCGATCCACAATCTCCTTAGATATTCAAACAGAGTACAAGGAAAATACTGCAGTATGAACTGAGTTGCATATCTCAGTGCTGATGCGAACGGAGCATAGGCTAGGCAATCTTTGTTGTGCACAGAATAAAACGACTACATGTGTATAAACCTAACAGTATCAATGTATGTTGTTGATCGAAACAAGTTTTGTTGCCAATTTGCCGAACATGCCTTTTAAGCATTTGGGGTAATTTTATGAACCTTACACAAGTCTCCTAGTGACCTCGTTATCATCGTAGAATTTGGCAGTGCTGGTTGCGGGAAAGATACATCCTTATCTCGACAATACTTTCTTCAAATAGAGTTTTAGTGTTATGAATTTTGGATGTTTCCCCTTAACATCATACGACCGCTATATAATGTGATAGTTTAAAACTTTGGAATTACAGGTTTTATGTGGTGATTATCCATGGGACCATTTTTTTTTTTTTTTTTTTTTTTTTTTCATACGACGTATAAGCCTAACTACGTGGTTTTTTTGAAATATGTGGACTGCTCAGTAATTTAGGTTGGGGAGCCAGACTTGTATAGGCCGTATAGCGGTGGTTAACCGAGAATGTACTATCACTCACATCTCACTAGTATTTACTTAGTAGAATGAACCCATTTAATGTCTCTATAGCCTTTATTCTTCATTTCATGAACTGTTTATCGGATAAAAAGAAGGGGAGAAACATTGTGTTTATAGTAAAAATGATAAGCAAAAGAAGCCTATATCAAGATGGTATAATTGATTAATTGGTTGATTCAGTATATCATAAATCTTCCCCGGTGTTATAACGCTTATGGGATACTATACCAGGGATAACAATATACTAGTCAAATAAAACACAGGTGATAATTGGAAATGAAGTTGTTTATTTTATACAGAATGGATAAGCCATTATTCATTGTCCTTATTGCGTGCTCTTACCAGCGACGCGTCTACCTTGAACATAAACGTGCTTCAAGTTTTGGTCGCTTCCATTAAATAAGAACTTTTCAATCTTTTGATGCATGGTCTCGCCACCCATTAAGTCGATCGATCCATGCTCCAAATCTACCCAAAGAGCGTCGAATGCCTTGTTCTTTTCAAAGTTACCAATTTGTCCCTGTAAACCTAAAACTTGGGCTCCACCTAATGTAGCCAAATAGAGTAATTCAGAGGGGGTCAAAGGAGCGTAATCTTTGTCCTTTAAGGGTCCATCACGGTGTAATATCTTAACTGTTTTGGAGGCAAAGAAAGTGGATCGAACGGCATCTAACATGGAAGGTGAAAATCCACCAGCAACATCGGTGCCTAGACCAACCTTTACACCCTTTTCTAAGAAACGTCTCACATCACAGACACCACTGTGTAATGAGAAGTTAGAGTTTGCACAATGAGCGATACCTGTCTTTCGTTCAGCCAACATATCAATTTCGGCGTCTGTCATGTGAACACAATGGGCCATATAAGAACGCTCGTTTAAGAGATGATGGTCATCATATACACTAGTATAATCTTTGGAATCTTTGAAAAGCGAACAAGTGAAATCGATTTCATCATGATTTTCACATAAATGAGTTTGGATGGGAACATTGTATTCGTTAGCCAATTGACTCAAACCGTTCATAAGTGGCGTGGAGCATGTAATGGCAAAACGAGGTGTAACAACAGGTGTGATCAGGTTGGATTTTTTTTCTTGGACATATTCGATAAATGTACGCGTATCATTTAAACTGGATTCGGTGTCCTCAATATAATAGTCTGGTGCATTTTGATCCATGTTCACTTTACCAACATACGCACGTTGACCCAAATCCTGAATAATATCGACCAATTTCTTACATCCACCAAGATGGATAGTAGCAAACCAACTGCATGTTGTGGTACCATTTAAAAGAAAACGCTCGATGACCTTTGTATATGCCTTGCCTGCGTGTTCCACGCTCTTGAAAGCAGATTCACATGGGAATACGTGTGTATCAAGCCACTCAAGAAGTTGAAGGTCCATTCCTGATCCTGCAAACATATATTGGGGAGCATGCTATTCAAAAAAAATTACCTGGATTAGAACTGTAATACGGCTAACACGCTTTTATACTTACTGCGTGAGTATCAACGAAGCCAGGCACGAGGAATTGCTCGGCACCCAAAATGTGAATCTTATTGAAGGATAGGGGTAAACAAATTATTCATCATTACAGTTTAATTAATTACCTTGGAATCTTTATGACCTGAAGTTGCTAAAAAGGATTCGAGATCTTTAATGTCCTTTTCGATCTGGACAATGGCACCTTCCTCATTGACAATTAAGACACCACTCGAGATAATCTCCATCTCCTTAAGAGATATAGAGTGTACAAGTGTGCCGTAGTAAACAGTAGTGGGCATATTATATAAAATGGTATTGTAAAGAAGGAAAAAGGGAAAAAGTGGAAAGTCTATTTTATGATGTTGTATTTAAAACAACGCCTATTTGGTCATATTGTACTTCGCACTGAAGATACCGGCTATATTTGGCGTGCCGTTTGATAAGCTATTTTTATGAGTACAAATAACTTTATGTTATGCTTTAACAGTGTAACACAATAAATATTTATTATAAAAAATACAAGAGATGAGATAGGGAATTAGAACAAAAGGTCATCAAAAGCAGAGGTCTTGCTGGGTGCTTTTGGTGGTGGTGGCGCCTGTTGGTTATTACTTGCCCAATTATTCCAGTCCGATTGTACACTACTGGATTTTAATGAGTTCATTGAAGGTCCAGCAGTAGGGCCACTACCGCTGGACTTCTTTCCTAACGAGTCTAAGGAAACAAAATTGGATGCTTGAGCCCACATACCCGTGGGCGCAATAGGTTCGATACTTTTAGCTTTTTCCTCTATGGGTTTTTGCTGCTGGTTTTGTTGTTGTTTTTGTTGTTGCTGTTGTTGCTGTTGTTGCTGGCTTGCCGAAGGAATTATAGGTTGAGATGTAAATCCGCCAAATTGTTGAGATGGAGAAGTGTCATCACCCAAAAGATCAAACAAATCATGGCTCTTATTCGATGCGGGAGTGTCAGATTTACTTGCTACCGCAAACTGGAAATCAGCAAAATCGTCATCTTTGGAAACAGTCGGTTTAGTTTCTTCAACTGGGCCACCACAAGCAAAATCTCCCCAGTCATCATCATTTGTCGCTTTTTTGCTACTGGAACCAAAATCATCTTCATCCTCTGAACCAAAAAGATCGTTTTTGTTCTTCGAAGACTCGTCCTCACTATGATATAAGCCATCATCATCTTGATCATATTTACCGCTCTGTTTGGGATATCCCGCTTCACCATAGCTCATAGCATCGCCATTGAAACTTAATCCTCCTCCGCTTCCACCCCCTAGCGATGCGCTCCCGAAGCCTACGTATTTGGATCCTCCTGTAGCAGTAGAAGCGAATCCGAGAGATCTGCTACTAGGTCCACTATCTGAACCAACACCAATGTACTTGTTGCGGTTCTTTTTCGCTAATTTGCGCTCTGTTCTAATTTTATCTGTGCTGCTCAATAACTCGACAATTTCCTTTGCTCTGTTACGCACTATACTTAAGTTAGTGTGTAGTCAAGCCGTAAACAATAAAATATTGTACCATTTAATCCTTCATCTTTTCCTTTATCATCAATATAGTAAAAGTTGCGCATAACTTTGATCATAGATACATGAGAGCGAGCGTCGTCAACTACACGTTCAGAACCGTTTTTGATAAGATATTCCAAAAGTACCAATGCCTAGTGACCTGTTAACAAATCCATATATTCATACATAAATAATGGCTTGACTACCTTATAAATTTGTCTCCACTGTTTGGACTCCTTTTCTGTGAATCTTCTGTAAACAGTTGGCATGATTTCATTGAAATGTTGGCTAGTTTGTGCGACAATGTGAATATTTGTATTGGTGATTTTTTTTTCTAGAAAGCCTTACTAACTATAAGTTCCTTGAGCAAGTTCTTGCATAAGCGTACTAGAAGCACCCCAGGGGTCATTGTTAGTAGCCTCATGAACTTTGGCCTCCATTTCGGTGTAATTCAAAACCACACTTTTCCTGTGCAGATAAAAAAATGCAATATTTAATAAAATAACCCAGAAATAATTGAAAGTTAACTTACATTTTATTAATGGCATCCTATTTACAGTAATACATGCTGTTAGGTCTCATTCATTAAATTATAAAAAACTCTACCTTGACCTCCCAAACATCGGGAATTTTGAAATCGGATAATGAGTTTATATTCATTTTGTTAAAGAAAAAGAAATGGCGTGAATAACGAAACCACTGTTGCTACACAAGATATTTTTAAATTGGCCAATCACATATCACCGACGTCATAGAAGCAATGGTACCATGGTTCAATACGTTACGTGACGAATGCTACTTGATTATTGTATGCTACACATGTACAGGTAAAACAACTTTTCTTATGCTTAAAAGGATTTATTTTAAACTTTATTCGTCCATAAGTTCATATGGGTCATGCAAAAGAATTATACATCGCAAGCTAGATCTATTAGAAGTAGCTTCTTCTCCCATTTTTTTAAAGGAGTCTTTCAATTCTTCACTATTTTTAACCATATCATTAGCCAGTTCTACAACCCTTGAACTGTTTTCCTCAGGACTTTGAGAGCATTGCATAACTTTTTTAACATCTGTTGTAAAACCTTTCATCATTTCTACTATACCCCCTAAACTATGTTCGAGTTTTGTCGACATTTGCTGTAAATTAACCATCTCATCGAAAATATGTTCCATCTTTTTAGCTAAGGCTGTCAATTTCTCCTTTCTTAGATGTTTTAAATAAGCAACAAATCCACCGGATATCACAGCAGCAATGAGGGGCCATAAAGGGAGGAGCCCAACAGTAGCAACCGCTCCAATTGACGAGAAAAAATGTGTAGTATAAGCACCGATAGCGGCACCAACACTAAAAGATTCAATAGCAGTTCTAAGCGAAGAATAGTGTTCTAACATCGTCTCCAATGATTTCTTATCACCTTTCATAGCATTCATAGACTTCAACATGTCATTTGCCAACCTTTCGTTTTGCTCCCTGTTTGTGTTAAGAACGCCAGACATTCTTGTTGTACCTCTTTCGATTTCGGAAACACTGGTAGTATCAAATTTTCTATTCCGTTTGGCGATTTCCATTTCTTCTACTATATTAGTCAAAAAGAGACTACTACTGTTGCAAAATACGTTTATATCTTTTAAAAATCGATAAAAAGCCACATATACTGGCCGTCCCATTTCGATTGATTTGGTTACATCCTGATTATGCTTTGTAAAGACCTCATCCCATAGTATGTTCACGGTAGCCAGTGCTTCAGCAACTGCTAGCGCTTGTTTATGTACTTCAATTACATTCTCCATTTTATTTTTTTAAAGTTATCGTAATGAAAATTAAGGGAGAAAAATTTGAAAAGCAAGTATCTATTTATAAACAATGCAACCATTGATTAGTTATGGAATTACAGGTCAATGTGTTTCAATTATTGTTAAAATTTAAAGTTTTTGTAAATATGCGTCGTGCTCGCTCTTGTGCCTTGTGCTGTAAATAGACGAGTATAAAGATCGGGGTCTTTATTTGTCTTCTCTTTCCGATTTTAAGAGGGTTTGTTAGTTATAGTAATTACTCAAATAGGGGGTATTGACAAGGATATTTTTGATTTAAGAACATCGGCTTTTTTTATTAGTTAACAAATGCATGTGGAAACTGTAAATAATAGCTTAAAACACATCGCCAATCAGCTAGTATATAAGCCCTATATTCTTTCTTTTTTCAAACATATGCAGTAGACACATAAGAGACTTATCACTAACAAAGCACGTTCTTTTTTCGAGAAAATCCAACCTTATACATTTGTTTGTTGTGTAGTGTAACCCTAATCTATGGTCACATGTATTTAGCGGGTTTTGACCCGCATCCTAAAGTTTATTATCTGGATGTCTTATAAACCTCATTCTATAAATAATTCTGTGTGAAACTTTTCTTAATACCCAAATGCATGTTGTTGTTTTTTTGGAAAAGGCAGCAATGATTTGTAATTAAGGTATGATATTGTCGCAAAAGGTTGACTCATTTCAAAATCAATAATAAACAAAAAAAGGAAGTGGATTCAAATAAAGCTATTGTTGTATTTTAGTTATTTCTGTATTGAAGTGTAAGCTAGCTTTATTTTCTTTTATGGTCTATAGATATCTAGTTATAAAGAGCATGAAGTGTCATTAGTTAAGGGCATTTAATATTAGGAATACAGATCAAAAGGATTGAGAACTAGCACTATTCATATTATTTATGTTCAGAAGAACAGGTATGACAGCATGGGGCCTTTTATTTTTTAAGGGGTTAATTAATGAAGTGAGTGGGTACGATTTTTTTGGAAAACTATTTTGCAGTACATTGGTAATTTCGGCCATTTTTATTAGCTTGATTTTCAACAAATTTTTAAAGATATTGCTCCCATCTTTTCCCATGCGTGCAATAAAAGCGTCTTTGTTGGATTCGATCTCATTTACACAAGTCACCAAGTGACTTGCGGCATTATCTATGAGATCATTGAAGTAAATAAGTTTGCTACTTAATTCCAGAATTTGGGTTGCTAAGTCATCAATCATTGACTGTTTTTTTAGCCGAGTAACTTCTTCAACTGACTTGCCAATATCTTTTGTCATTTCAACCTTGTCTATGACGATGCTAGCACTATCCTTAAACTCAACAGCTTCGGTAGATTCGGAAGTTTTCTTTATTGGCTTGATATAATTTTTATTGGCAACTTCTTTTCATTAATCAATAGCTTTAGTCGCCTTTTTATCAGTATTTGTTTGTTTGATATTACCTTTAACCCGTTGAATACTTAAGTATACATGCAAAAAGGATGCAGTCAATTCAGCCCCCTTCCGTATGCTATTCTCGAACATACGTGCAATAAATGTTTTGTTATGCGCAAATTCATGATAATTCCACATTTGGCGGCATATATCGATGGCATTTAGTAAATCATCTTCTTTTGTCTTGATGCCTTCAAAACTTCCGGAAAGTCTCTTTGCCTCGTGATTTATTTCAAAAACGATACTCTTGTCAACATTTCTGTCTGCTTTTGCAATTCTTAATTCTTGTAATACATAATCAAAAATTGCCACATTGGCTTTACATGTCTCCAAAATAAATTTTATGAAAAAGTAAAATTTTGCATGTAGATCGTTCTTTTCTTGACTAGATATTTTTTCGAAGTTACTGTCCAATTGGTCCCATAGTAGATTTATAGTATTGATACTTTCCAAAATACTACCAGTTTCTTTGTTCACCGATTCCAAAAAATCGGCAGAATATATTATTTTATTCATTTTATTTATAAAAAGGTAAAAGGTAATGAAATATGGCTAATTCTAATAGGCTTTATGTTTGTATAATCACATGCAGTAGACGAATATATACAATCGTGTAACATAGTTAGGTACTCGTTTTAAATTATTCTCAACATTATTCTATATTCTTATTGATTCATTCATGGTTTCTCTATTGTGGAAATCCCATCTACGCACATTTATCCGTAAACATCTTTGTTTCTGTACGTGTGAATGCTCTGATATAATACGATCTTCAGTATTCATCAAACTTTAACTAGGTCTATAAAGAACAACCTTTTAGCCTGTTACAGCACAATTGATAAATATGGCTGCTAAACTAAAGTTCCACCAGAATGCAGACTACATGAATGCATGCAATTTTATTATTTTGTTTTTTTAAAAGTAATAAGGTAGAAGAAAAATTAGTTTATATTTGTAACTTTGGTCTCGACTATCTTTTTTAAAGAAGATCTATTCATATACACATGTTTTCTAATTTCATATATTTTGGTCTTATCTTCATCGATGGCGTTTTTCATACTACCGGACAATACATCGAATCGATTACCATCATTATCGATTCCAGGGTTTTCTGAATAGCACCGATCTATTTTACCAAGGCATTCTAAAAAAGCATCTGTACTTCCGACAGAGTTCAATTTAATACCAAGGCTGTTGGATTGCAATATCTGCTCGTCCAGGTTTTCAAGCATGTTTCTCATAAGATCGAATAAGTCGCTTACTTTCCTATTTTTACATGATTTCTTATACGAGACATAACCACCGGCAACAAGTCCGCCTGCAAATATCATACCACCAGTACATGCTGCATCACCGAGCGTCAATAACACAGCTCCAGTAGTTAACCCGACTCCCGCAGATTTTTTGTGCTCCTTAAATTTGACATAACGAATTTTTGAGTCTTCCAATTTTCGCAATTGCTCTTCAGTCTGCTTTCTACATTCTCCAAACTCCTTTAGAATTTTGAAGCCATCTTTTCTGTGAGCAACAACAATTTGTGGTATCAAACTTGCTTTTGTTTTCATCTCTTTTATGCTTTCCATGTCAAATTTTCTACTTGCTTTATAGACGTGTATTTTTTTTTCCAGATTGTTTATATATTCACTTTTGTGAGTGAATGTTGCATCTACTCTTTCCAAGTAATCATAAAAATCGAAATAAACAGCTTGCACCTTTACTATAACACCAGCAATATCAGTTTTGTTTCTTTGATTTAAGTCGTTTATCTGATCCCAAAGTTTTTTTATTAACGTGGCTGAGTCGGTGCCGATTGATGTTTCTTCTTTCATTCCGGTAGAAAAGTTAAGTATACTGGTTAAAAAAAAAGCTGAAATAAACTGGTATTTATAGGGCTGAGACGAAAATATCGTTGTAAATTGGATGCAGTATATATTTATTCGTTTTATTGGCCAATCGATAATGATAGGTTAAGCTTTTTAAGATATGTGTACACACAAAAGGCGTTTTTCGGATGTCTGTACCTGCCTTTAATTAGCATGTGGTGATACAAGCAAGTAAAAAACAAATAGTAATATCGACAGCCAAAGTGCATATAACTACAGCGTAAGATCAGGTATCTTTCATGTCCCTAAGTCTTAGAATCAGGAGTATACAATTAAAAACAATGTAATGGTCACGGGTGAATATATATTGACTGATTTATATATCTCCTCCTAGTAATTCAATCGTTACTCGCTCACCATCCCTTGTACTTGTTTGGGTAAAATTATCAGGAGAAAATATAAACGAGACCTTATAGGTACGCCAAAATAATACAGAGAGAAGCAATATATGCTTTTTTTAATAAATCCGCATATAATATAAGATAAATTATACTGACCTGATATCAATTAAAGTATCCAATCCTATATTACAACTACATGCACCTAGTCCTTCAAAAATTTGGTGAACCCTCAGAAAATTGGCTGCCGATTAAATGATGGCAAAAATATTATTTTATTGACAGAATTAGATGTTGATAAATACATAAAATGAAGGACGAACAATGGTATGTAATATTTCAACCGTTGAGCTTCGCATCTGGATTGAATTCGAGAATTATAGTTCTTAAACCAGATAATATAGATTTAATCTCCTTTGCCATTCCATCAAACTTCTGTTTTAATTCATTCGTATCTTCAATTATGTTTTGTGCTAATACAATGACTCTTTCAGTGTCATCCTCGCATTCTTCAGTATCATAGGAAGAGAGTCGTATAATTTTTTCGATTCGTACAGCGTACCTATTCATGGCATCAACCATTGCTCTCAATTTGTCATTAAAAAAAGTAGATATTGACGTTAATCCCTCCAGCTTTCCAGACATTGCCTCCATTAATAAAAGAAGTTCTTTCAAATCTTTGTTATTGCGTGATCTCCTGTAGGCCGTAACCCCGCCGACTAAAAGTGAGGTAGCAAAAATCCCTAATGATATCGCACCATTATAATGCCCAGCCTCTTTGAGTGCCATTGTAGCAACCTTGACAGATACGCCGGCACATACTTTTGTGTACTGTGCTTTCATATTTGCTATATTTTTCTTCTGATCTTTTATTTCCTCGTTATATTCAAGAATAGGTGCATCAACGACTTGGCTGTGTGATCTTTTAGTAATGAGAGATTCTACGATCGAATTTACACCCTTTACAATATCTTTTGCTGTATCGGCATCAAATCTTCTTTTATCCTTGGCAATAAGCATTTGCTTTGTTACAGTCTCTAAATAGGATATACTAATTGGGCATAGCGTTTCAATTTCTAACAGAAGGCAGTATAAAGACAGGTATAGTCTAGGAATTGTTTCATGCAACTTTGCTATGTCTTGTTCAGTTTTTTCGTGTAGCATCTCAATGTTGTCCCAGGTTTTGCCTAGATCAGGGGCTGCTGCAAAGTCTTCAATGGAGCGACCTTGCGGTTCTTGTAGAAGCTTAGGAGATTCCATTTTAACTAGCGAAAGAAGAATTGATAGATATATTAAGTAAAAATGGTAATATCTAGGTTTTTATATACTAGATACAGGCTGATGGACGGGATGCATGCATCATGGTTTTGTGTTATCTTTAAAAAGCATACATGAAGAATGCTTTAATGACCTCTCTTGACGGGCATCTACATTCCCTTTTTTAAATATATAGCTATTGTTTTAGATTCGTGATTTCGCTTTGGTAAACTGGCGTTTTGAGCTCGGCACAAGCAACAAATTAACCTGGCAGGCTGGACTATCTATTCTGGAAAGGCCCTCGAAAACAAATCCATCAAAGAGCCATTATAGATTAAGAATCCCATATTTTGTTGATAGACTGCATGCGAAACTTTTAAAGCAACTCAGCCATCTAAGCCATGTCATTTGCTTATGCAATGTTGGTGGCGTACTTTATAGGGGCTGGATAATACAATGAACATGAGTGCATGTGACGAGAAAAAATCAAGCTTATAAATGTTATTTATATCGAAGTCCAATAGCAAGCAGTTTATCGGATCTTTTGGTTACCTTATTAGCATGTATATAACATTGTATAGATGCTCCATAGAGAGATCTGAAAAATTCTCATATGGTTCAATAGCGGTGAAGTGATATCTGGCTTTGGTTATGCATATTATATGGAAATGGTATTGCTGAGTTGGCTAAAAAAATGTTCGTGTTTGCAGAATAGGTTAATCAAATATTATTTTCCTGCACGTTTGTACAAACAACTAATTTGTATTTAATCCATTGCATAATTATATATTTGAAGGTATGGTTCGAAAGTGGAATCGCAGAGTTGTCATTAAAATCGAGTGTTTATCATGCGCAGTATTTTGGTTTATTTGTATCTGGCTTCGCCAAATTCTACAACTTTATTGGGGCATCACGATATACACATTCTAACGATAATTATTTTAAAGGCTGATTTTTGAGCTTTGTAATTGAAAATGTAGTAAGTGAAATTACGCATTATAATGAGTACCAAGATTAAAGATTAATTGAAGCAGGTACATGCCTGAGGAGTTTATTTAACAGAAAGTGTTTCGAATATATGATTTTTAAAATGCAAAGAAAATAAGTATAACATGTCTTATTTTATTCTTCTAGAATAGCACGTGGATCATGCATTTGTATCAAATTCTTCAAACTGGATCTTTTGTAGATAGCTTCTTGTCCCATTTGGTCAAACCTAGATTTCAAAGTATCGCTAGCTGAAATCATATCCGTAGCTAATATTACAACTCTATTACTGTCATCCTCAGTAATTGAAGAGCATCTAATAATCTTCTCTACGCGAACTATGTATCTTTTTACATCCGTAACTAAGAGCTCCATTTTTTCCCCAAATGTGAAAGATTCTTCTTGCAGCATTATCATCCAGTTAAACATGTCTAACATAGCGTGGTGAAGCTTAAGAAATTTCTTCTTTTGAATCACTTGCAAGTAAGTTGCAAAACTCCCACAGACAACAGCGATGGCAACAGAACCTTTTAGAGCAGACCCATTATTAGCAGCACTATCTCCAAGCGCTATTTTAATGGCTCCAGCTGAAGCGATCCCTGAAGCAGTAGCTGCACTGAGTGAACGAAGAAAGTTTTTCATTTTCGATAACTTGTCTAGATGTGTTTTTTGCTCTTTCTTATCTTCTACGATTAACTTTTCGCATGCATTCATATCTTCAAAAATAACACTACTACGATGTTTATTTTCGATAAGCGCATCCAATATTATTTGCGTACTCCTTGCTATTTCCGTTGTAGTGTTACTGTCGAATCTTTTTTTATTCTTGGCAATTTGCATTTCTTCCTCGACACTTTCAAAATATGTGCTGCTGCTATTACAAATAGTATAAACTTCTTTCAAATAGTTATAAAATGCTGTATGGACATTATGAGCAACATCGATAATATGGTTCACTTCTTCGCGGTGTTTAAGATAGATTTCATCCCAGAGTCTGTTTATTTCAGTGAATATGTTGTCAATGTTTTCAGCTTGCTTTTGGACCTCCGAAAGGGTTACGAATACTGACATTTTGGTTAAATATAAAACCTGGAAGATAAAAATAAAATAAAAAAACCTAATAATTATACGCCAATTCTTTTTGTAACGAGCCTTAAAAAATGAGATTGTGCTAGACTAACATACGCACTTTCTTGTTTACTAGAACATTGACCAAATGCATTGCTTTCGTTATTATGATATTATGATGTAAAACAAACAACTTGCAAATATTATGAAAAATTTGAATCAATAGGAAAAGTGCTACAAACAAAACATTAGAATCAAAATAAAAATAATCTCAAGCATAAAAATAAACATTTGCAACATATATCACATCCAATTGAAGTTTCTTTTGCATCTTCGATAGGTTTACCAGGAGTTTATCTACTGTTATGTTTGTGGCGCAGAACGCATACTTAAAAGCTATTTATCGAGAATAATTATGATATATAGTTGTTCAGATACAGAGAGACACTTAGTATTAATATGTATTTATTGGATTTAATATTTTGTGTTATTAAACAGACTACGATAACGTTTTATAGTATCTGAGACCAAAAAAATGCTTAGTTTTTTTTTACATTAGACGATGCAAGCGACTATGAAAATTAAGCGTTTTATACATGTACGGTTATATTTTGTTGCATAGTCTACTTAGATAACATGTCTGCGACATTTATTTAAAAAGGTTAACCGTTTTCCCTCATTTTTAATCAACTATGTTCAAAATACAGTTATGTTGCACATTCTTGTTACTCGTTTAATAATTGAAAGCTGACATAGTTATTGCTAAAACCAATGCCAGTATAGGCAGGCTAGTATAAAAGTCTCGTAGCTATGGCTTAGTGCATCCTCAGTAATTTATGCATGTATATGGAAATCCTTCTCATAATAATAAAACAGAAAAAAAAAGACACTAATATATCAAGGTATCAAATGAATGTAGATGATGTTTTATATAAAATTGAGAGCACAAAAAGTATAGCAGCAGCGTTTTTATGATAACCGTTGCAAAGAACACAAGGATAAAACTGTATCATAACATATAGTGTTTTATTATGGTTTTAATAAATGTTGTTATGTGCTCATTGTTTTACAAGTGATTTTCAGAAATAAAATGCGTAGGCACAATGTTCTTGCGTGCTTCTTTATCAATATCATCAAAACTTTGCAGCAACTTTGTGATGATATCTATCATGTTTATAGCTTGGACTTCAATCATTGAATCAAAAGCAGTCTTGTCTTCCTTTAACTGTCCTTTTAATTCCCGGCCGCTCAATTTAGGGTCTCTTATGTAGGTTGATAAGAAACTAGCAGAGGTTTCAACTTTGTTGCAGAAACTTTCAAATTTGATGCTTAATTTTTTTGATTTCACAGACAATGCTTCCAATGTATCGGATTCTAAATCGATATGATTAATTTTATGTAAGTATGAAATAACTTCGAATATAATATTACCTTTCAATAACGGACTAACATGCTCCTTTTCGTTACAATTTTGCAATGACTTAACTGTCTTGAATGAGTTTATGTTATCTTTGGTAACAGTGTTAGCGCTGTTTTCTAAAGTGGTGGCGCATCGAGTTGATATTTTATCATTGGAATTATGATCAGAAGTGATTGCTAAAAAACAACTATGGAGTACATGAGCAATAAATTCTACAAGAAGATTGACCATGCTTTTTTCAGCTTCGATTTGTTGATTTTTTGAATCCTGTAAGTATTGTTCAATTTCGGTGATCACATTGTTTTCTTCCTGTTTGTCATGTTTAAAAACACCAGAAAGTTTTTCTGTCTCATTTGCAATTTCATATACAATGTTCTCATCAATGTTTCTGTTTGACTTTGCTATTTGAAGCTCTTGTAATACATTCCCAAATATTTCATTGGTGTCTTGGCATATATCAGAAATTTTCTTCATATAGAAATAGAAAGACGAATAAAGGCCGTATTTTTTTTGACTATTATCATCATTATCAGACTTATGATTGTCAAATTTTATCCAATGGCTGTTGAGATTTTGGAGATCATTTACTATCTCTTGAGTTTCTTTATTAATAAACGTTGTAAATTTTTTTGAATTCATTTTAAGTATGATCAAAAAAAGCGAGTAAATGCATACCGAACTTTTCGTTTAACTTATAGTATATTGGACATCACGTGTGATATAAAACGATATCTGCTTATGGTTGCAATTTGATTGTTAATACTGAGCCAATGCTGATGATTCATGCATAATGCAAAAGGCTACGAATTGATATATGACTGATTAGTTACATCTTTACACAACAATGCATTATTTTGTAGGTAATATGTTGCGGTTGTTTTTCTGTTATATCCCAAAGAACTTTGTTTTTACAATAAATGACCTGACCTGTAAGTACAGAAATTGTAGGCCGCCTCAGCTGCATTGTCTTCTAAGCTATTACTTCAGTCTTTTTTTTTTATTTCCACAGTTCTGTAACTAATGTGTATAACACAAGTTTTCTTACAGTGTCCCATTGGAAGTATTGATAGAATACTCCAGATGATTAAAACGTTTGAGCCAACTATTTGACTAATTAGGTAGTAAATTCGTGCCGAGAGAAATTGCCACAATTAGTCTTATGATAAAACCTACTGAGATTAATACAAATTGACATCCATTTCATATACGTGAAAAATATCCTGAGCCGAACGCCCGATGTTCACCATTTGTAACCACTCCCCCCCCCGTTGCTAAATTTTAGGCACCTAAATTATTACTTAATTTTTATCTTAAGGTACATTCTAAACATATAGTTTTATGACGGAGACACGTTCCGTGAATTTTATTAAAAAAACAATCATTAAATTTCTATCGATTTTCAGATGTGACACAGTATTGAGAGAGTTCGTAAGGAGTATCAAATTCAGGCATAACGAGTTCCAAGAAATGAATCTTGTTAGGTTGCTGGCAGACAGACTGCATAGCATCCTCAAACTCTTGACGATTAGTAACCTTGGACTCTAGTCCAATTTCAGAAGGGCTCTTTCCATTGGTTTGGTTTGTTTCCAAATGCCCACCAAAGTACCCCAATGTTTTACTATAATCCCACATTTGAAAGTTGTTATATTTACGCTCAGGACCATGGATTAGCTTTTCCGTAAGATATCCGTCATTGTTTAAGAGAAAAATAACGGGTGTGAGGCCTTGATGTATAAAAACTGAGATTTCTTGAAGAGTTAATTGAAAGGACCCATCGCCTACAAAGAGATAGACCTTACGGGCACGGTCTGCAAATGCAGCACCAACAGCAGCACCAACAGAATAACCAATGGAAGCCCAATAAAGCTGATTAATATAGATGGTACCCTTTGTACTCTTAACGCTGGATACACCGAACCCAGCAGATCCTGTTTCGGAAACGATAACACTTTTGGGTGCAAGATATTCAGGGATCTTGTTCCAAAGGTAATTGTGTGTGATATCATTGCAACTGGTATCAATGGGATCTGGCATAACCCGAGGAGAAAACATATTTGGATTCTTACTGACAGGGAGAGCGGAAGTTAGGAGAGGTAAAAGTTCATGCATTCCAACACACCCATATTCAGAATGGTTGATGATGGTACTAGAAATTTCCAAAGTAATTGTCTTGAGACTTGTATTAGCAAACCCACAAGAAAAGTTTCCAGTATTTAAGTCAGATTTTACGGAGCCAATTTCGATTAATAGATCGGTATCTTTAATTTCATCTTTAACACCTTCATAAGTAAATGATCCGTTATAGATCCCACGATAGTTAGGAAATGATTCATCCACGGCACCTTTACCCAACATCGTAGAAAGAGTGGGAAATCCAGACCGTTTAACAAAAGCATTGACCTCCTCCAAAAGTCCGTAACGATGAACAGTGCTATCAACAATAATAGTAGGATGCTTGGCTTCGGTTATTGCTCGCAGCACCTGATTAATGACGATAAATTGGATGTTTTCTGGGTTTTTGGGAAGCGATAATTGAAGTGGAGCAACTATTAAAGGTGTTTTAACAAGAGCATCAATCAAGTCAATAGGAACATTGATATATCCAGGACGCTTGTTTATAAAGGCAGCTTCAATGACACGATCAATCTCGGTTAATGCATTTTCGAGAGTCAGTTTTGTGGAGGCAATCGTCAACATGGCACCTATTTTATGGAAGACATCATAATCACCATTTCCAAGAGTATGATGTAGCAAGGCGCCTTTTGCTTGCGAGTTGGTATGAGGAGAACCAACAATATGAATTACAGGTACCCTTTCAGTATAAGCTCCAGCAATACCATTGGCAGCAGAAAGTTCACCGACACCAAATGTGGTTACTATGGCACCCATACCACGGACACGGGCATAGCCATCAGCAGCATACGCAGCATTCAATTCATTGGCATTGTTACCCCAAGTTAATTCTACATCGTCCTCAATTAAATCCAATAAAGGCATGTTGAAATCACCAGGGACGCCAAACACAGTATCAATACCAACTTGTTTCAGGCGATTAATAATATGAGCACCAATAGTTATGTAAGTCATTTTTGATTAAAGAATTTAACAATAATTGATAAATATGAAGGGGGGTCCTACATCTATCTCATATATATATAGAAGAAGAAAAGGCATAACTTGTATTGGGTCTTATGATTCGAGATTTGATTTTAGATTAGCTTCACCTTCATATATGCCTTGTCATAAGACTATGAACAAACCCTTAAAAACATTTATTATTAGTGTATGTACACTTTGTTAGATAATTGTTGAAAATACGATGACTATAAACATCTCTAATTTAGCTTCAAAATAGCAAGTTTATGTTTTTATGTTTTTATATTAATTATCATAGATCTATGTGATAAAGTTAGCTGTTATGGTGTCACATATTGAACGTAATCTTGGATTAGACATAATTCTGACGTTATGTGATGCATAACTCTAGTCGACGCAATATATTTCAGGCACCTACTCTTAAAATTATTGTATTAGGCATGTGCACTCTTAAAAAAAGTTATGGTTTTGCTTACAAGTATTTTTTTTAATATAACATGCGTAATTCATGGATCTTAGCCAAATTGGTGGGCGGGTCATAATGAGAATACCCGAAAACATATAAGAGTTGGAAATGCGGATTTATATGCAGTCATTTATCCTTTAAATATGAGATCATAATTGATTTGGAGACATTTAATTATCGCCAATTGATTATCCCACAGGAAGATTGGAACAATGCTGTTTCTCAATGGCATGTTTTTGCTGCTGTGTACGTTACACGGATGACGGTGAGAATTTCTAATTTGGGTTCACAGTCACTCATTGTGTTTTTTTCTTTCTGTAAAAAAAAAAAAAAAGAGCGTTCACCTTCCATGATTTTGGTAACTCTCCGTTTTCTTTTTTTCTATTATTTGTTATGGCTAATGACATGCGACGTACCATATCTGGTTCTTCCCATCGTTCAGTTGACTCGGCCAATTCAGAAACCCCATTAAATATCTTACCACCAGACCAAGTAACGGATGACCAAGGCACGACTTTTTTTTTGCTTGACGTGAACAACGAAGAGGAACCTGCCGCGGCCGCTCCAAAAAAATCCAAGCATCACCGTAGCAGTAAAAAAACCAGCGAAGGGGATGACGGAAGTGATTCGAATAACAGTAGTAGTAGCAGTAGTAGTAGCAGCTCCGGCTCTAGCGTGTCTGCTCAAGTCGTCATCGACCACGGTGGCTCTATCCCACGTCGTTTAGAAAAGAATGGTCAATTAGGTGATGAATCAGAAAGTGATTACGCCTTTTGTTATACTCCTGCCAGTAGACGTGGCTCGGACGCTGATTCTGTTTCGAATAGTGGCCGTTTATTAAAACCTTCTCACCTTCGCTTAATCGAACCCAGCACTTTTCAACCAGAGGAAACAGATTTATCTGCTGCAGAGAATGACGGTGACGATGATTTAGAACAGGAAGAAGTCTCAAATAAACCAGGATCTCCTGCACACAAAGGAAGAAAACGTAGACACAAACATCATAGAAAAGCAACCAATCGAAATGGATCGAGCCGAAAGGACATTTTGGCTGATAGTAAAGCTATGGTTACAGTTTATACGGAAGAGGATGACGATTTGGTAGACGAGATGCCCAGAGGAGATCGTGAACGGATGTTGAGACATAACGAAAGAAATTACCGCAGCAGGCACGAGGAAGAGATCGGAGAAGGCTTCAGAAGAAGATCTATCCCACGTCGATTGCATAAAAGAACCCAACGTGTATTACAAACCAATTTACAGTCGCATTCCTGGAGTAAAAGAGAGAGTTTACAATCTAATAGACATCCTGGGCTATCTAGTGATGAAGCATTGAGGTAACTAATTACAAGATATGACCAATAATGAGTTATATCTAACTTTTGAACACAGTAAATTACTGCATTTAGCAAATCACATTTTGGACGAAGAAAGAATTCGAATTGACAAGACAATTGGTAAATATACAACCACGCCACACTTTGAATTAACACCCTTAATCTGACCAATTGGTTTTAATTAGATTTTCGAATGGTGATTTTCAATCCTGCCACGTTTCTCAGCACATTGTCAGGTCTTGGATTACTGTCATTTTACATTGCGGGATACTTTAAAAGCCAGCCTTATCAATTTCGCATCACTGGTTTATTGGTTGAGGCATTATTGTTATTAGCACTTACAGCCTGGAATGCATACATCTTTTACAGGGAACAGGTATTAGCCTATAGAGAAATGACAGATAGAGCAGCAACGATCATTGGAGCATTGGAGAGAAGTGGCATGAACATGGTTCAGGATACAAAAATACCCTTTATACCCTCCATGTCTGTAGCCAAAGTCGTACGTGATGGCGTTGTACGTATTTTCCCCGTTAATCTTTTAGTTGAGGGAGATGTAGTAGAAATGTTATATGGTGATATTGCTCCAGGTCGTATGAAATATATTCACAAGAAAGGTCTTGCAAAAGACAATGATTCAGAAAATGAAGAGGATACCAAGTCCTCGAAAAAGCGTCGTGGATCCAGTAGCTCCAGCAGCAGTGGAAGCTCCAGTAAGAGCGAGCCACCCTTAAATACAAAAGAATATTACATCGCAAAGGATCAATCATTTAAACCTTCCTTCTTTGGTATCCCACCACCCTCCGGATTAATGGAAGAGTATATGCGATCTAGAGGTCGACATCAGTTCCTTTTATTAGAATCACCTTTGGAAAAGAACATGCGTCGAGCATTGAACCAAAAACGACCCGATACAGTGATGCACAATGAAAGCCATGTCATCATCCGCATCTTTTACCGATATATCATTTGGATTGTTCTGGGTATAGCGCTGGTCGTGAATTTCTTGAGATACGGTCTTCGTAGCACACTTATCAATCATTTTCCTGTGGATCAACTCGTCGAAGAAGTATTTACCATGTCTATTTATGCCATTATTCCCCTTTTACCTCTTTGTATACCAAGCATGTGGATCGTCGCTCGTAGTTTTGGTAATGCCCAGTTATTAATCTTGTTTGAAGCCCTTCAGATCTCTAAAACGGAGTATGAGGATGATGATGAGGTGGATGAATTCGATGCAGAAGCTCCCCCTCCCACCAAAGACCTTGAATTGAGTCCTAGTAAGCCTCCTCGATAAAAGAAGAAACGCAGCTCGAATCTAATACCATTTTTTCTTCCTCTTGTAGATGCTGTTTGGGACAGATTCTTGTCCTTGCTAACCAAGTGGGATCGTTTATCATTGACAAGGTCGACAAACTTACTGGAGTCACTCGGAAGCACTACTGTCATTTGTTGTTTAGACAGAGAAGGAACAATTGCAAACGTAAGCCGCCCCCACTTTTACAATAGAGGAAGTATTATGCCACTGACATTTTTTTTAGCCCTTTCCTACTGTTGAGCAATTGATGTTTCCCAATAATGAAGAAGATATTACTTATTTAGACGTCGAAGAAGATTCGGATGAACCATCTGGATTAAAATTTGAAGACCAAGATTGGGAACAATATCTACCGTAAGAAAATATGTCCCTGATTCAACATTTTTTTTTTTTTAACCACTTATCTTTCCATAGTTGCTTAAAACCTCTTGGATTAAATTTCATGTTAAACACAAATTGCGGTGTCATCCAAAGCCGCAAAAGATCTGAGTATCACCGAAGAAGATCCAAGTTACACGTATATGGTAAAACTGCACCTGCAAGACAATGTAAAGTATAGATATATTTAGAAAGAAAAAAAAAAAGCGGCAAAATTACTGTCATTAACACAAAAGGGTATGCTGTTTAGCATGTCTTTGTAGATTAGGAAAATGTGTTGGATTCAGAGAGGAAGCATTACAATCATTTGCGCTGAGAGCAGAAATCTATACGTTTGCTCCCTATCATGAAATTCTAAACACGCCTCGATTCAAATATAGTAAATATTATCAATTTGAAGTACCCAATGCGCTTTCCACCGTGTTCGAGGAACGATCCTCGGGAAGCTATCAATTACTGACAGACGGCCACCCTTCACTTGTGATGGATAAATGTTCGGATTACTGGGATGGTAGCTCCTTACAGACTATGAGCGAAACCGTAAGTTGCGAATGATGGTAAAACAAGCGAAACTCAAACATTTTTTTTTTTTTTACTTTCTAGATGGAAAAAAAGATCAATGATTTCTTTCAAAATGCACTTGTACATGATATGCAATGCATCGCTTACGCTTACCGACCTATCAATACAGTGAATGATGGTCGTATTCCATTTTTGAACCCATCGGATGACGAAGAAGAAGATCCAGGGTGTGCATTTGTTGTTTTACCATACAAACCACCTAGCTCAGACAGTTCTGACAGCAGTGATTCTTCTGAATCCTCTTCTAGCACATCTGTCAAAAAGTCGAACGGCAAACTTCCCATGAATGAAATTATCACAGTGAACCATCCTAGTCGACGTGCATCGCATGTATCGATATCTACCTCCGCTACCAGTTCATCCTCTGAAACTGGATCGAGTGACTATTCATTTGAAGAAGACGAGCCTGTGGATGAGCAAGAGGAAGCCACGTTTTATAAGGAAGTAGTCAAAGGTCAAATCTTTTTGGGAATGACTGCCATGTGTCATCAACCGAAGCAAAATGTGGTAGATTTTATTGAGGATTTAGGCCTTGCCGGTATTCGATTTGTTTATTTTTCGACAACGGCCGAAAGAGAATCCAAAGCTTTTGCAGAACGTCTGGGCTTAGAGACAGATTGGAATAGTTGTATCTTGTTATCCAACCCAGATGATGAAAACTGTGGGAATGGATACCTTCAAACGCATGATATCAAGGCCCAATTACCTCGTGGCATTGATGAAATCAGACCTCATCTGGAAGATGTGGACGATATTCCTTTACATGTCTCCTTATTTGCCGAATGTACCCCACGTGCAATGAAGGAAATGATTCGTATATTTCAAGAAAACGGCGAAGTCGTTTGCTGCATTGGCAATGCGTTGAATACGAAAAATACTGAGTCCTTTGCCCTGGTAATATTTGATACTTCTATTTTACTTTTTATATATACGTAATCTCTAACCTGTATGCTTGCTTAGTCTGATGTCAGTATTGCTATGGAACCAATGCATACCCGTGCACAAAGCAAAGGCCGTCTTTCCACCAACGATCGTCAACCCCCGCTTGCTGTAGGAGCATCGCTCTGTAGTTTACCTTGTGGACTATTTATGCAATATGAAACCAGTTTGTACGCGGTGACCCAATTAATTCGTGATGCAAGAAGACTCTTGGGTTGTGTAAGAATGGGATTTTCATTCTATACGGCGGGTTGTATGTCCATGTCACTCATGCTACTTTTGAGTTTCTGTCTCTTGCTTCCACCCATCTTTGCTGGCTATCAAATCTTGTGGGTTTTATGGATTATTTTGCCCATATTGTCGATGTCGATGTTGTTTACACCCCATGAAGACGGTATTATGTTGCTCATGCCTGGGAAGAATATTGAACATTTGACAGATTTTTGGAGATTCATGTGTTACTTTATCCTGCGTTTTATCTTGGTTATTCTGATGTGTATCGCTATCTATGCCATGTATGTATTAAAAATAGTGGAAATAACACTGGTTTTTTATTAATCTTTTTTTTTAAAAAAATTTATAGGACGCTTATTTATTCATTAGATATCAATATTACAGATGCCTTTGGAAAGTTTGGATTAAATGGATGGTATCATTGGACCGTAGAAGAACAATGGGCAGTTACCTATGCACAAAACTTTATGTTGATCTCCTTTGTTTGGTACCTTGGTAAGTTTTCTACATAAGCATTAAAACCTTTAAAACTGAACATCTATCAATTTTTATTATCGATATGACAGCATGCATATCTCCTTCTTTCCTTCATAGAACATGTTCTCTTATTGAATTTGTGCCCTTTAGAAACCGAGTTTGGGTGGGTGCGTTTTTCTTGACGGTGATTTTACAATTTTGTTTCTGTGCTGTCTCATTGGCTCATGGACCCTTTGAGTTTTCAAAGATTCCTTGGTTTGTTTACTTTTTAGGCTTTGCTTGGCCCATTGTATTGATACCTGTACAAGAACTCGTAAAAATGCACGATAACAAGGAATTCACAAGATTTCAAAAGAGATCTAAACTTGAATTCAGCACAAAGGTATTATTATTATTTAAAAAAACCCAGCAATTGTTTATTGATATACTAATGTTTTTTGTTTCATTATAGCTTGGTATGCATTCGCCATTGTAAAAAAGAAGATAAATACGTGAATAAACTGTAAAAGTCTACTTATTACGCTGACATTTCTTTTTTGAATCATCTTGTTGAGCTTGTGCATCATTGGGTCTCTTACGGGACTCTTGTTCAGAATTGTCTTGTTGAGATAAATTACCCGATTGATCGAAATGCACACGGCGGATAGATTGAGTACGATCGGGGTTTGCCCTGTCGTCTCGAGAAGAGCGAAGGATTGAAGGAAGAGGATGGCGTAACGAATACATCGTGTCTAACATATTCTGACGCAGTATCTCACTTTTTATATATATATATATATAAATGGGGTTGATGAAGGGGGAGAGGAGATCCCCCAGATTTAGTATTGGATATCAGACAGAGTAACTGTTTATTACTTACGTTTCTGTAAGCGATCTGGTTTGGTTTTTGTTCACTTCAGGTGGACGACTTGTAGATGGTTTCACAGTAGACGTTGTTCGGGTTGGAGCTTGTTTTGGTACCTGGCCAATGAATGAATTTTGAGAGACACCTTGATATCGAAGCGAATGCAGAAGCGATTCATTTAATCTGTTATTCTCACGTCTCAAATTCAGATAATCATCTGACAATGACTTGTATCTTAATTCCAATATTCTGTTTTCCATTATGAACGTATTGACCTTGTTCTCTAATACAGTTGCTGCCAAACGCAGGTTTCGTAAAAGTTGAACGTTAGAGGTCTCCATGGACGGCTACAACAACAACAAAAGTTAGTACTATTGATGTATTTTTTTCAGTTCTTTCTCGCTTCATGTTACTGGTGGTCCTTGATTCAAGTGGCGATCCATGTTGTATGTTGGGGGCTGGATTTGACTGTTACTAGACTCTTCTTTTCTGAATTTGTAAGGTTGTTGACGCGTAAGAAGAGAAAAAACCAAAGCAATGTAAATGGGATATCAATCATTCTGATATAACAACTGGGACCTGACTTGTAGATGTATCTTGATAGATTGATGCCACCAATCGACAGTGATTTATTGTAGATGTAAAGGCTCATATAATCCCAAACCCCTTTTTGATAACGAAACACATTTTTTTTAAAAAAAAAAAGAATACCGATGAATGGGATAATTTTTATTCAATATTTTATGGATGAATGACATTAGCCCGATTCTGACCGTTATAGTTTCCTGAAGGATTATAGTTACAAACATAAAATGTCTGTCTGTAATTATTACAGTACGTAGCTCCACACCCAATCTGAGTGGTTCCCTTCCAAACCACTTGCGTAAAATGTCCCGTACTGCTACCAGGTTTATTTGAGCCCGTATTGTAATTATAGTTTCTGACTTCATTATACCAGTCATCAATCGCCGCTTCCATAGAAGGATAGCCTCGAGAGATATTCTGTCCGGTATTTGGCAACTACCATTTATAAATAAAAAGGTTAGTGGATATGACCACAGGCGATTGTTATTTCTTTCTTCTTACCACAACATGTTTGAAATTACATGTTTGACTCACGCGAGTGGCATGGTTGGCGAGATTCTGGTTCCATTTGACACCAGGAACATGATGTCTTGCACGATACTTATTATGGGTATTTAATGCTTGCGTTCGCAGACTATCTGAAGGGGCACCTGTCACCAATTGAGACACAGTGACGATGATGAGACCGAGTTTAAAAAGATGGGAAGAAAAGATCATTTTAGTTTTTTTACTGGAATTGAGAAAAAACCAGATACTTGTTTCTTCCTGTCTTATTTATACAAATGGGTTCTGTATAAATTCCTTAAACACAAATTCGAGTTTAGACTGTGATTTTTATCCCTCTCTTCTCCCCCAGGAAACAAAAAAAGATTTGTGTAGAGAACAATCTGTCAAAACGAAAAGAAGGCTTTGTTGAGAATTCTACTAAAATAATAATAATGCATGGCGAATGTCTGCGTCTACCTGCGGTATGTAATATACAGCTCCAGTTAAAACGCTATATGAAATCAGATGGCGAGGATTAGGGCAGGGGCGTAAAATGTTCTTATTTTGCATATTTTGTAATATGTGTGATAGTGATTTCCTATTTTGAGGATAATTTTCTTCTTTTCTTTTACTTGACAAGGGCAAAGGGATAATATCTGCAAGAAGAAGGTTGCTCAGCCAAAGGAATCCCCATTGCTCATATCAGGAATAATAACAATAAAAAAAAAAGGCGAAATTTTCTATTAAATGCATTAAATTTAGAATAAATCACTATTAGGTTTTTTACTATTTTTTACGAGTACTCGTTATCATCAATAATGGAAGAAACTTTTATATATATATAAAAAGAAATACCTGAGTGGTTGACTTACAGAATATAGAATATAGTGTTTTTTAAAAACAATTTAACAGAAAAAAGGGCAAAAGAAGCTTCCCCGTCATTCTTCTTTTCCCATTTCAATTCTTGGAGATCAAAGGCTAATCCAAGGGGCAGTTTTGCTGTCCTATAAACTTACAGTCTTTTGAGGAGGGAATTAGACTGAAAATTGTTGAGTAAAGAAGATGATCTGTAAAAGGGAAATCACAGACTTCATGTCGATCAAAATTACTCTCTTTTTTTTTTGTATGCATGCATGGCACAATTATGCCAGCAGTAACAAACAAACAAAAAAAACAAAGCTAGAGAAATAAATTACTCGAGGACGAGTGGCGTCTAAACGTATAAAGTTTGTAAGCAATATTTAAAGTAAAAGCAGCAGTTTTGTCTGTCAGTTAATCAAATTGCGTGTTCCAAGTAATCTTGAACGCGCGATTATGACTTTTTTTTTTTTTTGTCTCTTTATAGAGACACTATAATCGCTTAGTATCTGCATTCAATTTGATGTGACGATGTGATTTTTTTTTTATATTTTGGATTTCCCTTAAAGTTATGGTATTCTACATGCAAGAGAACATCAGAACTTCTCTTTGGGTGAGGAACTCCATATAGTTCTTGGGAAATTTTTTTTTACTGACTAGTACGCAAATAACTCGGTATCATAGTCAAATTGTATTCCTTGGCTAGTGAATAAACACGAGAAACCACCCAATTATCTCCATTTTGAATTGAATTGAACCTGGCTTGATATCATTGAGACCAGTTGAAACTCCATGTAAGAAGGGATACTTCGTTGTCATTTATCGGTTTTTTTTTCTATTTAAAAAAAGAGTCATAAAAAGAAAAAAGAAGAGAGAGAGAAACAGTGAGTGAGGGCGGATTTTTATCTATCGGAAAACGATAAACAACGATGAAGTAATTTATTATTTATGGGAAAAAAGGATTAGTTGCTTCTTAGGTAAGCGTTTTTTGTAAATATTTATAGATCATCCCCAATGAAAATCTATATTTTCAAACTTGTTTATCATATATTTAAGCAATTTTCATGTGTATGTCATGATTATGATAGGGCCCTTTCTTTTGAATAAAAAATGAAAATTCATGTAGCCATAGATACTGTAATTGTGAGTGAATACATGACACATCCATCACTAACTATTCGATGAGACTGTTCCCTTGACGACAATGCACTGGATAGGGACTTTAAGGACAGTAAATTTCTTTTCCCTTTTTCCTAACTGATGCTCGTCTTTTTGTACTGGAAACACAAGACTTGAATTAAAGAAGAAGAAAGCCCTATTGACGGCAACATCATTTGCACTGGCAAAAAAAAATCTGACGTCATTTTTTTTTTTTGGGATTTTTTTCTAAGGAGGATTGGCGGGGCAATTTTATTATTTCCTTTTTATAATTTTCCAAATTTTACATATATATTATTTTTTTTCCCTCCCTTTTTCTTTTGGATAAAAATCAACAGAAAGGAGAAAGAGAGAGAGAATTGGAAATATAGCGAAAGAAAAGAAATTACAACATGTTTTGGCGATTTGGATTTAACAATTCGACTTTGGATACTCTATTAGACAGAGAAGATGTAACACTGGAAGAAGTCATGGAGGAGGAGGATTTACTTCAAGAAGCGAAATCACTCAACCAAAAACTCGTTCTATTGTAAGATGACTCTTTTTTGTTTTTGTAAAAAAAGGGCTTTATGGAACGCGTATCATGTCAAACAGTTCATTAACACGTCTTATGCATTCCCCTCCCTTCTAGTTTAAGTCAGCCCGAAAACGTAAAGACCTTATTAAACTACATTACAGCTACAGATTTAGATGAAACAAAACGATTCAAGTAAGTTGGTTTATCATCAAAATAAACAAAAAAAGACCGTTTTTAAACTGACGACATTTTTTTTTTTTTGAAAAAAAAAAACTTGTTCTTTGTTCTTAAAGGTATCCTTTTCTTGCGAGTGAAATCATTGCTTGTGAGATTCAACAAATGATTGACGCTATTGTGATTGAACACAAGGAAGAACTTTTAGTACCATTTTGGTCTTATTTGGATCGACCTGCGTATCCTAAAAGACGTGCGTCGGATACTTTAGATGAGAAAAAACAAGAGATTGGTTTAGATTCATTACAAGCTTCTTACTTTTGCAAAACCATTGGTGTCTTGTTATCAAAATACCCTATCGAGGTAAAAAAAAAAAAAAATTTCGGGTAATTTAATTTTTTTTAATCCGCACACTAAAAAAATCTTTTTTTTTGGTGTGTAAAATAGATGATGACATTTATTCAATCAGACCCTGAAAACTTGAACAAAATATTGTCTCATTTACAAACATCTGCCATTATGGATTTACTATTAACGTTGGTTCGTATGGAAGAATTGCCAGAAGGAAAAGGTGTTGTCAAGGTAAAAACATATATATTAGCTTATCTTTTTTTTGCTAAACTTTTTTTTTTTTTTAGTGGTTAAGTGATCATGGCTTACTTGAAAATTTAGTAGAAAGGCTCGATCCTTATCTGGATAGTGAGGTAAGAGAACATAGAATAAGCTCCCTTCTCCTCCCCCCTTTGTGTGGTCATGACTAAATTATTTAATATTTAAGGAGCACTCCATTGCCCAACAATGTATTTGTGAAATCATTCGCATGTCACAAACCAGTCTACCTGAATCACCCAGTATTGGCATCAATGAATTAATCATCGAATTAAAGAGGTAAAAGACAAACTATGAGATGGGGGGAAAAAGCAACATTTAGAGGTTTCCCTAACAAAAAAAACTTGTTTTTAGTGAATCCACAATGCAAAAGTTGGCTAAATTCATGCTCGACCCTGATGCGCCTAATGCAACTTCCACCTTGATTAACGGCGTTTCGATCATCATTGATATCATTCGACATAATAATAGCGATTTGGAAAGCGATCCATCGGGCGCAGGTTTATATGAATACCAGCAACAGCAACAACATCAACAACAGCAGCAGCAGCAGATTCGAAATGCATCAGTGTCTTTAGCCGATATGTTAAAAGTCATGGGAGATCATGTTGCCGAATTCACCCATTTATTATTAAAACCTCGATCCGTCAATGGACCTATTCGTACCACGTTAGGCGAATTAGAACCATTAGGATTTGAACGATTAAAGATTTGCGAACTCTTTGCTGAATTGTTACATTGTTCCAACATGTCCAATTTAAATCATTTCTCCATGACAATGACAGAAGAAGCTCAATTAAACACAGAGGAAGAGAAAAAACCAGCACAAGAGGACGGGAAGGAGGAGGAACTTTCGGTGGGTGATTATCTTAAATCGAAATTTGTGAATAATAAGGCCATGCCAATCTGTGTTGTAAGTATAGAAAGAAAAAAGGGGGGAGAGTGATAGGCTAATCTCACTAACTTTGTTCCCCCTCTCTTTAAAGGATTTATTCTTTTCATTCCCTTGGAACAACTTTTTGCATTATGTTATCTACGATATGCTTCATCAAGTATTTAATGGACGTATGGATGTTGGTTTAAATCGCAGTCTCGCCATTTCTATCCTCAAAGATGGTAAATTAACCGATAAAATCGTACAAGCACAAAAATCTAACGATCTTGAATGGTAAGGATTACGCCCCCCCCCCCTCCATATGAAAGTGTTTATGTATGTTAAATAAGAGGAAATTTCTTTTGACATGTGTAGTGCTAAACCAAAGGGAATGCGTGCTGGATACATGGGTCATTTAACATTTATCTCTGACGAAATTATGAAATTATTTGAAGGATACCCTGAGACCATTGTATTAGCTATCAAGGACGACATTGATTTAGAAGGTTGGTACGCTTATTGCAACGGCGAATTAAAAGAGACAAAGGATAGAGATCAGTTGCCTTTGGGTGGACTACGACCCAATGATGAAATGGACGTACCTCAAAGCGATGAAGAGGACGATGATGATGCACTGGAAGGTGTTGCAGCCAGTCAATACTCTCGTTTCTTGGCTCAACGTGGAGAGGAAGGTACGTTTGATGACGAGGATGAAGATGAAAATGATCATTGGATTACAGGTCGAGATGATTTCGGTCGAGATTATAATTATAACAATGGCACTTTTACCACAGCAACAAACGATAAGAATGGATCACGGGAGACACAGGAAGCTGCTGCTGCTGCTGGTGAGGAGGAGGAGGATGAGGATTATGATGAGGATGAGGATGAGAATAATCATGTGACACCCGATTGGACACGCAACTTTTCGAAATTCGCACAACCCACGACGACACTTCGTCGTATTCCTAGTCATACAATGAATAATGAGGATGAGGAGGATTATGACGGTGAGGAATTTGACCATCTGGCAGATCCTGAGGAATTAGAAAGAAGAGCTGCGTTTCGAAGAGCTCCTTATAAGGTAGTCGGGAGCGATCACAATAAAAAAGAAAGTGACGATGACGGAGATGACGATGAATTTGGTGATTTTGAGAGCGCAACCGATGATGGAGGACATTCACAACAAGATGTATTGTCTAGTCCAATGGAAAGTTTAAATGTAAATAAATCCTCTTCTTTGTCACCAACAACGACAACAGCAGCAACAACAGCAACGCAGGATGATGGTCATCTAGTAAGAGCCGTAAAGACAAAGGAAGAAGAAGAATATCTGAAACAAAAGAAAGATTATCAACATGATGTGGATGAAGAACAAGAAGGTGAAGTCTAACACTTTTTGCACACATCTCGTTTTTTCTTACACTTTTTTCTTAAAAAAAAACACCGTTCCTTATTCTTTTTTTTTCGTATTATTATCTCCCCCCTCTCTCTCACACACACTTGTTTATTATCACTTTTTTTTTTAATCTTTTTATTATATCACCATTTTTTTTAAGAATAATATAATGTTTGTAATTCTTTTTTTTTAAAAAATTTTTGTCTAAATGCTAATTCGTGAGAAAGGAGTTAAAGGCTATTGGGTAAGAAACTCCAGACGGTTCCTAAAGCAGCCATGACAACCGAGACAGATAATATACTATAAATCAACATTTTATCCTTGAATCCTAAATCCTCTCCAAACAATCGAAGATAACAAACAAGAGGGAAAATAGCGGAAATACCAAAACTGAACAACGCCCCCAACAACGACTAATTTTTTTTTTTAATTGTCAGACATACTTCCATCATCACTTTTCAAAACTTACCATCACACGGTCAAAGCCTGGAAAAACCGTAGCTACAAGAACAACCACGGTGCTTGCTAAAATACGACCCACAGCACCTAAAAAGGATCTACGCCATCCATGATACTTACACCAGAGTTCCACATTGGCATAACTCGTGACCCATAACTCCCAGGTCACACTCACAGGATTCATCATCAAACCATATTTCGCAAGTGGCGTTAATACAATCAACCAAATCGCAAGACGGTTTATCCATTTTGAATATCCCGGTGTCGCAGCTAAATTTTGCGTGATCTTCAAAGGGGGGGGGGATTTTTTTTATGAGTGTGATGCGGGGGACAAAAAAACACCTTTGTTATGACTTACCTCTGTCATGGTGTCTAGGCCAAACATGGCATATCCCGCTACAGCCATCGTAATATACACACCTACCGTAATCACATAAGTGATATCTACCATACTTTCGTACCGTTTAGGTTCTTCCATATCACGATAAATAGCAGGGAATACGGCATGACCTGCAAATCCTGCCATCATCAAACCGAAACTAAGTGGAATATTGTACATGACAGAAGGAATAATTTCTGTATCCTACGTTTAGACAGATTAGTTTTTTTTTTTTTCACTTATACACAAAAGACGTACCATGGGCTCGATTAAACTTCCAGGCTTGGTCTTTTTAGAGATACCATCGTAAAGAACAATGGTGACAAGACAGGCACAACTAATGATACCGATTAAACTTGTATAGGCCAGTTTACGAATAGGTAAGAATAACATGGGAGTTAATACGATAAATGAACCTATACGGATAGACAGCATGTCAATGTTTGGAAACAAGGACTCAATACCATCACCCAGCAAGACCACCATAGCCACACTATATTAAGAAAAGAGTGTAAGGCTTAATTAGAGTTAAATAAGATAGTAATTACCCAATGGTCATGAGCTCAACGACAAAGATGGTACTGACAAAAGTTCTACCACGATGCCCGAAAGCAGCGGCGCCCATATCACCATAGGTGGTTGAATTAGGGTAATAGTCCAGACACTTGGCGATTAATTTAGCGGTATAATTGGTAGCAAAGACACAAAAGAAAAAGATGATCGAACCAAAGAACCAACCTGCACAACGAAAACCCAAGGGCAAGGCCAATACACCGATGCCAACCAAGACATTGATGGAGTTGAAAATGGATTGGATGAATGTGGATCGGATAGGACTTTGTGTGTAATGTGGATCATGTTGTTGTTGAGAGGTATTGAACTGTTGAGAGATAACGGATGCAACGGTGGTATGTCGAGATAAGGATGTGAAATGACTGGCACTTTGAGAGAGTGTTTGGGTCAAGGTATAATCAATGGGTAACAATTTGGATCTGATATTATTATGAGGGTCGTCTGATTCGAGATCGTCTTCTCCATGACGGGTGGGTGGATTGGAACTGAGTCGATGGTTGATACTGAGATTCTCGGCCATGTAAAGTGCAGAGGTACGAGAATAGGAACCAGCAAAGGATTCCAAGTGACCTCGTAAAGAAGAGGGAGAGCCTACCGGTGTACTGTTCATGGATTCTCCCCCTGCACTGTAATAATAACTACCCGCCAAATCTTCACCCCCTGTTCCCGTATTGACTGTACCATACCTCGTACCAGGTGTATTCAAGTGAGAAGGATGCGTATTTAACGGCACTCTTATATGCACTGGCTCAGATTTAGGATCCTCTGACATTATTTAGGTGATGAGAGAGGGAAAAAAAAAGGAAATAATTAAAAAAACAAAAAACAAAAAAATTAATAAGGGGCGGTATTTATATAACGATGAAACCCGTCCCTTTTTTTCCCCTCAAAAAAAAAAAATCTTTTTTAAAACTAGTGGCCCTTGTTTCTTAATCCAATTTAACCATGCACTTTTCTTTTGACGCTCGTATCGATCATGACTGTTTCAACTATAAAAGGGAACACGAAAGGGGGGGGGGAGAGCCCTTTTTTTCCGACTGTTTCAAAATACGTTTGAAGTAAAAATCCATCAAAAAAGAAAAATGTTACTCAAATCATGTAACATATCTTTTAAAAAAAAAAAGCCACATGATGATATAAAAAAAAAATGTGTGCTCGTTTTCTTTTCTATATAAAATTATCCCTGCAGAGAGAATGTCCGTGTAACCCATCAAACAGGCTTATACCTTTGTGTACTCATATACCAGAGACTCGGGTATTTGGCTACTGTTGCACCAATTTCGTCATATCTTTTTTTGGGTAAAGAGACAAAAGAACGCTTTTTTAGTGTAACTTTTTAATGATGTAACTGGGCATTTTTCTTTTTGTTAACATCACCATAAAATACAAACCCCGGGGGAAAGTTTATAGCTTTTCTCCCAAATGTTCCCTTTCGTTTCCATATTTAGACTCACGATGATTTTTTTAGAGAATTTGTCATTTTCTTGCCCGCATATAGTAATAAAATAAAATGGCAATCCCCCCCCGCGAATCTCTATTTCCATGGTGAATTGTTTCCAACGGAACCCCTATAAAGCAACTGTTGTCATGACATGGCACGTATTCATAGCGCTTTTGAAAAAAGTCATTGAGATCACAATACCTTGTTTCCCTAAGCGTCTTTTTTTTTTTAAAAAATCTCGATTAAAAAGCTACGCACTTTTTTTTTCCTTCCTAAAAAGAAAGAGAACCACTGCAACCCTCTTACAGTGCAGATGATGAATTATGCCAGTAGTATGATGTTGTATTTACTTGGCAAAAAAAAAAAAAAAAAAAAAAAAAAAAAAAGGAATATTGACGGGGGGAAAAGATCGCTTACCTTTTTTTTTTTAGGTAGCACATCGTACATCTCTCTTTGTGGGGATCTACCGGATCCGAAAAAAAAGAAAGATGGAAGAAGTGTATGTTTTTAAAGTGTGAATAAACCTATAAAATATAAATGAATAACATGACGGAAAGTAGAGAGATTTTGATTGCGATTAGAACCATCGATCGTGGGGGGAAATCGAGAAATGCACAGTGATTATCTTCATTATTACTGCAGAAAATGAAACTCTCTTTTTTGCCACCTTTCACCCCCTTAAAATGATTTTGATTCATCTTGACTTTATATGGGGATTCATGCAATGAAGTATTTTACCACCATCGGTTGCTAGCAAAAGGATCGACACATGACTCTTTAAAGAAAAGAGATCGATGGGGGGGGACATCTGTTATTAGACACTTTTTTATGTGCCCACTCTTTATTCAATGTGCCCACTCTATGAGAAGAATCTAGCCCTTTTGGAAAGAAATCGTTCCACCCGTACACTCTCTGACAGATATTTTTCCCCCATTCCTTCTCTCTGTTATTCGGAATTTGGTTTCTTCTAGCCGATGGGGGAGCTACAAAATTCCTTTCTTCTTTGGTTCTATCCAAGATGGAAAAAGAAGCTTTTCGAACGTTTCTTCTTTTTTTTTTTTTGTGTGAAATTTCCCGATCGCCAACGAGTTTTTATCGAGAAACTTTTTTATCAGCTTTCAGTATATCTTTTTTTTTTTTTTAGAAAAAAAAAGTTCTTTCTCTTTCTTTTACACGGAGGAAAAAAAAAAAAGGACGATGCTAAAAAAGGTTTTAGTTGAAATGCCGATGAAAACACTTTTTTTTTAAAAACCAGAATAAATTGATGAATCATTTGATGGACAAAAGACAAGGCTGTTTATTTTATTTTTATAAAAGTACATAGAGAAAGCACTTTCTCTCTCTCTCCCTCTCTCATACACCAACGAATGGTCAACGGAATAAAAAAAAACCAGCAAAGAAAGGTTACATGGACAAGGCAAAAAAAAAAAAAAAAAAAAACTCAACCCAAGAATTCGGTAAAGGAGAGTAAAGTTTCACCAGTTTCGTCATTTTTTTCCAAGATAAAAAATATATTAAGCGTTTTAGAAAATTCAGGGACCACAATGATATTTTTTTTTTTTGTGTGATCGTTAAAAAGGCAATTCTATGATGTAATCCGCATTAAAATGAAGATAAAAATAAACAAAAAAAGGAAAGGATTCTTCGATTTCTCTCTTTTTCTCGTTCTTCAAACCACTTTTTTTTTTTTTGTTCTATTTTCTTCTTTCTACACATAAAAAAAAAAATTCTAATAAATATATATAATGAACGCTACAGCAGTAAATCGCAACCAAGGTAAAATTTATCTTTTTCGATTGTAATTGTCCCGGAAAAGTAAATACTTACAGAAATATAAATTAGCACAGGAAACCAATCCTTTCGAACAAAGCTTTTCATCAGCCTCACCAAAGCATGATTATAATCACTCAAAGATAACCCAAGATGGCATGATTGACGTCTGGGTGTCCGATACGTCTTCTTACTCGTATAATTCCGTCAATAATGGTACGTTGAAATAATTAAAATTTACTATATCGGGGACCTCACTAAACCACTTCTTAAACAATAGATGCTTTTTCTGTATCGGATCACGATGATAATAGTGATGATACTTTTCTGATAAACAGTAACACGACTACTGCTGCAGCAACAGCAGCAGCACCGCATGTAAGTCCTTTTTTATTAAAAAAGATCACGCAACTAATAAAAGTTATAGTTCGAGTTCGAGCAGCAACGACCCAAGCGACACACAAATGAAGTCTATCAGCAAACACACTTTGTAAATAATAGTAAACAAAAGACACCCAAGAAGAGAACACGCACGGTCAAACTACCCGAGGACGAGGAAAAGCGAAAGAACTTTTTAGAACGCAACCGACTGGGTAAGAAAGGGGGGGGGGGCGGGGGAGATGACATTTACAAGATGCTAAACAATAAAATATTTTTAGCTGCGCTAAAGTGTCGCCAGAGAAAGAAGCAGTGGCTTTCGAATCTTCAAACACGTGTGGAGTATTTGGCCAATGACAATGATCAGCTTCAGATGGAGTCAGAGGCGTTGCGTAAACAAATCATGGAGTTAAAAAGTCTATTGGTGAACCATAAAGAGTGTCCACAATACAATGCCCAATTAATGAAGAATTCAGCACAACAACAACAACAGCATCAGCATCAACCTGTCTATCACCAGGATTTTTCCACCATGCACTAAAAAAAAAAAAAAAAAAAAAAAAAAATTACATATAACATCGCCTTTCTTTTTTTTATTATTTTATTAATTATGCATTTACTCAAACAAACAAATATATATATGAAGTCTCTTTCTTTTACACCCCTCAACCCCCCTTTTTTTCTTGTATAAACCTCAACATCTATTAATAACCATGCCTTTCTCTTTCTTTTTCTTTAAATAAATGTAAAAAATAAAAAAAAAACCATTTTCTGCTCTATTCTATAAAAAAAGCTCTATTCTATAAAAAAAGCTCTACTTTATAAAAAGGGCTCTACCCTATAAAAAGGGCTCTACCCTATAAACAAGAAATTCTACTCTACTCTATAAAAAAAAACCAATTTTCTGCTCTAAAAAAGAAAAAAAAAATTATTTTTAATATTGGAAGCAATAAAATGTGGCGATTGGGATGCATGGGGGGGGGAGAGAGGGTCCAATGTTGAATGGATTTCTCGGAAAACGCCAAGAAGATATAATATTTTATAAAGAACTGCCTTTGGGTTCTTGCGTAATTTTCATTGAGAGAAGGGAAAGATTGTTCTGCATAATGGGGGGTATAAGGGGAAATAACGCGAAAAAGGGTTGTTTGAATGGTTGCGCGTGAGAGGGGGGGGGGGACAGACTAGGTTTTTAATGGACATCATTTCATAATGAACTAAACAAAAAAAAAAAGGATCATACTTGACTCTATTACCATATTAATAGAAAATATATATTACGCTTTTTCATGCTGTGTGACATTTTTACTTTTTTTTGATGGGTTCTTTCACCCTCTCCCCCCCACAACAACAAAAGTGAAACAACCTAAAAATCCCCTTCTCCATTATTATCCATCGTTTGGGGGTGGAGAAAGGGTCTCCCTTTTAGTACAACATTCTCCTATAAGTCTCTCTCTCTCTTTCTCTTGGCTGCTAAAAAAAAAAAAGGTAATGACGGTGGCAAAACGCGCGCTTACACACATTCACACATACACACACGCGCATGGATTTTCTAGATTGAAATGCAAACTTGTCAAAACATGGTTTTACCGGAGAAAAAAATAAATAAAAGACGACATTGCATTGGTTATGAGGTTAATATACTCTTTTTTGGGGGGTGGGGGAAGTGTAACTAGACAAGAAGATGGGTGTAATTATGGGCAGAAAAAGGATGTACCTGAGAAATAAGGGGGGGGGGGGAGGAGGTGAGTTTATCTATGCTGCAATGCAAGGGGCCGTTTCTAATGGAAATCAAAGAAACCATCAAGTATATAAAGGACTTTTTTTCAAGCTAATTTCTTTTTCAGTTTATTTCATTTCTCTCTCTCTCTTTTTTTTTTTATTTTTTTTTATTTCTATCAATGCTTCAATCGCAAATCATTAATGTTTTACCTCGTCGTCTTTTAGCTGGATTATGGTCTTCACATGAGACTCGTATTTCGGTAAATTTAATCATGACTAAAGGTTGTCATAGTATTAACGAAGATCAACTTTTATTATTAGCTTTCTCATCTTCGACCTAGCAACGGAAGGTAACACAAGCATAATTGACATAAGACAATATGAATTGTTTGTTTACTTATTTATTATTTAGTCAGCAGCCTGCAGCTAGCTCAGCTCAATTTCTTTCAACTGAATTGCCAATCCGATACACACATATTTTGAGATTATTATCCACCTTATCTCATGACTCACTCGGATCACCCATCATTCGGAATGTATCTCATAGCTATCTTCGTGATATCTGTACACTTTTACATCCTTCCTTAATGGCTACCTCACCCAAGGCATTTTCTTCTGTCTTGACTCGTTTACGTCAAAGTCAAGCTACTAACCTTATTCGTCTTCGATATGCACTTTTATCCTCACCCACATCTTCTTCTGCTACTTTAATGGAGAATATCAATACCATTGGTTATGGCATTCATCTTTTACTTGGTAAATATATACAATAATTCTCCTTAAAAATAAGGGTCTAACCCCCCTACCAAAATGTCTTGGCATTCTTAATATGATACTAAATAATGTGTGTAGATCAACACCTTTCTTGGAACAACACCAGTAATTATGCTCAAAAGGTCTGTACAGAAGAAATCGCACATGGAGCAGTAGATGATGCTAAACGAGCGTTTTCAAATGCATTTGGAACGGATACCCTCATTCCACATATCGATATTAAAAAGTGTGATCAACTCAACAAAAAAGAAGAGGAATTTGTTTATATTCCCAGCATGTTGCATCGTGTACTGTATGAATCATCACTCTTGTCATTAAAAGCACAACATGTGCATAATGAGGATATCAAACGCACATCCACCTGGTTTCAAAAGACCTTTAAAAACACAGCTCGCCCCTTATCTTTACGCATCTTTGGAGGACCCACCAGTATCGGGTTTCGTCTGGATTCTCCCGCTCCTCTCTGTGAAGATGATTTGTTACCTGGTATTCCTCGTGACGCGATGGGTATTCCTACCTGTGGTTCTGTGCTTTCTCGTACAGGTGCTACCACGGTTGATTCTACAGACTATTCAGGTGTAGAATGGGAGTCCCTGAGTGGATGGCGATCGGCCAAGACATTAGCTAGTCATTGGGGTGGTAACTTGGATGCGGTGACTGTGGATGGTCTTGGTTCAACTGTTTATTTGGCTTTAGACCGTGATCCATCTTTATTAGAACGTTATCCTTCCAGAGCCACCTTGGCTTCCTCCTCTCATAGTTTACTTCGTCATCATCGACGTACATCTGCTGTCACTGCATCGAATGACTCTAGTACACTTTCTATTCAAGCTGCAGCCACTCAATTAGACGCCTTTTTGTATGCTATATCCGATTCTCAGCAATCTACATTCAATCCTACTCCTCTTTATCATCATCATTCTGTTTCTCTCAGTGCTGCTGTTGGACACGCTTAATTTCTTTTTTTAATTATTTTTACCCTTCTTTTTTCTCCTGTATGGTATAACTTTTTTTCTCATCTATTTTCTTATTTATCTCTCTCTCTCTTTCTTAGCATTCAACATACACAGTCCTTTTTTTTATTTATTATTTTATTATGAATAACACACAATAATATCACCGGCAACCTTCTGCATATATATAACCTCATTTACAACATTTCTTGTACATATTTTTTTCTTCTTTTTCTTTTTTTTACCCTTACACATCTATAAATAAATCTCTCTCTCTCTCTCTCTCTCTCTCTCTCTCTTATTCCAAAACAATTTCATGTCCGTTTCATGACCGGCATGAAAAACTTTTTTTATAAAGCATATCTGCCTGTCATTTACATCAAATGACTTTTTTTTTTCAGTATGCAATAATTTTTTTTTGTTGATTTTTGGTGAAACAAAAACCTCCCTGCTCCCCAAAAAGCTTATTTGCAATGGATCCGGAATTTTTTTTTTTTTTTCTTCTTTTTTAGAAAAAATGTAGATACAAGTCTTGGCATTTTTACAGCCAAACAAAATGATATGTTGGGGGGAACAAGAATGTAGGGCTAAAAAAAGGACAAAAAAAAAAAAAACTGGGATTCTATATGACAAATCATAAAAGAACTACTTCTTTGTTTGTTTATTCTCTGTGGGGGGCCAGGTAAAATCAGAGACCTTCTTTTTTTTTGCTCAAAAATATGCCAACATTACACAATAAAAAAAGATCGACGTATATAAGAGGGGGTTTTTTTCCTCAGTGGACGGAGTTTTAGGCAATTAAGTAAATCCCATTCATTCTTTCTAGATTGTCCCTTCACCTGCTCCATCATTCATTATGTTCATGTACTGCTGGGTAGATTGGGATTTCTTTTTTATATATGTACAACAGTTAATATTTTATAGTGAGGGTTTAAATAGGGTAATGCAAGTATATATGCTATTAAAATAATTTTTTTCTAAATGCTAGAGAGGGTCTGTAGTTTTGTTCATGAGAGCTTCAATTTCATGTATTTGTTTAGGTACTTTTGTTAGGTTTTCATATCCATCCTCTGTAATCACGACGGTATCTTCAATTCGAACTCCGCCCACCAGCCGGTATCGATCCAGCATAGCCAAGTCAAAATATTGTTCGTACCCGGGATACTGGATCCAAATGTCCAACATTTCTTCATTAAAATACAGTCCAGGCTCTACCGTCAATACCATGTTTTTCTCCAAGGGTCGATTACATAGAAATTCAAACGTGTCTTCTTCGTCCGACTTTACATTGCGTCTATCATAAAAGGACATGTTAGCTGTGAGTTGAAACATTCTAACTTTATGTCTTTTTACCCTCCCACATCATGAATATCGAGTCCAACGGAATGACCCAGACCTATAAATAAGTTTTAGTCTTGTGACATTCATTTCGGATCTATTTAATTTACCGTGATAATAAAAGGCACTAGGCACACCCATTTGAATCAATTCTTCTAATTGATCTCCGTGGCGGCATTTGAGGATACCTATATGTACCAGTTCAATTGTCAAGACCTTCATGGCCAATTCCTGCATATCGGACCATAGCACACCCGGTCTCAATTTTGAAAGCACGGCCTTTTACGTGAATTAATAACATTTTATATATCATTATCAGGTTTTTTTTTTTTTTTTTGGGTTACCTCTTGCATTTGGAGGACAATGTTATAGATCACCCTTGATTCTTGTGAAAAGGTGCCATGAACAGGAAATGTTCGAGTGATATCACTGGCATAACATAATTTCTCACCACCCGCATCGACAAGAACCAATGTATGCGTGTTACTGGGTATGATCTGATTGTTCTTTGTATAATGTAAGGTGGCAGCACGAGGACCCGAAGCGACGATGGGTAGATAAGCTTGTTTATAAATCTGTTGTAATGCACATGTCCATCGAAACAAGGCAGCTAAATGAGTCTCTGTCATACCCAGCTGAAATTGTTGAATTAAGGCAATATGAGCCTGAGAGGAAGCATAAGTCACTTGTCGCATAATGTCAATTTCCCAAGAGAACTTGATCAATCGTGCCTCGTTCATGGCTGGTAATAAGGATTCGGTATGAACGACACTCTTAAACATGGGCGCTCGTCGGGTGAGTTCGGTAGCTTGCGTGGTATCGAGTACATGGGTGACTTGGGGTGAAAGCATCGAGAGTAAATGAGGAAGATCGGACTCGTTCACGATCTCATCCACATCGTATTTCTCTAAAAGATCTCTGGTATTGTCATTCGGTCCTTTCCAAAAGATGTCATTTTCGGGTATATGGGGTGTAATCAAGTACACTCGTTCCTTTTGTAAATGAATTATCACATGAAATCCAGGCTCATCCACACCTTGTTTACATATTTTAACTTTCTTTTGTAATTGAAATGTTCTCTTTTTGTTTTACCTGTTAAATAGAAAAAATTGCTCTCTTGTCGAAATTCCATATCCACATCTGTGTTGTCTCGCGTGCTTTCACTTTTACCTTTTACATAAATGACCGAAGACGAATGTTTGCATTCGAGTAATTGTTTGACTTTTAAACAATGTTGTTTGGTTGGAATGGCTGGTTTATTAATAAAGTGTCTTTTAATGTTGAGTGGATGAGGAGTCATAATGGTCGAATAAAAAGTGAAGAAAAGGAGAAGAAGAAAAAAAAAACGAATTATTCCCTAAATATCCCCTTATTTTTTATATATGTCTGCTGATGGGACACAAAAAAAAAAACCTACCCCATCATTAGGCAACGGTCTTGTAACAGTTTTTATACAAAAAACCGGCAATGAACCAAAAATGGTTTGAACCCATTATTTCCAATAAGGATTTTTTTTTTTTTTTAGGCATCTAAGAAAGAAAGCTTTCAAACTCTAAAAAGATTGCAGAATAAAAGACTCACAATGAAATACACACATGATCTCACTTTTTTTTGGGATACGCCACAAGAATGCCTTAGAAACATGTTAAATCATCTATTGTTAACCTTATTCTCGATCTATTTTTTTAGGAATAAAGTTACCACAATAGGCATAGTGCACATGACAGTCAGGCCTGTGTTACCATCGACTCTACGAGCAAAAAAGAAATGACGCTTTTTTTTTTTTTGTCGTACCAATGTGTATTCCTTTTTAACCAATCCAATCCCATTTCTGCCCAATTTGTTTGTATTTTGTAATGACAAAGAAAAAAAAAACTTGTCATTTCTTATCCAATGACGATCTTCTATTGTCACCAGTGATCCAAAACGTGATTTTTTTTTATGTATACATCTTGTTTACGCGCTCACTCTCATATTACAGAACGAATGGAGCTCGTCAAATTTAGACTTTTTTTTTAAAAATGTTTATAAAAAGCAGTAACATGACAACCCGTTGTTTGGGAAAGAGAATCAAGTATGACACTATCCAAACGTCAAAACAAATTAAGCTTCTCCCCACCGTGTTTAATTGAGAAAAAGGGAAACTATATATAATAATCAAATGTAAATAAATGATTTAAATGTGTCATTTTATTTAGTATCTTGTCACTACACTCCCTCTAATTTTCATCATCTTATAAAAAAAAAAAAATACAGGTTCACCCCCTGTATTTACTCCCTCTCTCTGTATATTAAAAATCACACTTCATATTGCCCAAGTATACGACACACTTGCATTAAATTAAAAAAAAAAAAATCACCTTTTTTTAATATAGTCTCCCCTATCCCCCCCCCGCAAGAAACAATGACCTTTTTTTTTTTACTAACTATTGTTTTTTGCATGATTGTATCCTGCTGATGACTAAAAAAAAAAGAGCTGATTTCAATATAAACATTCTGAATTTATCAAGTTGTTGTAAATAGAGAAGACGAAAATGATGCTAATATTACAAATCATTTTTATTATTGCAGCCCCCTCCCACCTAAATATAGATTTCTAAAAGTAATTCCACAACTCTTGGAACTCTTGAGCATACGAATGAACCACAGAAGGAATATTGGTAACAATAATATTTTCGCGATTCTTGAAACGAGCACTATATAAGAAAGAGTCGTTTTAGTCCCCCCTTAAAGTATTCTTTTTTTTTTTTTGATTCTTTCTTTTACCCAGCAGACCAGTTAAAACTACCGGTAATGACAGTCTTATTATCAATGACAGCAAACTTATTATGCATAAATTGATCGCTATTGTCCTTCTTGAAAGGAATACCGTATTGTTCATTCAATCGAACCACATCAGCTCCTTTACGTGTATCCATTTGATCATTATCCGTGATAATCTTGACGTCTACACCACGATTAAAAGCATCAATCAAAACATCCGCCGTATCATTATCGGTCAAGGAGAACACACAAACGTACAAGGTGGATTTAGCAGATGCTAATGCAGCATGGAAAACCTAATTTAATAACTGTCAATCACTCGCTACTATTTGATATCCCCCTAAAACTTTCTTACACTGTAACTATCCTCAGAAGGGAAAAAGACGGGCATACAAAATGTTTGTTCACAAGGTAATCTTTCCAGCATTTTAGGTCTAAACTCCGTAATACGCACACGATGACGAGGAGGTTGTCTGCGATAATTGTTGTTGTTGTCATTGTTCTGTGCTTGGTTGTTATCATAGGTGTTACTGCTGTGACTGTAAGTAAAGTTGGTAGTGATGGTGGTCTTCTTCTTCTTTTGCTTACGACGAACTACTTCAAACCCACCAGCCCCACCAATCTCACGCGACTTGATGGCCACTCTTTCAATCACTTCCTCATACTCACTCTCAGATGAAGAACCACTACCTTTTTTCTCTTCCTCTTCCTCGTCGTCTTCTTCTTCGCCACTACCTGCACTTTGACCGTACTGTTCTTCCTCTAATTGACGAAGTCTTTCATGCTCAGCATGCTCAGGGGCATAGATATCCGAATTATTTTGTTCGTGATACTTTTTCTTTTCTTCCCAGAGATCATGACGGGTATTTTCCTTTTCCTGTGCAGAGAACCAAGAGAGCTTACCCTCTTCGTTGTCCGAGTCCGAATCCGATTCTTGTTCTTGTTGTCTTTGCTGTTCCAAAAAGGGTTTAACGCCTAATGTAACACCAATAAAACTAGAGACTTGACATTTTAAAACAGACAAGACTTGTTTGTCACTGTCGCTCTCCATCGCTTTGGAAGCGTGCAAGAACATATTGTCAAGTAATTGGACTGCTTTGTCCACTTGAGGCTCTTGTCCACGTAATAAACCGTTTAGATGGATAGACATCTTGTCCAATAAGGTGTTGCTGGAGACAAGTGTATCTACAGATCTCATAGACTAGTTTTTTGGCTTTTTTTTTAAATAAATGATGCACACACACACACATAATAGTAGCAGTACCTGTTTCAAGAGTTGAGAGATACTCAAAGGTTTTTCATTATCCCAAGGAAGATCTTCGGCCATTTTTTGATTTTTATTAAAAAGAAAGGGGGAAAGGGGGGAAAAAAAAAACTTTTTTTTTATAGGCAGCGTAAAAACGGAAACGTATCCGTTGGAGTGTAATACAACAATTGAAACCTTATTTACACCGTGACTGTAAATATGGATTACACAAGAAAACGTTCAGTGAATACTGTTAAAAAGAGAGAAATTTTTTTTGAAAGTAATCTTTAACGGAGCTGTCAAAAGAACAAGCCCACATACTAAGCTGCAAGGGGCGTGGGTGGGGGGGGGGAAGAGAGATACGCGCACTCACGAATGATTGCTTGGCATTTTAACTTTATTATGTCAAGTAGCGTTGGGATTACACAAGGAGTTCCATAAAACAAATAAAAGCCGCTTCCCCCCCCCCTCTTCACCGGTTTAGGCATTTTCCGAAACTCTCTCTCTCTTTTCAGCCACTTTACAAAAGACGCCTTTAAAAAGGCCTTTCTCTTTTTTTTTTCTCTTTTTCTTCTTCTTTGCAATCACAAGTGATTTAACACGTCTTCTATTAACCCTCAAATCTCGGACATTCTTGAAAGAGTATTACTTCTAACAAGAAAGATGGTATTTCCCACAAGGATAATATTGATCTCATTATTACCTGTTGAAATGATCTTTTTTTCATTTAAAAGGAACCTGATTTGGACAAGTACTGTTTTGTATCACGGATTTCCCCTTCCTCAAAAAAAAAAAGAAATAGATTTCACCGTGCGTGGGAGATATGGCGACTATCTTTTTTTAAAAAAATCATTCAGACCTTTTTTTTGTCAGTATCGAATGAAATTTCTATAACGAGTTCTGGTACCACCCTTGCGTTGCACTAAGAGAAAAAATCAATCCATTTTTATCTTTTAAAAAAGAATGCTTTTAGTCCCACTGTGTATTTATGTTTACATCACTCAGAGATTTATATATATATATACTACAATCAAAATGAATATGAGTTTACATCATAAAAAATAAAACTCAGCTCATCTCATTCCTCCGTAGCAATCTATTATCTAAAAAGAAAAGTTATGAAAGCCGGGTGGTAAAAAACAAAAACAAAAATGGTTTTGTACACGACTTTGCCAAGTATTGCTTTTTTAGGCTGCTTCTCCGAGATTTCAAAACAATACAAAAAAAATGTTACAGAATGGGAGCACATTTAGTATTGCGCCACGGTTTTCTCCCCTTTTTTTTTAAAAAAGATGTGCCTCAAAACGTGGCGTGTACATTAAACATTCTTTTTTGAAACTAAGCAAAAAAAAAAGATGGCCGGAATAACAACCGTGGCTTGGCAAAAAAAAAAGTGATGAAATATTGTTTTTGAGTATTTTTTTACTTAGTTTCTTTCTTCTTTTTATCATTCCCTTTTCCGTATGGCCTATGCTAATTTTGTGACTGTGCCCATCTCAAAGGAAGAGGACAATGAAACATTCACGGTCAATGCCAGATATCGCATTATTCGTAAAGTAGGCGCAGGTGCCTACGGTACAGTCTGTTCCGCCTTTGATGTACAGCATCAGCAATATTGTGCCATCAAAAAAGTCTATCGCGTCTTTGACAAAAGATTGCTTACGAAACGATGTCTCAGAGAAATTAAATTACTACGTCTCTTTAATAATCATCCACGCATCATTCAATTATTCGACATGGATATGATTCATGGTGCCACAGAAATCTATTTAATCTTTGGTTGTATGGACGCAAGTTTACACGACGTCATTCATTCAAAACAGCCTCTCGATACAGTGCACTGCCAATGGTTTCTCTTTCAGTTACTTTCAGGTCTAAAGTACATTCATGAAGCTAATGTCATTCACCGCGACTTGAAACCTGGTAAAAGACAGAAAAACACAGATATGTTAAGCGTATTAACTCCGCTCTTTGGATGTAGCAAATATTCTAGTCAATAAAGATTGCGATCTTCGCATTTGTGATTTCGGTATGGCCAGAGTGTTTGATCAGACAGACAGTGCTTGCTATCTTACAGAATATGTCACTACCAGGTGGTATCGTGCACCCGAGGTCATGATTAGCAGTCAAAATTACAGCACTGCAAGTAAGTCCCTGATATTAAAAAAAAAGCTCCTTTAGACTAACAGAATAAAAGTTGACGTCTGGTCTGTGGGGTGTATTTTCGCGGAAATTCTGGAAAGAAGGGTTCTTTTTCAGGGTAAAGATCATATAGATCAATTACATAAGATATTGGGAGTCCTGGGTTTACCCAGAGATATTTCATTTTGGGATCCATCCGAATCTGTTCTTGCCCATATTCAAAACCTCTGTACCACAGATGGATTACCTCCTCCCACTGATCCTGTGGATTTCAATGCTCTTTTTCCTTCCTGTCCAACTGAAGGTATTCTCCTCTTAAAAGCTTTACTCCAATTAGATCCCATGAAAAGACCTCATGTAGCTGAAGCATTGAAAAGTCCATTCATCCAATCCTTCTCAGACCCTCTTGAGGAATCCCTCCTACCCCCTCCACGTTTACCCAACCAATACGACTTTGAAAGAATCAATAATGACACTGATCTAAAAAACGCAGTGATAGATGAGATCGAATCTTTTAAACACCACCAATCGATCACAGAACATCAAGAACCCTCAAACACAACAACGCAAAGACGGTATAATACAACAGCTGCAGATACCCAATCTTATTGTACAACACCTACTCAAAAACTAAATCAATTACCGTCTGCTACCATGAGTCTATTGGAAGAACATCCAAAACCATCCCATTATCATTTCTCAACGCCACTGTACACACAGGATGCTTTGGTCGGTGAACCAGAAGAATTGGGTGAGGATGAAAATTATAGGTATCTCTGTAATCTCATGAATTCAACACCTGGTGTGCCAATGGATTCAAATCGTACTTTTTGTGAACCTACACACGGAGATATACGAAATAACTTGGAACGCGCTCTAACCGGAACTTGGTAATTCAAATAAAAATGTCATCTATCGAATTTCTCTCTTTTTTATCTATCCTCATTTAGACAAAAACAAACCTTTAATAAATCATGTCACAATACTTATTTTCTGTTCAATGACATGTGTAAAAATCACGAGCAAAGATTTAAAGTTAGATCTAAAATATGAGGCATTATTCAACTTCAATGGCTATCTAAAAATAAAAAAAAAAGTCTCTGTTTCCCCCCCCCCCAACTGATAACAAACGTTTATTTATAAACGTCAAAATAAAAGGGGACAATCCGTGACAGACCGACCCAATGGCGCGGGTGGTGCAGCAAATCATGACGTAATAATTTTTATATCAGGGTGCGTGCGCCTCAGAGCTTAGTTCCAATACGTCATGTGGTGGTGGGGGACGATTATGTAATTTTACACTCAGGTCTTTCTTTGGGGGAGGCACAGCCAAAGTGTACGTAGTCATGACGTAGGAGCAACTTAGCTGTCCTGCGAAAACCAGAATACACATCAACAATTACGAATCAACCAATTTATACCCCAATTCTATGATTACTCTCTCGCCCCTCGAGCTCGTTTGATTTTGCGGTATTTGACAAAATTGATACAATTGAAAAGTATAAAAGGATATCTTTATTCGAGATTTGTATATTTGGTTGTAGAAAATAGTTATCCATCAACTCATACACTATTTATTTCTTTCTACTCTTAATCAGCAGTATAATTATATCAATATATAAGTAAATGAACCATTTATATAAATAGCTGTTCTATTCTCTCGATGGATAACTAATCCATTGAGAGAACGATTGCTATAAAGTTTCTCTTTCTTACAATTCTTGAATTGCTTTGAGAAAATTCTCCTCTCGATCGGTAATATCGTAACTCAGTGGTATAGCATTATTTATCCAATTGTCATTCGTATATCATATTTAGGCCAATCATGCAATCTTTAATATAGAAGTATGCACTCGTAGTAGGAGAAGATGTATAGCAGTATACAAGCGTATGATAATTATACAGCATCGAAGGTTGTTTTAATTTCAAACTTTATTTATATAAACGATTTGCTTAATTATTCTTAAGTGAATCGTACGCAAATACGACAGATTTAAATCTAAATTACGTAGAAATATTACGGTAAAGTCCAAAAGAAAGTTGAAAGTACAATAGAACACATGTAGATAGGCTCACCATATATCAATTGTGATAATCTTGCATCTAGTTTTAAGACAAAAGTTATATTGACCTCTTGGTGTCGGCTAAGGTGTCATCATCCGATATGACGACTACGCACACCCAATTAAAAAATATTACGTAAAAGCCGCTTTAAATGTGTGGGTAGGCAGCTTTGAAACTATAAGTATTTCAAAAATATGTTCATTGATCATGCTACGTCCCATTTAATATCTTTTTTGCTTTGTTTTATTTTGATTTGCATACTATTGTAAATTGTTTGCAAATGTCTTTAAGATTTTTTCCCCTTGTAGCCATTTCAAGTTAAGCTATAAATTCACAAAAATTTACGGTATAACAATGTAGATATGTCAGACTTTTGCTTCAATTGACAACACAAAGCGATTTTTTCATTTAAACACCATCTATTAAATAGATATAATTTTTTAAAATTATTTTATTTCGACGTACAATTACGAAATAAACATCCATGTCTACTAATAATGTGGGGTACTTCATTGCTGGTAATGATAAATATTGTGATACTTGACAAATGCAAGTATTAGCCCGATGAGTACACATAGTTTTTGATATTTTTTAATGAAAGGGCCCCTCTTTTTTTTCAAAAAGCACGGGGAAGGGGAGATACTTTAAAATCGAAGCAAAACTTTGAAATTTTCGTAGACATTGTTAAATTTTCAGAACAATTACAATTTTATGGCACTTCTAAATAGAACCTATAAAAGGCGGGAACAGTAACTGTACTTTAAGTTGTATTGTTACAGCGTCATACGTTTCACAGATGTTTGTACACAAGAATCCCCAAACACGGAATACTACTTGGCTATTGACATTTGGATAAAATCATTTAGGCCAAACAAATAAATAAGGTATAATTGATAAATAGAGTAAAAGTAAAAGCGCTGCCACTTCAGTTAAAATGATTTTTTTTTTAAAAAAAATCTGTGTGTTTGCGTCTTATGGTTTGAGGTGCCACAATATTCCAAAAATTGGACTGACGTGGCGAAGCTTATTATATACATGAGTTGGTACTTATTAGTCGTTGTATCTATAAAGTATACCTGTAATTGTTATAGTAATTGGCCAATGGTTATTACTCTAAATAAGTAAGCTCTTAACGATCAATTTTTAATACGCTTCAATTGTATTCATAACTCTTTTTCCTATATTTTGCTTTCATTCTTTCTGGGCTTTTTTTTTTAAAAAAAAAGATTGTACAATTGTTACACCTCTAATCATTTGATTAACTATAAATACCACGAGAAAAGAGATAGGGATTCAATCTTGATTTGCTTTTTCAACACTCAAATGAAGCCCTCTCTTACAGCTACTTTTTTGATCTTAGCAACCGCACATACTGCTATAGCCCAAGTAGTCCAAGCTAGATCTGAATCTTGTAAGAGAATAAACAGTAGCACTTACATATGAGGAAAGTACTAATTTACTGATATCTACTACTTTTAATTTAATAGCATGTGCCCTCTTGTCTAAAAAAATATATTGTTATGGGGGTTTAACAGATGCTGAGGGAGACATTGCAGATGTCAGTATGGTTATGCTCGATGTCTTCAATAACAGCGGAAGCACAGCAGACGAAATGAAAGATAGATGGACTACAGTCACCACGAATACCAATGGTGTAAAGCTAAATTCCAGAGAAGCCCCTCAAATTATGCAGCTCGATGACAAAACCCTTTTGTTGAGTGGTGGTTATAATAAAGAGTATACCAAATTAACGTCTCAAACGGTCACTTACAACTCGGAAACGAATTCCTGGAAAGAGTACGCGGATTATATAGAAACACCTTACGGAAACAGACAGATGTAAGAATCTTCCTCACCTTTGCCCTCCCCCTTCGAAAAAAAAAAGGGAAGGTGTATACATTTCTGAAAATTAGTGTGGCTCATTGTATATTTTTATAGCTACTTTGCATCTTCAGCCCATGTTCCTAATCTCGGTGTAGGATTCTATGGTGGATTGGAGACGTAAAAAAAAAAAAATTAGTGCACAAGTATAGATCCTTTACTAATATCAATTGATATTAGCAACTATGACGGCAACTGGACCTATCCCGGTATAAATTTAACTGCTTATGAAGATGAAGGAAAAAGATTGAGATATATTGGTTATACCAACTTGACTTTTTTGGACGTCGGAAAACCTACAAACGTAAGTTTTTTTTTTTTTTTTTTTTTTTGATCAACATACATCTTTATTTACAAAAAAAAGGGATACAATTAGCCATGGTCAGCCTACCCCATACAAACCAATACCCCGACTTTATTTCACTCGCGCCAAACATCGGTATTTGATGCCAAAAGTAACCGTATCTTCTTTTTTGGTGGACGCTACTCAGACCCTGTCACGTATGATTACGTAGAAAATACTTTTGCAAACTCTATCACATTTGACCTAACAAAAGGAGCTTGGGGATCTCAAGCTTTATCTGGAATTAACCCAAACCCAAGATACAGTCATACAACTACTTTAGGTGAGCTATTTTTTTTTTTTTTTTTTTTTTTTTTTTTTTTTTTTTTTTAACTTCAAAATCATGATACTCATAATTCTAATATAGTGGGTCCCGATCAAAGAGATGTTTTATTGTATGGAGGACAGAGTGCTCTCAATAATGACCGAGGTAACAACATCTTCAAATATTGTGTTTACAATCAAGTTAACCAAAAAAAAAAAAGCTGTCCTTGATTATTGCTATGTTTTGAATCTTGACACATATCAGTGGAAACAGCAAAGCTTTATTGCAAGTAATGTGCTTTTAATCAGAACTGAACATTCAGGTATGCATAGGATTTTGTCAGCACAGTTTTTTGTTGACTGTATTTAACGATGATGCGTTTTCTTCTTTAGCGGTTGCTATCAACAACGAAACATTATTTATTGTTTTCGGTAAAGATACCGCCAGCGTACCTACTTTATCAGTGCTTATGCTAGACGTTAAAAATCCGTCCAATGTTACTTTATTGGAAAAATATGTTGACCCTACCGCCGTTGTAGTTCCACCAGTTGCTAACTCAACAACAACCCCTATTCCAGAAAAAGAAAGCAAGTTGAGTACCGGAGCAACTGCTGGTATTGCTGTTGGAGCCAGTGCAGCAGTAAGTAAACCGGATAGTCGAGAGAACGACATGTATATACGTGTAAATATATGCTGAAATTATTATGTTTTAGGGTATTCTTGCTATTGCCGCTATTGTCTTCTGCGTTTTAAAAAAGAGAAAGAACAAACAAGAACAGCAAGTAACCAATGAATCAGAATTGAATCAAAAAGAAAACTTTGAGGAGCCCGTCATGGAAGTCAACTGGGATGAAATTGATAAAAAATACGTCGAAGTAGCCACCAGCCCTATCTCTGATTATGGACATGGCAATCACTTCAACTACTCTCCTCGATTAGCTGATGACTTGGCATCGTTTAATGATGGCAGTACCGTTATCCAATCTGTAGGTAGTCCCGTGAACAATCGCAATTCAATCAACCATCAACGTCCAAATGCTTTGGATGATAACGATAGGACTTCAAATATTGGGAGCTATACTATGGCTTTACAAAAACCAGATGGTGCATAAATTTCTTACTAATGTAATACTCTTAATTTTACACGCATCATCAATTACTTACAAGTCAATCCAAGTGTCAAATACATTCTACTAGAATTATTTGAGACATTGATCAAGTTTTATATCTTTACTTAAAGTTAGTAAAAAAAAAAAAAAAATACTGATAAATCCAATCTTATACTATAATACAATTAATTAGTTAAAATAAATATTGGGGGCATTCTTTTAAGATTATTTGCGCCTGAATAAAATTATTGAGTACAATAGACACAGGTCATGGGCTTTACCAAAGATTTGGTTATTTCCTATTTCCTTATTGGTAATTACGGCATGTGTTCGCTGATCAATTTCTGTCGCATTCTCATTTTGTTGTACTCCTCGTTTTTTTTTTATTTTTTGCCTTGTTCGGTGTAAGATAATCTTTTCCTCAGATTTGCATTTTTTTGCAAATATTCTACTGAGTATTGGTCTCCCGCTGTCCTTATGTAACAGTGTCGTTTTTATGACTCAATCGAATCCCGTATGCTTGTGCTTAGCAACCAATTTAAATTAAGCTGTGGGCCCATAAAAAAGTTATCAGATTTAAGGCGTAGTAGCGGAGATAGGTTGGGCTTTCATTACTGTCGATGGCCATATTGGCATGTTCATTCAATACCGTTTGATTAACAAGTATACCTTTATTGATAAACTTTTTTTTTATTACGACGCACAGTTAATAAAGGAGCATGCATGTCTGTTGCACTTTAAGGTATTTCATTGTTGGTAAATATGATTACTGTAATACTCAACAAATAATGTGCTAGTTCGAGTTACACATAATTTTCGATCTTTATGATCGAGTCCATTAGAAAAAAGAGCACGTCAAAGCCTAATCCATACTCGCATATATCGCCATTCAACAATACATAGCTATATCATTAATATATATCTGAGTCATTAATTTTCCAAACCAATTATAACGATATCAGATTATTGGATCAATGAGGGGAACAACTACCGTACTTTTTTATAATTTCTTAAACGGTACAGCGTCATACGTTTCACAAACGTGTGTGAGCGTTTATATTCGGGAATCACAAAAAGAAGAAAGTAGATCTCTATTACTACTTGAACAGGTCATAGGGCAAACAAATAAAAAAAAATCGTGTTCGTGGCATAAGACAAAGTAAAAGAATTGCCACTTTACTTGAGATGAAATAATAATAATATTAAAAAAAAAAAGCTATTTGTTTATACCTTATGATCCAAGGTGTCACAATATCCCAAGAAAATTGTTTCCAATAATTGGATGGACGTGGCGAAGTTTTTAAGAAAATTAAGTGGAAATATTGCTCCGATATGAAATCACATTTATAACGTATAATCGCCACAGTAATAGGCCAATGTGTAGTAGTGTAAAAAAAAAATTTTAAAAAAAATTGGTCCCATTCAGCAAGTCTTACTGCACTTCAACCGGATTTTCTACTACCCTTCATCCTTAATTTCTATTTTTTTAAAGTATAGTAAACTTTGTACACATGTTACACGTCTAATCAATTCAACAGCTATAAATACCACGAGAAGAAAGAAAGGAGAAATCCAACCTTGATTTTGTTTTCTTATCATTCATATGAAGCCTTCCCTTACAGCTACTTTTTTGATCCTGGCAGCTGCAAATAATGCTTTAGCACAAGTTGTGCAAGCTAGACATGATTCATGTAAATTAAAAGTGCCCACATCATTAACAATAACTAAAATACCTTTATCGTTTTAATTCAATAGCTTGCGCCTTCTTATCTAAAAAGATATATTGTTATGGAGGTTTAACAGATGCCGATGGAACCATCTCGGACGTCAGTATAGTTATGCTTGATGTCTTCAATAACAGCGGAAGTACAGCGGACGAAATGATGAACAGATGGGTTACAGTTACCACCAATACCAATGGCGTGGATTTGAACGCTAGAGATTTCCCTCAAATTATGCAAATGCCAGATGATAAGACCCTTTTAATCAGTGGTGGTTGGAACAATGCCTATACCAAATTGACTTCTCAAACAATCACTTACAACTCAGAAACAAATTCCTGGAAAAACTACGCAAATTACACAGAGGCTCCCTATGGAAACAGACAGATGTGAGAATCCCCCCCCCTTTTTTTTTTTTTTTTTTTTTTTTAAAAAAAAGGGGTGTATTTATCTTTTAAATTTAAACTGACTCGTTGTAAACTTTTGTAGCTGCCAAGCATCTTCAGTTTATGTTCCCAATCTCGGTGTAGGGTTCTACGGTGGAATTGAGACGTAAAATTATGAGTGCCCTTAAAAAAATGTTTTTATTGACATCGATTTATAATAGCAATTTCGATAATACCTGGACTTACCCAGGCATAAATGTTACTGCATACGAAGAGGATAATTTGAGATATATCGGCTATACCAACTTGACTTTTTTGAATATTGAAGACACTTCAAACGTAAGTCACCTTTTTTTTTTTTGAATAATAGACACCTTTACTCATAAAGTTATATAACTAGCCATGGTCCACCTATCCCGTACAAACTAACGTACCCACTTTATTCTACATGTACCAAACGTCGGTATTCGATGCTAAAAGTAACCGTATCTTCTTCTTTGGTGGAGGTTACTCTAACCCTACCACGTATTATTACGAAGATAGTAGTTTTGCTAGCTCTGTCACATTTGATCTCACAAAGGGTGCGTGGGGAACTCAAGCTATGTCTGGAAATAGCCCAAGTCCAAGAAGCGGCCACACAACTAATTTAGGTGAGTCCATATGTATAATATGCTTTTTTTAACATTCGATGCTTATAATTTTGATGTAGTTGGACCAAATCAAAGAGATGTTTTATTGTATGGAGGAGAAAGTCTTCTCAATAATGATCGAGGTAAAAAAAAAAAAAAAAAATAGAATTTCATAAATATGTTAGAAAACCAAACTAAAAAAAAAAAAAAAAAAAAAAGCTCTCCTTGATTATTGCTTTGTTTTAAATCTTGACACATTCCAATGGAAACAACAAAACTTTGTTGGAAGTAATGCTGCTTTAATCAGAACACAACATTCAGGTAAAAGAATTAATCAAGTCCATAGCTAATGTCAATTTACTTATCCAGCTTTTTGTTTTTTTTTTAGCTGTTGCTATCAACAACGAAACAGTATTTATTGTTTTCGGTAAAGATACCGCCAACGTACCTACCTTATCAGTACTTATGTTGGACGTTTCAAATCCCTCTAACATTACTTTGATGGAAAAATATGTTGACCCTACCGCCGTTGTAGTTCCACCAGTTGCTAACTCAACAACAACCCCTATTCCAGAAAAAGAAAGCAAGTTGAGTACCGGAGCAACTGCTGGTATTGCTGTTGGAGCCAGTGCAGCAGTAAGTGAACCGGATAGTCGAGAGAACGACATGTATATACGTGTAAATATATGCTGAACTTATTATACAATAGGGTATCCTTGCTATTGCTGCCATCGTCTTTTGTGTTTTAAGAAAGAGAAAAAACGAAAAAAAGCAGCAAGAAATCAACGAGTCAGAAATTAGCAAAAAAGAAAACTTTGAGGAACCTGTTATGGAAGTCAACTGGGATGAAATTGATAAAAAATACGTTGAAGTAGCCACCAGTCCTATCGCTGATTATGGACATGGCAATCACTTTAGCTACTCTCCTCGATTAGCTGATGACTTGACATCATTTAATGATGGCAGTACCGTTATCCAATCTGTAGGTAGTCCCGCTATCCAATCTGTAGGTAGTCCCGTTAACAATCGCAATTCAATCACCCATCAACGTCCAAATGCTTTGGATGATAATGATAGGACTTCAAATATTGGGAGCTATACTATGGCTTTACAAAAACCAGATGGAGCATAAATTTTCATCAATGTAGTACCCGAACTTCTACATGCACTGTAACATATACTCTGATTAAAAATCGAGCATCTCCACTAGTATTTACACTCTCAATAATTCTAATTACATTTCTAATATTTTCAATAAAAATAACAGCTTTTATAAAAATAAACAATTTGTTAATAAGTTCTAGGTTGTTGAACTATGTTTACTTTACAAACTTCAGTCTGTCATATTTTGTCTTATTTGATAACCTTGTGGCGCTACACAATAATTTATTATAAACAACCTGAAAAACTGATATCAATAACCAATTAAGTCAATGAAAAGACGCCCATGATTATTCATGTAGCTCAAATACAGGACGTATATACTTTTAGTAGAAGGCAACTATTGCAAAGTATTAAAATATCGCTAAAACGTTGTGGTTTTACAGTAGGCATCAAGGATGGGTTTAAAGGTATATCTAAACTATAAATACAGACAGCTGTTCTTTTTTTTTTTCAAACAATGTTGCTAAATGTTCTCTCGTGTTAATTTTTTTTCAAACACGCGCATGTAATTTATTATATTTTGAGTTTTGAGAAATCATTCTAGCCCATAGCAAGTCAGCTTTATATTGAAAACAGTTTACAATCTTTTATTTCGGTTTTCATAACTATTATAGTAATTCATACTGAGTAGTGGGGGATATAGTTATGCTTTTGATCCCGTTAATTATTAATTGATTCGTAAACAAACAACTTAGGATGTTTTTTTTTCTTTTGTTATTGATCTATTACCTATCTCAATCAGAGGGCTATGCTATTAAAGAACTTTTCAAAGACATAAAAAGAACTAGTTGTCGTTATGACCCGAAGACGGGGATGTCTTTTTAAGAAGTATTGAGCCACTATATTACATAAATGGAAATAGAAATCCGCCCAAGCTCTTGGATCTTATGCAGTGCCATTTAGACTTAAAAAATGCCTTTTCGATCAGAATGGCGATGTAATATGACCAGTATTTTGAGTTTCGGTTATCCGACCAGATGAAGATGATGTTACTTCCTGTGTTAAATACAAAAAAAAAAAAAAAAAAAAAAAAAAACCATACTCCTTGTGCAGTAAGTGAAAGATCTGTCCATATACATATTACAGACATTTTAGAATATTAATGATTATGTACCCTTCTCCGACTTTGAATTTCCAAGTCTAAACTGTTATTCAATAATCTCAAGTGACGTTACGACTAATCGTGGTACAGGTATCTGAAATTAAATCTCATCTGGTTGAATATGCTGGAAAGAAAGAGTATTGCTTTTTCCAGGGGGAGCTCAAAATTAAGGTTTTTTAATTAAAAAAAGGTCTTCTATACATGTAAATAAAAGAACAAGAGAGAAGGAAGCCATAAGATCTACGTATTATTGAATTAGGTTATACGGAGAGAAAGGCGAGCCAGCTCCGGCCATGATCATGAGCCCCTTAGACCTGTTTTTCTATTACTTCCCGATATATCAAATCTTACTGTTTTTTATTTATGTCCAAACACTTTTTTCTTTATACTTTACGTGACATGTTTGTGTAATCGGTTCTTTCCCGAGAATAGTACGACCAGTGTCCGGAAAAGTAGTTATATAAAGAAAAAGCTTATTTTATTGTATTACCTTTTAGCTGCAAAAAATTGCATGATGTATTTTGTTGTCTGCAAGTAGGAAATCTTTATAAAAATAGGCTTGTGCGGATAAATAATAGTAAACCGAATTAACCTATTTAAGATGCTTTGTGTAAAGACTGAAAAGAAGGGGTAGTGAAAAGTAATTTATATTTGTAAAATGTACTGCATGTTTATTATTTGTTGTTGTATTTTCTCTTTAATGCATGGATACAAATTCAAGCAGAAAAGAGAGATCAATAAGTTTCTATTATTATTGAATAAATTTTGTGTTTTTTTGTAGCTTAAAAATGTCATGCATAAAAAAAAAATCCATGAAAAGGAAGGGTATCTACATGAATGATGAGTTTTCTTTATCCATAATATTAAAAAGTGCAGCCTGAGCTGACAATCCCCAATCCGAATAAACATCTTCTCCTCGTCTTAAGTCGAGGTCATTAGGATGTAAAGTTGTTGCTGCGTGTGCGACATTTGACATCGCAACAGGAAGTGGTGGTGGTGATAATGTAGGTGATATATTGTCATCTTTTAACTGATGACTTCTTTCATGTTTGCGTAACGATCTAAGATGATAATACGCTTTACTACAGTCTATATTATTGCAAAGGTATGGTCTAATATTTGAATGGATCTTGGCATGCGTAGTTAAGGAATCAGGTCTAGAGAACTTTTTGCCGCAGTCTATGATGTGTTAATGATTGTGACAATTTAATTTGTTTATTACATTAGTACCTGGTTCTAAACAAACAAATGGCCTTTCCCCTGTGTGGGTACGAAGATGATTATGCATTTTATGTCTCTTCGTGAAAGGCTTTTGTTTACGAGCACAATCTTTCCAACAGCAATAATAGTTTGCCTATTTGTTTTTCGTGCCTTAATTTCCTTGTGATACTTTTTTTTTTTTTTTGTACATACCTTTCCACTCCCAATGTGATCCGTTTTGACGTGATTTATCAAATCATCCAGGGAATTTAACTCCAGTGTACAACTGTCCCACTTACAAAACTGAGGATCTTCCTCTTCTTCTTCATCTTCTTCCATCTCTGTGTCAGTATGTGAAGCAGATCTAACTTTATTTGCTTGGAACACTGTTGAAGAAGCCACAGTAGCTGAAATATTTGGTACACCGCTTTCATCTGGTATCACTAAAATGTAAGAAAAGAAAAGAAGTGAGATGATGTTACAATAGCAGAGTGTGTATATAAAATAAGATATATTGTCTTGTGTGTGCATATCGTATTTGGTATGGGTTGCTAATTACCTTCTTTTTTCATTTTGGCTATAGTATTTTGTGTTACTGATGCTTCTTTTTCCTTTTCTAGTTCCATCACTCTTTCCAACAACTGTTCGTGGGTCCATAATTCCAGTTTTGCAGAGAGTGGTTCAAATGAAGCCATGTCAGGAATTGGAGGCGGAGATGTTGAGGAATTAGTAGAAAATATATCCAGTTTTCCTAAAGAACGGTGTCGTTTGGCCTTTAAAGAGGATTTGCGAGATTTCGTAATTGCTGGTTGTTGTGAGACATTAAGCTCAGACTTGTTTTCGATCATAGGTTCTTTTCCTTTGTTTACAATAATATTTGTTGCATAAGGTGTTGACACAGTATGTCTTCTAGGTAATGGGCGTCTACCTTTTCTATCAATATACAATTGTTGTTGTTGTTGTTGTTGTTGTTGTTGTTGTTGTTGCTGCTGGTGATGGTGGTTATGAATCATCGTGTCGTCACTTATACCACCATTGTACACCATATTATGTGGATTATAGTGATGGCTCATACCAATATTTGTTGGTACTATTGGTGCTTCAGCATAAATATTATTGTCTACTACATTATCATTTACTAAAAGGTGGTGGTAGGGCGTAGCAGTTGGTGTGACAAAAGTATCCTAAAATACAAGTTTTTTTGGGTTTTTTAATATTACTATATATTATATTTAAGTTATTGATTTAATACCATTGGTTGAGTTGGACTGAGCATATGTGAGGGCGAGGTCGGAGACATCATCATTGCTGACGAATTAGTAGTGATCGAATTAGCAGAAGGCGAATAAATTGTATTGGGGAACATACTATCCATTGTTGTTGAATTAAAATAATCATCAATTTCCATAGAACTTAGATTATTCATGATATTTGTTGTTGTAGTGTCAAGCATAGGTAAATAGTTTGTTTGTTGTGGATAGCCGTTCAATGGGGGAGAGTACATTACTGTAGATGGATTGTGACTTTTAACTACTGGTGTTGCGGTAATATGAGGTTGCTGGTTTGCATAATGTATATAATTGTTGTTGTTTATGTTGTTTATGTTGTTGTTGTTGTTGTTGTTGTTGTTGTTGTTGTTATTATTAATGTTATTATTATTGTAATAATCATTCATCATGGTTGGTGTGGACTAAATATAGACCATAATTATGTATTTTAATTTAATATAATGATGTATGCAATTAACTTACAAAAGGAATCTCAGTCGAATACAGTGCCACGGGTAGCATCATTTGATTCACTGTTGTCATGGCCACAAACGAGGCATTCTCGCTGTCATTATTAGCCATTGTTGATGTATAATTGTTGTCTTCCATAATGCTTTTATTTGTGTGTGTCTTTTTTTTCTCTCTTGTACGTAGTAGTTTTCGGTTCTTATATTATGCCCTTAAAATGTTTTTGATAAAATGTATGTGTATGCTTATTGACAGGTATTTTAATTATTCGAAGTGTGTATAATTAAACAAAAATTTGTATCTGTCTACATCGGTTGAAAAATAAGTTGTTTAGATCAAACAAGTTATGAATCAGGTTTCAATTCGCGGATAATACTTACGTTTTAAATTAGAAAACTTTTCGAAAATTCATATAAACGAAAGCAAATATAAAGAGAGGAAATAAAAAGATATAAAAAAAAAAAAAAAAAAAAAATCGAAGTGAGAAACGAAAAAGAAGTAAGAAAGGGGGAAAATAAAATAAAAAAAAAAGGGAAAAGAAAAAAAGAAAAAGGATAATGATACACAAAAAGATAAAAATATCGAAAAAAAGTGGTTGTGCCAAATCTGTGTGTTTAAACACAGACTATTTTTACTAATTCTTTAAAAAGGTGATTCTTAGGCAAGCCAACCTATCATAAAAATTAGTATGATTTAACACACTCGACTTAAGTAATAACACTTACTACATTCCAATAATCACCGTGAATAGATTCTACGAATATAGAAGCATCGCCTTGGATACCATATCCACCAGCTTTATCAAATGGTTCTCCTGAATCAACGTCTATAGAAGTGTTACATATCATGTTGCACAAAAAAATGTTACAACTTACAAGCATTCATTGTTTCAGCATCAAGTTCAGAAAACTTAACATCTGTTTTCTCTACAAATTGACACCTTTCAACCTTGCCTTCCTTTGTCTTATAAATAATCTGAACACCTGTGAGTACATAATGTGTTTGCCCGCTTAACTGTTCTAGCATAGACAAAGCATGCTTTTTATCTCTGGGCTTTTCAAGGACGTGTTCATCTTTTACTACAACAGTATCTGCTCCAATGACGATATCAGCATTAGGAAGTAAAGGATCTTCCTGTAAAAGGGGTAAATATTGATGCAGTCTTATGATGAAATATGCAAATCATTTTACCTCACAGCGATCAAAAACCTCCTTTGCCTTCATGAGAGCCGTATCTGCTACATAATCAGCTCTGGTTTTGTAGGCAGTTGGGTCATTTTCATCAGGTGCTAAAGTAGTTACAACTGAAAATTTTAAACCCTTTTTTCATAAAATTCGTGTCAATAGAAGATACGACTACCAGATATATCAACGTACCATTGATTCCAGAATTTCCCGTCTTCTCGGTGAAGCAGAAGCGAGGACAATCGTTTTATTTCTTAAAAGCTTTAATACGGGTAACTCCAAGGGCATCGTAAAAATTGGTCTTATGCACAAGAGAAATAAAATGGCAATGAAAAAAATATTTTGCATGCAGTTTTGCCGGAGTATCAACTAACTATCAGACGTCATCAAAGATGGTGAAATTGATGGGTATAGGCCACCAGTGAGCCAAAAAAAAAAGCCGCCTTAACAAAACTGTTGTGTTTTTTTTACCCCGCCTTTTTCCTTGAACTGTACACTTAACACCACCCCCACTCTTCCCACACCATAAATATGGTAAAATAGATTGCCGACATTAACAAATTACACGACATTAATACCAAATTTATAATAGCCTGTACCTTTCGAGTCATTGCTTCCCTTTGCAATCATTGCCGGCATGTATGTTGTCACTGCAACTGGTTTGAACGTCACCAGATATTACTCTAACGACAGAAAGGTAATCGTCAGCTTGTTTTGACCTGTCAAGAAATTCCCTTGTTGAAATGAATCTAATGTTTGCAAAAATTTATAGCCTGGAAGATACGGCCTTGATCTTTGGGAGAACCAAATGATGGAGCGTGACAGACGTTTAACTGGATCAAAGAGAGGACAATCTGTAATTGAATAAAACGCAAATGTGGAAAATTAGAGAAAACGACTAACAATTCAACTATTAGGATTCTCCTATTGCACCAGCAGGATTTGCCACCAACAGGTAAAATATGCCCCCCTGTGTTTTAATTCTTTTGTATTAACATATCCTTTCAACTCGTTATAGTATTTGGTATTTGGAAAAGCAAAGAACCCATTAAAAAACAACAACCAGTTCGATCATTGAATGGATATATTATTCTTAACATAATCAAATAAAGCAAAAGAAATGATGATTTATTTTTTTATTAGGATTAGTATAATGAAGACGAGAGAAATGGTATTGCTGTGAGGATCAAACCAGCAATAGTGTGGGGCGAGTGCTTTGGGGAATATTGTTATATTTACACGTATATTTAAAAGGAATCTATATTATCAAAATCATGTAATTCTATAACCGTATGATGTGATGCAGTATGAGTATTTTCTAGAACTTGCTGATCTCTTTGCAAAATAACTACAGCTTTTGTGTCATTTAACTGAATTTTCCATACAGTACGAGCAGCTGCTGTAAACGATCGGATAAGTGTACCTGTTTCAATATTCCATAGCTTCACTTTACCATCAGAACCACCGCTCACGATACGCTTATCATCACATTGAATACAAGTGACAGAATTATCATGAGCAGAAATTCTATGTTTACATTCATATGTTTCCATATCCCAAACTCGAAGACAACCATCGGACCCACCGCTAACAAGTAAATTGTTTGACAATTGTAAATGACCCACAAGAGAGGTGTGCCCTTGTAATGTCGCTAAGCAATCGCCTGTTTGAGGGCACCAAATTCTGATATTTGAATCGAGTGAACCAGTAACTACTTTATTGCCATTATAGGCAATAGCGTATATCTGGGAATGATGGCCAATAAATTCATGTAAACATTCACCCGTGTCAATATCCCAAAGTCTTGCTGTTGTATCATATGACCCAGAAGCGAATTTGTTACCAGAAATATCTAGACATCTCACACTGCTCTGATGGCCGCTACATACATGTTTTAACTCGCCTGTTTCTATGTCCCAAATCCGCAATGTTGTATCTCTTGATCCTGTAACAGCAATTTTATTGTCACGTACTTTGAGACAGCGAATAGTGGAAACGTGACCTCTCAAAACAAAGAGTAGTTCGCCAGTTGTAAGGTTCCAGACTCTTGCCACCCTATTGATGTAATTTAATTGGAATTGTTTGTTTTTAATTCTATATGTTTGTGTACCTATCACAGCCTCCAGTGACTAATATATGATGATTATTCTCCTTTTTTATAAATTGTATTGCCCATACACCGCCTTCATGTCCTAACAATGAACGAATATATTTCCCGCTTTTTGAATCAAATACTTCAATATGATTGTTATCACAACCAATAACAATGAAAGTATCATCCATCTGCAAGGAAGTTGCTAAACCATCACCAATTTGATTATCACACATTGTAATTTTACCGCCCTGATTCCAAGCGGTGTCGATATTATACTCGCGGCGAAAGAAATCGCGGTAAGAAATTGTATGCCGGTGATAGTATCTGTTTGCATTGATATTTTGTCGATAATGATGTTTCAAGCATAAGGCTTTCCAAGCTCCTTCGTCTTTTAATAAACTATTCCAATGACTGGAGACATGAGATGCTCTTGCCAAGGTACGTGGGTCATCGATAAACGATAGTACATAAAGTGATAGTTCAATAGGCAATTCTTTTAAAAAATCGATTTTTAGCTTTGGTGTAATAAATGTATAGATATATTGCAACAGTTGGTTATCGCAGCACCCCAGTATTTCTGTCAGAAACAGGTGTCGTTGCTGAAAAGTCAAATGTTGGAAGGTGCTTTTTACTTTACTCATGTAATCTAAACGAACTTTATCCAAGATGGAATCATTGTTTCCTCCTGAATCGACAATATACGAAGACCGTTGTCTTTGAAGTGGTCTATAAGGTGGAGTGGAAGGTGGCGACGACATATCCTCTGGCTGTAAGAAAAGGTCCATTTTTTTGTATTTTATTATTTCTTTTCTTTTGAGAGTTTAAAAGGGGAAATGAGGATTACACACACTGCCTCACTTGCAGAATTCATTTTATCGGCTTTCAAAATGTCGTCATCGACAAAAACAAACACCTTAATTGTAATCTTACGAGAAAAGACGGGTTTTCTGTTTCAATAGGTTCTCATTTTATCTTTCCGTAAAAGAACAATATGTATATTGAAGGAGGATGACCTAAATAGCAGCTAAATCAAGCCTACTGGATTCTATAAAAACCAACAACTACTCAAAAAATATGACATAGATAAACATTCTGCCATCTATCTCAGAGATAGCAATAATGAAGATATAGCACACAATATGTTTCATTTTAAAATAAAGCGTTTCTCAATCATTTAGTGACTGGACTTAATTTTAGTACTGATAATGATTTTCATTTTCATTATTACACCTGGGGGGGCAAGCATTATTATTGTATTGTGTTTTACCCAGCCTTCGCATTCCTCCCGAATTTACTAGTTGATAGCTAAAAATTTGGTTACTTTTACTCTGGATTATCTAACGGCTGCTTCTTGATGAGGTTCCTGACTATGAAACGGGGGTTTTTGAGGGGATTAAGGCAAATCAAATAAGGTGCTAAATGCACAAAGTTTCACTTGTTGCTTTCTTTAATTATTAAAACCAGAGTGTAGTACTGAATTTCTTTTAGTGCATTTATTGAATTTATGAGATGCTCCAATATATTGGATAACCTGAAATTTTTCTTAAATGATATAATGGTAACATCTTTGTACAATAAGATTGCTTAAAACATATTCAACTTTGCATGATTTCACTATCGCTTTTCTAAGGGACAGCCAAAGTGCACGTAGTCGCAACGTAAGATCTGTGATTTGGATGTTCTGTAGACCTGGGAACAAGTATATACAATCAAAAACAGCGTGACAATTACGAATAAATGTATATTATACGATTTATACTTATTTTGACAATCTTATCATCACTCTTTCGCCTTTGAGCTCGTTTGATCTTAATCTTACGCAGAAATATTAAGGTAAAGTCCAAACGAGAAGCTGAAAGTAAGCTATAAAACACATATACTGGTTTACACTAAGTTAGTTGTAAAAAATGTGTATATATTTCAAGTTGTTAAGTTATATTGACCTCTTGATGTCTATAAAAGTATCATAATCCCAACATTACGACTAGGCGCACCCTGGCTGTCCCTAAGAGACCCGTTTCACTATCAATATCTTCAAGTGATTAATTCATTAATACAGTATGTTTAAAAAACAGAACTGCTATTCTGAAATTGAAAGAGTGAATCAATTAAGTGCCATTTAGACCATAAACTTAGTAACCTCTTCAGCACCAAGTAATAAGATGATGTCAATCATAGCACAAGGAGATAGCGGAGACCATTCCTTGGTATAGCAGCTTAGAAATTATTCTATAACAAAATATATAATAGAAGAAATAGAGTTTTTTGAGAAGTAGCCCTAGTTCAAAAAGGATGTTGTCATATACTTGGATAAAATATATAAAATGAAGCTTGCTAGCGCTATGTTATAATGGTTTGAGGATAAGGTTGAGGCTGTCAACTTTACGATGATAAGCCGTCACGTTAAATCACCGGACTTTTAAGGTATACTCCGTTTCCTATTTTGTACTTTATGCTCAAATATAAATACTATCTGATCTTGAAGCTATCTAGTTTTTTATACTTTTCTTTACTCAGAAACAACTTCACTTTTCTCAACATTTTATATCAGCACTGGTAGGTTCCTATGTAATTTTTTTTACGGTCTCATTCTAAAAAAATGTCCTACTAGTTGGAACCTTTTTTTTTAAAATGAGTAAAGTCACGGATCATCTGGACCATCTAAGTGTTCCCAGATATATGACTGCTTCTCCTTGTATGTTTCTTAAAATGAATGTGAATCCTTCTATATACTTATCACGTTAAATTTAGTACCTTCAGCTCAAATCAATGACAATTCACCGAAGGATATGTGGAGTACTTTTAAAGTAAGATCAAAGTACTATCTACCTATCCTTCAGTGGTTGCCTCTCTATTCTGCTCATTTCTTTTGGGGTGATCTAATCGCTGGTATCACTTTGTCTTGCTTACTAATCCCGCAAGGTCTTTCTTATGCAACAGCTCTTTGTAAACTTGAGGCTATTCACGGTTTGTATTCCATTGCTTTCCCTGCAATAACCTACACCATATTGGGGATGTCAAGGTAAACACTTTATTGTTTATATTTATGTCATATGACCTAACTGCATATATATGTATTGTCTAGACAAATGTCTGTAGGTCCTGAAGCCACGCTGTCTTTATTGGTAGGCTCTTCTATTGCTCAACTTAATACTGAAGATGGGGATCATGTTGATCCCTTAGCATGGGCTTGTTTGATGACGGTGTTTGTGGGGATATTCACTTTCTTGCTGGGTATTTTTCGTTTGGGTTTTTTGGATAGTTTGATGAGTAGAGCATTATTGCGTGGATTTATTTCCGGTGTTGGTCTTGTGGTTGCGTTACAACAAGGGATAATATTGTTAGGACTTGTGAAACTCGGTGAAGAGAACGGGCTAACAGAGGCATCTAGCTCGGTCGCTAGGCTAATATTCCTTTTAAAAAACATTCAATATTCCCACGCCTTAACCACATCTGTATCTGTGGTCTCCGTAGCATTTCTAGTAATGGCTCGTGTCACAAAGACCAAATTAGCCAAGTTCAAATGGTTTCAATTGCTTCCCGAAGTTCTTTTGGTCGTTATTATTTCCTCACTCCTTACTTACTTCTTCGATTGGGAAAATAAGGGACTATCGATTTTGGGAAATATCGATAGCAAAGGTATTCCATTGCCTTCTATTCCCTCATTTCCTGAAAGTAAACATATGAAGGATATGTTAATTACTGCTGCAATGATTTCTATAATTGGTTTTGTCGAGTCAGTTGTAATTGCAAAGACTTATTCTAGCAAACACAACTATTCTGTAAGCGCCAATCGCGAATTAGTCGCTTTAGGTGTTGCCAACATTGTAAGTGGGCTTTTTCAAGGAATTCCTGCATTCGGTTCAGTAAGTGACATAACTTGTCAATAAGCATTAGTCTTGACATGTATATTAATAACCCACTGCCATTTTAGGTTGCCCGTAGTAAAATTAATGATAAGGCCGGAGCACGTACCCAGATGGCATGTCTTATTGCTGGCGTAATTGCTATCCTCGCTATTTTCTTTTTGCTTCCGTATTTTTATTACTTGCCCAAGGCTGTTTTATCTGCCATCATTTTTGTCGCTGTCTTATCCTTGTTGGGAGAATTACCTGAAGATCTTCATTTTATTTTTAGAATCGGGGCCTGGCGTGACCTTGGTTTGCTCTCTGTAACCTTTTTTGCTACAGTAATGGTATCGCTTGAATTTGGTACACTTTTAGCTGTGACTTTATCCCTTCTCCTAACTATCAAAGAAACGAGTTATCCCCGTATATCCATCATGGTAAGAACGACAATAGGAGTAACTTAATATTTATTAAACTGTATATAATAGGGTCGTGTTAAGGGTACCAACGATAAATTCAGACCTATTCAGGATGACCCTAACGTGGTCGAACATCTTGAAGATGTTCTGATCGTTAGAATCGATGAACCCCTTTTTTTTGCGAACACTGGTATGATCTTATACAATTTATGATATTTATAAAGCTGACTTTGCTTTTAATAGGTCAATTGAAAGACAGATTGCGTAGACTAGAACAATTCGGTGATATGTCTATTCATCCTTCTGAGGATCCACGTTTAGGAAAATTGTCATACATGATCTTTGATGTGGATAATATGCCAAAAATTGATGCAAGGTAATTAATTGTAATCGCGCAATATTTATTTGAGCTAATCTTTCTATATACGAAGTGCTGTGCAGATCCTTTATGAGATCGTAGAGGCTTATCATGCAAGAAATATCAAGGTTTATTTCATAAGACTTAGGGAAGGTCCGATGAGTCTTTTTAGAAAATCTGGTTTGCTTGATGTAGTAGGCCAAAACAATTTGTTTAGAAAAGTCCCTGATGCAATTGAAGCAATCGAAAGGGATATGGTAAATAATGGCACACTTGTATAACAATAACAAATTAATATAGAATGATAATATACCCTTTTTTCATGATATTAATTTACTATAAACTACAACTTAATTCTTTTCAGAAGAGCTTCTTAATGAAAATGTGTAACAGCACTGCTGAAAATACAATTTGGGCCACGCATCTTCTTAACAATTTTAGTACATGCCCTTTTTTACAGATAAAATTGAGAACAAATTTAAAAATAATTCATCATTAAATAAAACAACTCCTTCGCACTTTGGGTGTAAAACATGGAAAAATGGCCTCAGATAAGGTTTCAAGATGGATTAATGCAGAAGACTTAAAATTTTTTCTTTTTTTTTTATATCCAGATTGTAAAAGCTCTTTTATAGCTTACCCACATGTTTTGTTAAAGAGGCTTAAAACTTATTTAAACTAATAGCGCCCAAGGGGGGGGGGGATACAGATGAAAATATTCATGTCGATACATTCTGCTGTGTCCCCTAATTTTAGCTCTACCCATATAGTATTTGAGTGTTGAAATCAGCTCCTTGTAGCAACATATCCAAGTTTCATATCACAGATGTCAAAATATGCCTTGAATTCAATTGTGGTAATACCAATGGAAACAAGCTTTTTGGTTTTTTTCGGGAGCGCCAAACGTGCTTTAAACCTTTGCTCAGAATGGTCAGTAGTAAAAGCGTTTTGGTTTTGATACAGCAATAAAAGATGGTCAAGAGATCGATGCACCCAGTTGGTTAGTTTGTTCTTTTCATTCATGCCCATTTTATACGTGGAATTCTCGCGTAAGGCACCCCTTAAATTATTTACTCTTTGAACTTGTCACAAATAGAGCTTTAGAAAGCGTACTTTACAAAGTGTTGGTATGTGGCCTTACTTGTGAATATTTCATGAGATACTCAACTAAGTCATCATCTAAATCTGGAAGCTAAATTGGATTGGTGTTGACAATGTCATCTACCTGTTCCTGGGTCAGTGAGCCATTTTGGACGTGTGTGCAGTGATTAGGACTAAAAATGAAAGAGTGACATAGACTAGAGGTACCAAAGTTAACATCGGACCCATAAGTATCATGTAACTCTCGTTATGACACCTACTGTTTGTATTTACAAGTCAATCTAAAACGGAGCCTACTCTTATTTGATGAAAGAATATGCACTTTCGTATACGCCATCACTGAGTATGTGCATGTGATTGTGGTCTATGTATCAATATTTGTTCGTATAATCATGCAGTAATTTGTTATCAGCAATATGGCGTGCAATTTCAACGAAGTCTAAGGAATTGTCCTATCTATAGCTACTTAAAATATCTACAGAAAATTCTTATTGTTCTTTGCTTTTTAACTCTTTGCTTTTGGCCTCTTTAAACTTTTGAGGCGTATCTGCTGAAGTAAATAAAAATCTTGGTTAAGAAGGTATCGGGACGGCAGAAAAATCCTACATTAACCTTTATACATATTTTAGCGTTACTTTCACTATAATTATACTACAGAAGTTCAAACATTCAAATGAAAACTTCAAAGACTGAAGTGGAGAAAGGTTTCTGGGGAACATTATTTGGTCCAGGGTTAGTCGATCCTAAGAGGTGAGAAAGTTCTGTTATTACGAAGTGCTCTAGAGCAAGAATGATAAAAATTTTCCACGAACTTACGTCTACTTTATCAGAATAGAGTGCTAAATTTTCCGTTGGAACAGTAATGTTAATGTTTTTGCAATAGAGATGTTCCTATTGCTATATATATATATATATGTAAAAAGAATTAGTGAGTATGGAAGGCGGATACTGCTTACGATAAAACTCAATAGTTCATTAGCCTTATTTCTAAGGGATTCTTTTTGGTGACTCTTAAATTTGTAAATTTAGCTGGGCTCATACTATATTCAGCCGAGCTTACAACGTTTGAAAGCAAACATAAATTTGACTTCTCAAGAGACATCTTTTCAAAATAGGATAGCATTTTATTTAAAATCTGGGTGCCCAGCTTGGGAGATCTCGATCGTTTAGCAAGGACTAGATGCAGCTGTAACATTGCAAAATTGAAATATGTTTTTCAATTGAAAAATAAAAAGAGGTAATATTTTAGCGTTTCTTTAAAACAAAGTCATCATTAAGTACCCTTTACACAGCATTATTACTTTCTTTCATCAATATGGTGTTATTCATAAATACAAAAAAAGGGAATAGGAAGTAAAATTAGCTCAATGGCTCTATCTTTTGAATTAAAGAAAGGAAAAAGGAAAAAAAAAGTGTGCGAACGAGTTTTATTTATAAACTGATGAACAAAACCTGGTTTACGTCTCAGGATGATTTAACTGCTTATTTAACCACACATAATGTTTGAGCCAATAAATTCGGGGAATAGTGTAATGTAGACATCTTCTGATATCTTTTTCAAGTTAATAATAGTAGCCTTATACCGCATCAGTAAGGTTACCCTCAATCAGATGCGAGATCAATCATAAGCCCTCACTACATTCTGTATGTCAACTCAAGTCTGTATCAAAGTATAGGGACCCCAATCAAACAGTATTGCTTATTGAGTTCATCCGTTCTCAATTGAATTGCTAGATAGAAAAGTTGAACACAATCAGGCTCTAATACGACCACAATCGTAGAGTCCCCTTCCATATATTAAGAATCAGATACCAAGGAACAAACAGGGGATGCGGACAGGCGATTGTTAGAAAACGTGATAAATGATATATAAACAATTGTTAATTTTGTTGAATGATTTCAAATAATCTATGTAACTAGTCAAAGGAAAAGTGACGACCAATTAATCTTTAAAAAAATGAAATCAGTTTTCAATTTTTTCAACTGACCGTATCAACCCAAATTTTTTGTGTTTCTCTCCTAATTAGTACATTTAAAATTAATAGTTTATCCGATGTTAGGGTTGGCTACTAAACTTTTTTTTCGGTTTTAATCCTTTTAAGGCAATAAACAATTGTCAGGGCAGTAAGGGAGGGTCTTGAGCATACATTGCAAGGCCCAAAATTCTGGAGACACCATGTGGCTCGCTTTACGAAGGCATATTTTTTTTTTCGAATTCTGTTTTAGGAGCAATCTTTTTGAACTTAACATAATACTTCCTTAAATTACATGCAGTAGGTTCATTATAGCTCACGTTTTATTTTTTGAACGATGAGTATTAGACATATCGAATCATCCCCCTTGTAACGCTATTTTAGTCTTTATTACGGTAGTAATCCTGGATTGAAATACATTAAAAGGGCAATCAGTCACCATATGTACACTCCTTATGTCACTTTGGGTTTATGTACTTGTAAAACAGCATTAAGAATAAAGAATAAAGATTAAATACCTTCAAATAATATTTTATGAAGCATCGTATTGTATATTTCAGATTGTAATAGATAGTTTTATTTAACTATCACTTCAATCCTACTCGACTCCTATAATCATTTTCATCTTGTTTTATAAGAAAATATTTATTTCGGATTCCCTGAGCCCTTCTTTTTCTTGTATGATCAACATTTTCTTACTTTGTTTGTGATATCATTATATTTGCTCTGTTTCACTTAAAAAGAACCCTTTGTTGATCACTTCTGTACACAGACAACATCAAACAATCAATATAATTCAATCAATTCCTGCATTTGAACACTTTCGAACAAAAGATTGTCAATTTCCACCTTCTATTGTTGAAGGTAAGTCATTCTCATATCTGCATACCGGCGCCTTATACTAATCATTTTCAATTACTAAGAATGCACTGTAACTTTTCGGGTCTTGCAGATAGAAAGCTAAGTTTTAGAAAGCCTCGCCCTCAAAATCCCAGACCCCCTCGTCCGACACCACCGCCAGCGCCAGAAAACCTAGCAAATCAATCGCTGATAGCGAAAACGTTAAAAACAATTGTCAAAAAATGCCTAATCTGCTACCAGTAAGCAAAGCAGTCTCTTTTCCATACAATTTAATTTTTTTTTCGCACATGCTTATGTTTCTTTGATATGATATAATTTTCCGATCTTTACTGCATATGATCGGATTACGGATACAGTTTGTATCAGAAGACCAACAACCGATTTTTATTATGACTATTTTAACACCCTCTCTGCTACTCTCCTTTTGTGCTCATGGATACCCACTCTTTTATTCGTCTATATAGTGCTGTTATGCATTCCCGCCTATGCCTTTTTAAGCTGTGAGATCCCCCTCAAACATTTAATATATAAAAAAAGGGCTCATAAAAAATTAAATAAAAAAATTGGCTTATTTTTTTTTATAAATAAACAAATTGCTTGATTCAAGTTTTGAAGACAGATGCGTCAAAAGGGTAGGTTAGAACATACACAAACTAGGCACGGGAAAAAGAATTCCTTTCTTTATTTTTTGGATAGACACTTGGATTCTGTCCACATATTTGCTAAGAGTATGTACACAGAAAAAATTTAACTATGAATGGCTACACGGTTTTAAAAGACACAATAAATAAACATTCTAACTAAGGGCTTATTTAATTTTTTTTAATGCTTTTAAAATAGCACGTAATGTCCAAGACAGACTAAGCGACATAGTGCTATAATAACTTGAATGTATACAAGTGCTGATTTCCAATGTAGGTGATAATGCTCGGTCAATTTACAGTGCCAAACCCACAGAGTGGCCCGATGGAACCAAGTCCGACACATTATACACTGCTGCTGTCAGTTCTCCCCAACTGCCGCCAGTACTAATTGAGGTACAACAAACAATCACATTCGGGTTTATCGACAGGCTGATTATGTATTCCTTGTGGGTGAAAAAACAATATCAACCGAAGTAGATCGTCGTTGTCTTTGGAACGCGAATAACACGTAACGACGTTCGTCAGGACTACTAGGACACCCACAAGGAATACATAATACAAATTTCTTCACAAATTGGGCAAAGAATGTTTGTTTTTGGAATCCTTTACATTGCAAGAAACATTGAAGACTGTTCCTCTCCCCCCTTTGGCAGCTGTGGCGTATTTTTTCAGTTCTAAAAGTCTCTCGCTATCAGCTTCAGATTTCAGGGATGATCGCACTATACAAATGTTATACCAGATTGCCGAAGACGAGTCAATGACGAGAGTAAACACTGAAAAATCGACATCTGAAGTTCTACTAGAAGTTTTTCATCAGACAAACTTACAGTTTAAAAAAGTTCTCAATGTCTTAGAAGGAATGCCCGAGTCCCAAACTGTTAAGCGTGTACGCGCATATGCAGATGATGGTGTATTGTATACTGAAGCATGCAAGACAAAATACGCAAGAAGGGCAGTCGATTCTAAGGATTCCATGCCACCAGCACCAGAACTATCCAATTCAGCTCGAACAATGATGCCAGAAAGAAGCTCAAACGCAGATATTTTTCGTGAGGGAGGAGATAGTCTGCCTAAAACATTTCAGAATTGAAGCAAAGGCTCCACTCCACCCTTTTTTGAACACCTTCAAAAGTTTCAACAAAGCCAAAGTCAGAACTTTGATCTGGTCCTCAAAGGAAAGAAAAAACCAAATCACAACATCGACAAGTTTGTTCAGACGAATTTTATTCATAGATAATAACCACGTATCATAAATTTTTAGACTTAAAATTGTTTATGTATTACGATCTTTAAATAATTAATATTGTTATGGGGCGTATTAACAAAAATAAAAATAAAATCTAATTATTTCATGGTCAACTGTTTTCTTCCATAATTCTTGCCATAATTCGCTTAATGAGTATGGTGCCACATCCTTTTCATATGCATTAATATTTTTGAATACAAAGATCGATTGTATTAATTATCATTGAAGGTAAACTCTTATCAATCGGTTTTTCATCAAGATATAATTGATACCGCCCACGAACTGATAGCAAAAGTCTGACGTATTACACAACTTACAAGAATCGCTGCACACAATTGGAGCGAGATTTTTTTTCTTTATACAATAAAGCTTGAACTGAGGCTATTAGGGCTAATGGATACATTGAGCTTAACTTTAAATTTGCTTTGTATTCGCATCCCGTCTTTCAAAAGGACTGCTTTGCCTTTTGGTGCTTTTGATATAAGCATCAATAAACAAATTAAAGTTGGGCGTAACCCAATTGCTTTTCTTTTTTTTCTTAATGACTTCCTTGGAGATAAACACAGACATTGCAGAATATGGGGATTTCATTCAAAGAGAACAAGAAGTTGTGGCACATATCGGAGCTGTCAACTTTGAAGGTCTGAATGAGCCAGTTTTGTTGTCGCAAGATCTCAGTGGGGGATGTGGTGGCAAGATTTGGGAATGCGCCGAGATCATAGTGAATTACTTTGTCTGGAAGAATGGGCAAGGTGAGGGGTCACTTTTTAAAGATAAGACTATCATTGAGATAGGCGCTGGAACGGGTTTAGTTGGCTTGGCCGTAGCTAAGATTTGTCCTGACCTTAAACAGCTTATCATCACAGACCAAATGTAATGAGCTGCAAAGAGTAAAACAAACGAGGGGAAACTCCTTTAACATTTCTTACCGTTATTTTCAGAGCCATGATGGATTTGATGCAAGAGAACACCAAGTTAAATAATCTCGGTCATCTTGTTAAACCCAAGATTTTAAATTGGTAAATATAATATAACCCTTAACATGTTTCTTGCACTCACAGTTTTGTATAGGGGAGAAGAAATTGACCAAGAGTTTTTGGGAGCAGATGTTATATTAGCATCTGATTGTATCTACATGGAAGAAGCATTTATACCCTTAATTGAAACATTTTTCGCATTGACTACAAACAAGAATGCCATAATTTACTTAATGTATCGTAAAAGACGAAACGCCGATAAAAGATTTTTCCAAATGGCTAAAAAGAAATTTGAATTTACTGATATCATGGACGATCCCAATAGGGATGTTTACACTAGACGAGGATTCCGTCTCTTTGCTGTCAAAAGAAAGGCCACTAAATAAATAAAGAGGTAGTTTTATTAAATTTTGGTTCTAACACATATTTGAAAAGCATCTTAAGATAATTGTTGCGTAGACCTATAAGCAAAGCTGCATAAATTAAAGAGCCAGGGCACGAAATATTGAGTAACTTACTTTAAAACGTTTTTAAAGAGTCGCTTAATATCCGGAGAGTGATTCATGGAACATTTGATAAACTCATGATCACTAAAATGTGGCTCTTTGATTAATTGGATGAATGTAGTTAACAGACCCCAAGGATGAGGTCTATTCACTATTAATCTCTCCAACAAGACCCTACATATCCATAACGTCAATAAAATAGTGGTAATATAGTTTTAATTGTTACCTGGTAATCAATTCCTTAACCAATTCCGTTTGGGTAGAAAATAAATGCAATAGAGCCATACTGAAGAAATACGTATGGCTATTTGGATATCGCAAATGATCAACGATTGAATTGATCAGTAAATATTTCTCGTAACTGGTAGGCATATGGGAGAGCAGATGCTTATATATTTGAATGGCAGGATTATCAGATAACGGTTTTGTTGTGGCTAACTTTGCTTTGGTTCCAACATAAAATATCAATTGTTGAATTTTTTCCGGGTCAAAGGTGTTTTTATCATCCATAATGTAACTGATGACGCCATTTGTTACAAATGAGGTTGAGTTCCCAGTTGCTAAATAATCATCGAGATCCTTCAACTGAAATATATCTTTGCGGTTTTCACCTAATGTATCATAAGTATATTCATCAATGAATAATCGTGGTGGATGAGAAGTAGTAGCCATATAACCCAATGTTGTTGTAAATGGGTCAGGCAAGATCATATCTCTAGGAAAAGAACTTAAGATAACGTTTCGTAATTGTATACAATCCGGCGGTAATAACTGAATAAATGATAAATAATGTTCGCAGAGAAATTCCGGATAGTCATGTAACATCACTACTAAGAAACGCAAGGTCCCCTGATAGAAAGCCTTTTCTGATGGTCCCAATAATCGACGTTGGTGTTGAGATTTTTGTTGTAACAGTGTTTTTAAGAATGAGAGGTGAGCTGACATAAGTTTAAAGCAGATGGTCCAGCCATTGGGTTGATTTTCCTGTGATAATAATAATGGCAAATAAAGTCGATGAGAGAATAATTGCAACCAGGAAAATGCGAACCCGGAAAAATGACGTGGCTCAAGGGTATACAAAGTGTCGCTGTATAGACGTTAGTTCAAGTTGACATGCTAATATACTTTAAAATTACCTGTAAACCGTTATAAAACTGGTATTAGTATTTTTATCATTACTTGTAGATTGATTCAATTCGATAAATAAGGAACTGAGAAGTTTTAAGAACGGTTTTTGGTTGAACTGTGTATTTAAAGTTTCATGTTGATGAGCCAGCACCAAAACAGCTACGGAAAGGACATGTGTTGCCATTGTAATTTTTGAAGTATAATTGTCCTGAATGCGAATCATATATCCTACTAATTTTGTGTATGCATCTATTGATTGAGGTCGAGAGGGTTGATACAAGTCGATGCAGATTTCGGTACATAATCTAAAAAAGAAACATAGCCTTTCTGTGTCACATGTTGTAGTTTGAAGGATCTATAATAAGTAGTATTAGTTCTATCTCAACATTTAACATTCATGCACGAAAGCTTACTCGTTCAGCAAATTGGGTGTATATAGCAGTGCTAGTCATACTATGTCTACAAACACGGGTCCATTCTGCAAGTAAGAGTCTCAAGGTAAAAGAATCACTATAAGAATCACAGTTTTTGTAAGATTGAATCATACTGTTTTTTAAATCTTGTATCAGCTCCTCAGCTCTGGAGTAACCGCAAAAAAAAAGTTAGCACTGATAAGGCTGCAATCATATTTTATACATTACTTTGGAGACTGTGATCTTTTCAGGGCATTAATTACTAATACATGGTCTTCAATTGATGTAATAGGGTGCATCGTAAGTAAACAATTTTGTAATAGTCCCGTAGTGAAGTCGATTAAATGGGAATCAGGATGTTCCTTATTTAATTGTTTCGCTAATTGAATATCATACTCTTCTAATGGTACTAAACCGAATTTCACAAGAGAAGTAACGATCCAAACATTGTATTTTCGCTTGATATATATGCTGATGAGTTTGCATGTATGTATATAAGATATCCTTCTTACCTCATCTTCCGAATATAAAATCCAGCTCAAAGTTTCTTTTGATATACTAGGTGATAATTCGATCAAAGTTTGAAGAAATCGACAGTAAACTTCAATAGATAAACCCGTCGTTGATTGGTATAATTGAAAAACGACTTTTTCAACAACAGATCTCAACAGGGTAGTTTGCGCACTTTGGTTAATCAATAAAGGTATCTGTCGCATCACGAGAATAATATCATGATGTGGTGGCAATAAAGAGAATGGCAAATTGCCCGATTGTTTTAAAAGTCGATCTAATTCAATCAACATTTGTTCCACTTTTGTCGAAAATAGGTCGTTTGCTTGAAAACTATTATGAAAACTGAATAGATCTATTGAGTTGGAAAGAGTCAATTTGTTTGTACAATACATTCACTACGATTACGGTCCTTACTTGAAGGTGTGTTTACTGCTCCATTTGAAACAGCTGGGTGCGTTAAATTAGGTGGTGGCGTCAGCTGTTTTTGTGAAAACATTTCATACAGTTTCATTTTACTTTCATTATTATGTGGTATTGCAGGTGAAGGTGTCATTTTTATTTATTTACAAAAATGAAGAAGGGCCTTAAAGAAAAATTTTTCCACTTATCCCGCTATATGTGTGTGTTTATACCTCTGCTGTGCGTGTGTAAAAAAAAAAAAAAAAAAAAAAAAAAAAAATAACGATTTATTTTTGGGATTATAGGCCAACTCTAAATAGGACCTTGTTCTTCCTTCCTTTTTTCTTTTTATCGGTATTTGATGAAGAAGATTCCTCTGCAGCCTCGTCTCGACTTTCTTCACTACTGGCTCCACCCCACGCGTTGTTGATTTGCTGTCCTGATGCAGTTCTACGCATGTTCAGGATCATTTGATGCTTAGGCGTTGTGACAGGTAAAGAAGGGAAGGCTTTTGGTTTTAAAGTAGGGAATTCTTTTCCGGATGTATTAGTATTAGCAGTATTGGATGACCCGCTCCAAGGTGTTTTAGTTGGTGTACGGAATGTGTTACTGGGCGAACTAGGTCTGGATGATTGGGGTGATGATCCAGCACTAGAAGATCTACTATTCGATGTGGTGGCTAAGGTGGCTGCAGTTGCAACTTTATCCCATACATTTTTCGATTTGGTATTGCCACCAGTAGCACCCACAACCCTATTTGTTGGTTTAGGTCCTTTAATAACTAAAACGCGAGATGCTTTTGGTGGAGGAGGCTTGCTTCTAACATCCAGGGCAGGAAAGTGACTCATCTAAACTTGGAAATTAACATTATTTGAAGATACACAAGTCCTTTTCCTTACTTACAGTGGTCTGTTTATTTCTCCAGGTACGAATCAATTCCCACTTTTTGTCCTCGATGTCTAATAAATCCTCAACTCCTTTAAAAATTTTGCTCGAGTTTTCAACGGAGTTATTAGTTAACTTAACAATTTGATTAACGTAATCTTCTCCACTAAGTGTGCTATTCCTATAAGCGCCAGTAAGCGATCTAAATTGTGCTACTTTGTCTTTGCTCTTCAGAATTTCCCCAACTTTGGACAAGAATGCTGCATGGCTTGCTACAACCTCGGCAGGCTCAGTGGAGGTGGTTTGTGCATTAGTACTGGTTGAAGTTGAGGGACCAGATGAAAGAGCACCAAATCCAGCCGGTTTCTGCAATGCTTTGCCTTTGCCTTTTCTAGTACTAGCGCCAGGTATAGTACGAGGTACAGAAGGCACGGCCTGTTTTACAGAGTTCATGGTTGGAAATTCGTTGCTGGAAAGAACAGGAGTCGATGGTCCACTTGCAACAGGCGACTTGTTAGTTTTAGTAGTTTCTTCCTTCTTTTTTCCATTATTACTTTTATTTGTATTGTTATTACTGTGATTGTTGTTGGCATTGCCGCTGCTGCTGCTGCCACCGCCTCTTTGTGGTTGGTTATTACGGTAAGAGTCATATTGGAAATTCAATTCCAATTTTCGAGCATCAGACTGCATGGATCTTTGCATACCAGATAACGATTCACCGTGTTCTTTTATTTGATGAGCCTTTAAATCAATTGAAGATTCGAACACAACAAACTTTTTTTCAAGACATTGGGGATAAAGACACATGTAATGATCAGACTTGAAATGTTCTTCTAGGCTCTCATAATTGGCATAATATTCCTGTCTTTTTCCATTTCTGACGCAAACAAAGCACTGCTCATGCATGTCACGACAATGAACAAATAATTCATCATCACCAAAGAAACGACTCTTACAAAAGGCACATTCTGGATGGCCTGTAAATCCAGTCTCGTCGTTCTTGTTAAAGTCTTTATCACCTTCTCTGTGATGCTTCGTAAGCTGAGGTGAAGTATACAATGATTGTTCGTAAGGAAAAACCTTTTTATGACGAGAACATAAATCACTAACATATGACATATTAGAGGGGTTACATAAGCATTTTGGTATCACTCTTACCAAAGGTTTAAACTATGCACCTTTCTGGTATGCTGCTTTAATTCTCCCCAATTCTTAAATGACTCCGTACACTCCTTTTGAGGACAATTATATTCTAGCATATTCATTGCTTCCTTATACATCTCCTGTGTCTCGAATCGAATGCCCAATTTCTTATCACTGAAGGGTGTTTCATCCAGAGAAAATTCGTCGAACGGTTTCTCTGCTTCCTTTGTGAAAATCACAATTTTTTGTTCCGTCTAATAAGTTTGCGGTTAATATTATTGCCAAAAATGGGAATACGAATTAGAAATAAAAAAATAAAAAAATAAAAAAACCTTACTTTACAATAAGCACAATTACGTGTATTGTACAATGCTCTTAGACGTAGAGTACATCGATGACAAGTGCGATGACCGCATTCAGCTACAGCATAAGTTTCCATAGGTTCTGTACAAATATAGCACAATTCCTCTTCATCTTCTGAACTTGAATCGACTTGTTTCTTTGCATCGTGGTTATTCTTTCGGGATCTGTGACTTTTGTTAACAGTTTTCACTTCCATAGTTGCGAGATTTCTTTGACAAGAAAAAAAACAAGAAATAGAAAAAGTTTTTTTTTTTTCGTTATACAAATTGAAACTCCATTCTCTCAACAGAGTATGCAGTCAAAACATGACAAAATAGATCGACCATTAATTACTTGTGATTGATAGTTTGTTTCCTTTTGAATACATTATTACAGTGTGTACAATATTGATTTAAAAACATGCACTATGCCAATTACAGTGCTTCCGCCATCATCTGGACGCATTTTCGAAACGAATTTGAGAAAGGTGACCAATTAAAGCATTATCCATTAACCAAATATCCATCGCTTGTGCGGCTGGCAATAATTTGCGCCCTCTTTGGCTGACATAATTTGATTAGGTAACCTACATAACACAATGCTTCCATAAGCTGCAGCTTTGTCACAAGAACTCCTCTCTATTTTCGCCTGTTATATTGTTGTAAAACATGGCCACCGTATCTCTCCCTCTTATCTTGATAAGCTGCTGCCTTAATTATATGTTTTAAGATGTGACAACTTTTAAACTATTCTGAAACCATAAAAACCGTTGTCCATGAAAATGTCTAGATAATTATGCGGTTTAGAAAGATGTTGTTTATTTGTTTTAAAAATATGTCATTCGTCCCCTGGGAGTTTGCTACTTCCAGCCCAGACATTTTGAGGTTGTCTTTTGGCATTACAAGCTATCAAACTATGACAGTTATGATTATTAATTTGTTAACAATCTCTGTCATTTTGAATTGATCAATACTTAATAACAGATTACATAAACCAAGTTTGTTTTGTTTAGCCGTAAATTCTACTTTCAGTATGATAGCTTGGCAGTAGACAGTATGTACAACATAAGTTGTAATTATTAAACTAAGTCTGTGTAACAGTAGATATCCATGGATTCTACATTTGTCTTTGTGAAAGTCTTTGGCACTATTTATTATTTCAATTACGAATTAAAAATATATAGTGTGCAGCTCGTTAAGTAGCTGCTTTTTTATGTATTTAAATGTTATTCATCTTGATGGATTTTATTTTTACACTTGTCGTTTATGAAATATTAAATTAAAAAAAAAAAAAAAAAAAAAAAAAAGTAAGCAGTAATAATAATATGGTATAGGATATATAAATAAAATTGTAGGGGTAAATAAAGAGATGCAATAGCAATAGGTTTTTGATTAAGGTAATAGATCATTAACTTGAATGATCAAGAATTCAATGACTGCATTTTTAAAGCTCATATCGACTAAATCGCGACTCGCTTCTACATCGCGCATTAAAGTAGGACCAAACACCATGGCAAGATTCTTTGTCGTCATTAAATTTTCGGTGTGACGTTTCTGGACACTATAGTGAATGTGTAAGTAAACCCAAAAGTAATCGATTAGTGTAACTTACTTGTTCAAATGTTTAACTAATAATCGAAGTGTATCGTAATTGACTTTGGGTAATTGCGACAACAATTCAAAAAATTTATCCATTTTTTCTTGTCCAACATTAACGGCTAAAAATAAACTGTGAATAAATAATGAAATAAATGTAAATGTATGGATATTTACAAACGGCATCGATGAATTGGGAATAAAGATTATAAGGTAATACTGGGTTAGGTAGCTCTCGAAAATATTGCTTCAGCACACTTGTAATAGCACATATATCGTTGATTGACTCATCATCATCCAGATCAATAGGATCTCCCATATCAAATGCTTGGTGAACCAACCTCATTTGTGCTGCACCCCCTGATTTACGATAAATGCCTTCATAATCCATACCACGCTTTTCAACAGCCCTGATACATTGTTCAATAATCAGCGGGATAGATCTATCTTCATAATGTGCTTGTTCCGACAAATCAGTTCCAAATAAAGAGCGGTGTTCTGATTCGGAAGGTAGATTTTCAAAACTAGTTGTGGTTCCAGCATAGCATAATTGAGGTACATGACTTAAGCAGCGAGCATGAGTAGCATACATACAACCTTGACAGCGCAATTCAGAAAGACCCCACATCTTTTCACCGCAAGCATCACATTTAATTGGTCTTAAAAAAGAGGTAGGTAAAAAGGTATGCGATCCATGTTGAGTGTTTTCTTGAGATTGCTTGTTGGAAGAAGTAGAAGAGTTATTTTTTTGACGAAATTCTGCGTAGCTATCGTTGTTGGCCATGGATAAACTGAGGGAGCTGTTACCGCTTGTGTTGCCATATATATTACCCGAGTCCACCTTGTTGGATTTTCCACTCAACTTTGCAAACATGTTATTCTTCTTTTTTAATTTAAATATTTTTGGGGGTTGTGGGTGTTGTTGATGCTGATGATGTAACAATGCAGTTTGTGCAATATTGCGAACAATACTGGCTTCAGAAGATTTTCTTTGCATATGCGTAGGGGAATATAATTCAGAAGAAAGGCTTGGCGAAGGTGAATATAAAAATGATGTACCGGCCATCACAGCAGCAGCTTCTCTTTCTCTTTCAGTCACTCTTCGAGAAAGATCGTTATTCATTTCCGTCAACTCCGCATTCTTTGTATTTAACATGACCATTTCATGAAGTACATCATCTCTCATATCTTCCAAACTTTTAGTCTCTACACGTACTTGGTCTCGATCTGTTACCAAGGATTTGATTTCGGTGACCAATGCTTTTTTTTGTTCATCAAGAAATATTAAAGGTGTTCTAAGAAATAAATGAGTTATGTGCCACATCAATAAAAGAAGTAATGCTACTTACGGTTCAAGACCTGCTTGTTTTTGTCTAGCAAGGGAATCGATATCCTTGACCAACATATTTCGATATCCTTTCAATTCATTACAAGTTCTATCTAATTCAACACGAACTCTAGCAACCCTTTCGATTTCTTCCTTTGTTATCACAGATAATTCTGGTCTTGTCATTTGCTTGGATTGATAAGCAATACTCAACTGATGTTTTAATTGAAGAATTGTATATTCTTGCTGTTGACGTAAAGCTACTTCCTTGGCAAATTCTTCTTTTGCTCGAGTAAATTCTTCCAATGCTTTTCTGCTGGCGTCTTTAATTTTGTTATAGCTTGTTTCCATCGCACTCAATTTGCTTTGTGTCATATCCAATTCATTACGTAATTGTTCATTAATATCAGCATGTTGGGGTGGTGCAGGTTGGGGCATATAGATTTCTTCATTCATCAAAGAGGACTCTAAAAGCTGTGAAGCACGAGTAATATTTTCTGTAGTCTTCACAATGACAGGTACGGCTACGGCCTTGTTTTTGTCGTCTGAATTTCCATAAATATCCATGGCAATATTAGCACCCAATTTTTTGGTGAGATTAACGAGATCGGTGGAATCATTGTCGAAAAAAGAAAGATTGAGAGTTGGGAGTTCTGGTATCAAGGAAAAGTCGAGCGTGGTTGTTGAAGTCGATTTCGTTAAAGAAGAAAACGAAGATGAGGTATTACTCTTATTGATAAAACTATGAGGAGAGTGACTACCAATAGATAAAGGAGGTGAACTAGGCGAAGATTTTGATGAGGTCACGACTTCGGATTTTGAAGGAGTTAATCTGGTATCAGCTAATCGCATTTTGGGAGGTATGTCTACTGAATTGCTGCGAGAGCGTGATGGGGTAGGTGGATCTGTTGTACGGTTATCTAATGGATTTCGTGTACGAGGTTGGGTCTGTATGTAATCAGCTACAAGTTGTGGATCAAATAAACGGCTAGTATGTCGATTGGCTGTGTTTGAGGAAGCTGACTGAATCCCGCTAGGATTAATCCGCGGTTGACGAGCAGTCTATGGATGAAGTTAATATTAGCCCCTTTCGAGCAACTAATTATGTATACCTGAGAAGGAGAGGTCATTGTATTCAAAGGCGAAGGAATAGAAGGTAGCTCCTTAGCGTTGTTTATCGCTTGTTTCTGCTGTTGTCTTTTCCCTCTTTCTTCTCTTCTTTTTTGTTTCTCAGCCCTACGTTTCTCATGACATGGTGTACAATGGATACCCTATTATTTGTTTAAGGTAACATTAAAATTTAAATTTCATATGTGAAAAATTATTTATACCTTGCTTGTTTGGGTAAATACTAAATCGTCGATTTTCTTTTTGCATGATACACATTGAAAACAATCTGCATGGTATGCCTCATCACCTATTTTTATATAAATAATCATATCATAAATATTACATACTGTCTTTACCTGTCATGATGGCCTCATCACGAATCACTTGCTTACAAGCATTACAACAATAAGAACAACTTTCACAAACGGGTCTGCCATTTGTTAATAACAATAAATTTGATTCGCAATCAACGGGTTCTGCACATTTAGCACATATAAAACTTTTTTTTTTTTTCAATGTTTGTTACTAATTATTGTTTTAATTCACAAACAAGTAAGCTTTACCATTTCAAATGAAACAAAGAATCTCCAAAGGCAATGACTGAACCCTCTTCGATGATATTTTCACATCCTGTACATGCCGGTCCGTCCATTCTTTTTATTTTGTATGATAAAAATAAATAAATAAAAAAAGGGAAAAAGAGGAAAGAAGGAAAAAAAGGTTATTATAAAAAAGAGGGGCAAAATGCTAATTGTAACACAGCATTTTAGAGGGAAACACAAACTTATTGTAGGTTTGTGTTCCATACTAAATTTATACCGTAACACACATACTTCTATATTGTCTTCTGATTGCTTCCAGGCCCGTGCCAAATATATAATATATCAATGTCATTTGATGGGTATACTAACTAAACATATTGCAAAGAAGAAGAAAAATCTCAGCAAATGAATGTAGTAATAGAGGACATGTATGAAAAAGATGGTCCATTTAATGATGGATGATTTTCACAGGCTGTTGGGTCTTACACACTCACACACACGCACACACACACACACACACACACACACATACACACACAACTCACACACACACACATAAGCACCCTGCATCCTCTTGTCGTGGTTTAAATAAATTTGTGCAGTTTGACCTTAAAAATACGCACGCACTACAGAAATATAAATTGATTTATTAATATGACTTTAAATCGACCTAACTAAATAGATGGGATATTCATATATATATATAATCTGACATAATGTATGTCATAACTAAAAAAAAAAAAAAAGACAAGTGCATTATGCACGGATATATGTTATTGGTCGATCTACAATGATAAAGGGAAATCATTCATTACAGACGAGAGAAAATATACGGCGTATACGCATGTTTTAAATACCTTCAATAAGCATATAAAAGAAGGGGCGCCTACCAGAGAATAATTATGGCTCTTTATTTTGGTTCAGTTATTTTCCCCCTCTTCCATTGACCATACAGATGTACTATACCATAACGATTTGCATAAATAACAAGGGATTTGCTGAAATGTTGGTTAACTTCTCTTTTACATTCACGTATCTCATCAATAATCATTAAATGAGTTCATATCGCCCTTAAATATATAAGAACGTTCATTTTTCTCCATACAACATGCCCCTATCAGAAATCTATTTTTTTCTTTCTCGTGGTGAACTTCTATTCATCAATCTGATGCGCCATTGGAGACCAACTTTGTAGTATCTATGGTGATGAGTTTATTTTTGAACGACAAAGTCTCCTTTTTTTATTGTGTTTTGAAGATATTTACTTTCCCCTTTTCGTCTCCTTTTTTTATTATATGAAGAACCAATAAACTTCAGAAACTGGTGAGATACTGGAAACTGAAAGCGAACAATAAAAGAACCCGGGTGACCAAGCAAAATGGCAATGGTAGTACCATATTGCCACAGATGGGTTGCACTGTGTTACCGAATTTAAGCTAAATTTCGATCTAACCGCGAGGACCCCAATATGGTCCAGGCAGTCAATTTAATATAGACTTTTGGGACGGATATGAGGGATGAAGCTACCTTAATTTAAAGCCTAATATTGTGCTTTTTATACAATTGTTTATTTTAAGAATAGCATTTGTAGTTTTTGTAAAAAGGTATAGGTTTAAGAAAAGTCGAATTCAAGTTTTATGTTCACAATTCTGAAGATGACTCCGCCACTTTAATTTTTGTGTATGTCCAGACTGTGCATATTGCACGTCTTTGATATCTAAAATTCACTCATTATATTTTTGTTTAAATCAATTTGGCAGAACTTCATTACCGAAAAATAGAACAAAAATAAACTCTTTTTACTATAGTTACCCCGACCTTGTTCAAGTCAGTGTATCTTACCCGGCTCCATATGATGACATGGTCGTATCAGGAGTGCATCTATCTATGCTGATAAGTCAAGCACGGGTAGTTTTCTTGTCTTATCTAAACGAACAATACCATGAACAAATCAAAAAATACATTAGACCTGGATAATACGTCTTGAAACAATTACATTAAACTGACTACAATATAGTACGCTTATTTATTCTTTTATTGTATGTATTAGATCTGTTTCAAACAATACAAAGTACCATCAGACTGTAAATTGACAATAATTGATCAATAACTGATATATTACAATTATGCTACTAAGCATATACGCTCAAATCGTACCCAGCCTGATCAAACGACAACAATGATGCTTTTATACATTATTATAATCCTTTTATACATTATTATATCCTTATCTAATTCACGGCTAATTTTTTAAAGGAATGGTTAAATAATTTAACAAAAGTTATTTTCTCATGCACATATATCAGTTTTTGCAGCTTTTGATAACCGAAGTAATATATATAAAGAATTTACAACTATTATTATATAGATGAGCAGTATTAGAAAAATAACAGTCATCTACCTTCAAATAGTTAATAAAAAAAAAAGAGTGGCTCCTATGCCAATTATCCTATCAAAATGAATCCTTGTGGTCATTATAATGGGAAACAATTATTTATAAATTTCTCAAATGTTACATACCTTAAGTCGCTCTTTTGGAATATAAAGTTTCTGACAGGCAAATACAGATTCTGACAAATCTAATTTTTAATGATGCTCGATGTACTCCATTTGATAAATATAAAAAGCAATTCATGTAAAGAGAAAGGAGAATAGCCTCAAGAGTTTTTAGTTAGTACGAAAGCGCTTCGAAAATCATCTGTTCAGACCTAAGGGCAAATATTTGCCTCTTTATCTCATATCATGTAGCAGCTTGAGAGACTATTATTGAAGATGACATAGAGGCGTGTGTTACAGACAAACTGATGTTAATTCAAAACCTTCCATCATTATGAAGGTTACCCTAACTTTTGCTGTAACTAAATGTTTAACTACTGTTAAGACATCAACCCAACTCTTGGATCTGTAGCTCACGTTTACTTAAAGCGTCCTTTAGATATAAATCACTCGAGCGTTACAAAATGCCTTGGCTTACTGCCCGTCACTGGACTTACTGTCACTTATTAGAAGCAATAGATCTAGGCTTGACTCAACGACCCTAAAACTGTGTTACCAAACATCGAGTATGTACTATCAATATGCTTTCATATACCGATAAAAGTAAATTGCGCCAATCGCATTTCAGTAAACCTACTAAAATCATATCTCTTTTCATTTTGATAGCCCAAGCTTAATCACATTATTGACGAGTATAAAACTTTGAAGTTCTGCTGATAATTTTAAAACTGAGATTCATACAAAACGAAAAGTTCTCAGCTGTGAACCTTATTGGCCTTTCAATCAGCATCATAACACCCTTTTTTTTTAACATGCGTGTAACCTTTAAGAGATCAGGTACATTTTTTTGCAGAAATTCTTCTTCTTCAGTTGACCCAACAAAGTAACTGTGGCGACCATATAAATAGAAACTTGATAACTACAATAAGTATCCGCATAAGATCACGTTTATCTACAAAAAAGGCCGCAAAGTCCCCCTTTTTTGATTCGTATTTTCTTTCTATTTTAAAGTAAAATTCTGCATTGCTATTTGTGATGAACATAAGTCCCCTTAATACATACCACGTTTTTGTGACAGCTACAATTCAAATATGACACAGTTTTATTTATCACTCATGTCTGCCCCTTTTTTAAGATTGTACATTGACCCATGTCGAATACAAAGATTCCGCAAGAGATCTTGCGTCATATAATCAGTTATTTAGACGATGCTGATTTTGGCAGTGTATTGTTCGTCTGTAGAGATTGGTACAAGGCATCACTTTCTGCATACTTTCGGAAAGCTTTCATTAGCGAAGAGACGGTTAATGTATACCAACCTTGGACGCATGCTGAATTTACACAAGAACTAAAAATGACGACACCGCATAGAGATTGCACGAATTTCCTAGTTGAACAAGACTTTTTATGTATGCTATCGCGGTTCCCAAGGTTAAAAAAACTTGATCTTTCTTCAAGTCGAAATTATAAAACATATATGCAAGTGCTAGCTGAAAGAGTTGACGCGAATTTGTATTTACAGTTCATTGAAGAGATCAAAGCTGTTCCTGATAATATGTACCTTCATCATTACTATTTTGCTGCCTGTTATAACTTCCGTCATTCTCTTCGGACACTTGAAATATATGCAATTGATTACGCGACAGAATCTGATGGACCCAAAAGTTTCACTTACTATTTATCCCATTTTACCCAACTTACAAACTTAACCGTGACGAATCGCTATTTATCTGATATAACTTTGTTTGACATATTACTCTATTGTGACAACTTGACAAGCCTAAATTATGATAACCAGTGTCCAGTTCCTTTGCATGCCAAAAACCAACTGGGCACTACGAATAATGTAAACCTAAAAAAATTGACATTAGCTATCTACTCTGATGCAACCCCATATCTCGATTATATCCGATCCAATTATTGTTTACAATCCTTGACTCTGGTCATTAGCGGAGACATATTCCAGTGGTTTAAAGATTTTCACTCATTTGCTGGATCACTTCTAAAATTCAAAAATTTAACCATTAAGAAGAAAGAACGGTTTTTACATGATATGTTTCCATCACAAACAAACGCATTTTACAAATTTTTGACGACATTGAAAGGGAAGAGTGACTTGCTATTCAATGCTACTTTCAAGTCTTGCCCAAATGACATGGAGGACATCATAAGTATTTGTAATTCTCAGCTCAATTTTGTGTATCATACATCCCATGACAATCCTTATGACTTTGTAGACACGCATAAAATCGTGAAGTCTATCAAGTTTTATGCAGCAACAGCAGTATTTCCTTTTGGTTTATTGAAATACATGAAGATCTTTGGAGATATCCAGAAAGCGACTATAATTGTGGATCATGGGAGTATAGACTTTACGAGTACCGCCATACGTCTAAACAGATTCCACATTTCGGATATAACATTTTATAGGCTACACCAGCACTCGCCCCATGTGCAATACATGGAGATATCCGGCAGTAAATATGGTGGTAGGCTGAAAAAGTTCTGCTTTGACATGCGTGATTTCAAAAAATTACAGGTTTTTACCTTTGACTTAAACCAAATTGACACAACGGCCGAATTTACCTTTATCAAGCTTGACCTTTGTTCCAAATCTCGTTACTTCAGAATATTTAAATCTGGCGGAAAATACTACACTCAAATGGTCTCCGAATCTTATGTATCGCAATTTTGTCGATACTCCTTTACTTGTATCTTTATGTTTTCTAATAGCTCCGTAAAAATTCATTTTAGAGATTAAATAAAAACTTAAACATACAGCTTTCTTTCTTGAAGCACTACGATTTATGCAGCAATCGGTGTTTAAACTATTTTTCAGGGTTCGACAGCTGTCAACCCAAATTGTGTTTTATTTTTCTTTTTTTCCCAACCCCCCACCCCATAATTCGCCAATGTCAGAACAAGATCATTTCTTAAGCACCACACCTGTCGATGTTGCCATTAAAGCACTTCAAGTTCAAGTTGAACAGTTAAAGAGAATCCTAAACAAGACTGGTACAAAGAAATATACATAAATGTAAAAGAATTTTTATTAACACTTTATATGTTTTTGAAAAACAAGATGAAGTTTCCCCTGTCATTGAAGATAACAGCCAAGAATTAAAGCAAGAAATCAAGAGATTACAGACTCTCAACGATAAAGCCGAATACCGCATTAAAATGTTATTACGTACCTTGGAAGAAAAAGAGCAGAAATAAATAAAAGATAGTTAAACTGCTCTTTCAGTGCAAATAAGAGTTTTTAATCATAATTGTATCAAACAAGAAAAAATGCGAATTATTTATTAGATGAAATGGTATTATGATTTGTTTTTTAACGGTAACGACGGAGAGAAAGAGTGTTACGACGCTTCCAGGTGGCACGACGACCAGAGCCCTTAGTGTTGTTGAAACGATGACCCTTACCGTGACCACGAGACTTACGACCGATAGCAGTAAGACCACGAGCTTCACGACGCTTGTGAACAGGGTTGGCGATCCAGTTAATGTGAGCATCACGACGAATGGCCTTATGAGAAGGATCGACAAGGATGACTTCAAAGTACTTGTAAGTAGCATCTTGGTTGACCCAGTAAGAGTTCAACACACGGAGGTTGGCACACTTGCGACCAATACGTTCCTCAGCGGTGGAACGGAGAGAACGTTGGTACTTGAGTTGGTTCACACCCTCATTGACGGGCTTACCAAAGGTAGCACCCTTGTGAACAGGTCTCTTACGACCACCACGACGAACACGGATACGGTAGATAACGAAACCTTGCTTGGCCTTGTAACCTAAACGACGGGCCTTATCAGGGCGAGAAGGACGAGAAGCACGATGGATAACGCTTAATTGTCTACAAATTTAAAAAAAAACCAAAAAAGAAATTTTTCCTGCATGAGTCTCAGAGTACAATCATTCATCGGATGAATTTATTAAACTCTTCTAAATTTCAATTTCTTGAAAAATAGAAGGCGTATTCAAGCCTAAATAGAATCAGAGGATTCTGTGTACCTGAATTCCCAACATCTTACACGAAGTAAGAAACGAGAGACATCGGATTGTTTCTTTCTGGAAAGCTCTTCAAGATATTTATAAGCTTTTTTTTTATTATTTGGCGTTAGTATCATTTCACATTTCAATTCTTATGCAATGTTGTTTTTTCAATGGATGGATTATTGTTATTGTTATATTTACCACCCATGTTTGATGTATGTGTTTACAGTTATAAAAAATATAAAAGAAAGGGTACGTGAGTTTGTGAAAACATCAGTTATAATAACAAATGGACTGTCCGGCAACGGTCCGGCAAATATCTGGAATTGAAATTAAAGCAAACACACACGCATTAAAAAACAAGCAGCTTTTATTAGTGTGTAACAAAAGAGCATTACTTTTGTTTGCTATGTCTGTGTAGGATTGAAAAGCGTATTGTCTTGAAAAAATAACACCAAAACATATGAGTGTGTGATGCTACTGCCTTCAATAATTTCAGAATTTATCAAATCCATACAGTGTGTAAACATGATATGGAAAACACTGACTTGATTTGGTAAAGCATCGGCACATTGAAGCTTGAGAATAACGAAAGGTAATGATGATGCATCACAATTTGGGGTGCTGAATAAAACCGGGTTTATAGACTTAATAGTAGCAATTTAATTTACTAACTGCTGCAGCTAGATAGGTGAATACTGAATAGTGCTAATCAAATACCACAAACAAGGTTGACGTGATATGATTCTTTTGTTTGTTTGTTTACCGTACCTTTTTTTTTAAAGTTTTTATTTACTGCCTAAAAATCATTCGGGGGGCCGAACAAAGTTGGGTCCAATGATTGACTTTAGCCCAAATGGAATACTATATTTGGTCATAAATTTAGACAAGTGGGTAAATTCATATATTCATTGTTTGGGAAGACAAAAAATGACAAGTGGCCTTCAAACTTGCATTAGGAAAATGATGCTTCTACGTGTCAACAATGTTTATGCATCAGAAGCACTAGACCAATCTATCTATACTGTTTGAAAATATAAGTTTTTCTTAAATAGACGATACTTTTTCAAATAAAGAGTGGACGATCGGGATCAACATTATATTTTGGTATTTCGCTAAAGGTAATTGGTTCAAGTGGTACTTTACGTATTAAAACGTTGCCCTGAGTAGCGTTTCAAAATAAGGGGGTGCAAGGTCGTACACATGCCATTTCCATTTTAAGCAATTTTATTTATTATTAAAAAAATAAAAAATTATTATAGGTGTATGTGTGTGTGTGTGTGTGTGTGTGTGTGTGTGTGTGTGTGTGTGTGTGTGTGTGTGTGTGCGTGTGTGTGTGTGCGTGTTTGTGTAGAAAGTACATGATAAAAAGAAAAGATTAAGTAAATATTTGTGTATTAGTGAATTACTTTAATCCTCTGATGATTCAGGCTTATTGTGTTGAATTTGAGTGGATTCTTTAATGGCCATCAATTGCTTTGCACGGAAAGTCTCATAATGAATCATGGCGGTAGTCTCAATCAAGTCTTGTAAGTGAGTTCTTGTCAAGAAATTACGCAAATGAATAAATTCACAATGGTTGGGATCTTCCACATTAATAGCTCCCCAACGTGTCTTTCTTCCACGCACTGCTTTACCGTCAATCACCACATTTCTCTCGGAACCCACAATGGCAAAAGGAACAAGCTCAAAAATGGTTTCGTTCAATGCTTTTTCTTGTTCCTCATCCTCTTCACTTTCATAAGGGTATAATCTGATATTGTGGAACGCAAGCTCAGCCTTGATCTATTAGAGAATAAGGTAAGTAACACGCTATTTATATTAAACACGAGGATAATCTTTACTCTTTGCTTAAAAGCGTCACGTTCTTCAGTAGTGAGCGAGTCGGATTTGGCAATGACAGGTACGACATTGACAACTTCAGAAAGCTTCTTGAGTACAACAATATCAATGGGCTTAAGACTATATAAACGCAAAGCGAATTGAGTCCTTTGTTGTTGTTGTTGATAAATGCATAACTTACGAGTGACCAGAAGGTGTGATAAAGAAGAGACAACAATGAATACGTGTGTCAATGATATAACGTTCACGTCTTGCGGTTAATTCTTTACGGAGATACGCAGAATGTTGATCCTTGATGTATTTAATAATAGGCTCCCAACTTTTTAGGAGCAAAAAAAAAAAAATTAATATTAATTAAGGCTTAATTTTTGTTTTTACTTACCAGTTGTCATTGTTGACTTGATCGCCATAACCAGGTGTATCCACAATATTCAAGCTCAAACGCACACCATTTTCCTCGATAGCTGTGTATTGTTAGTAAGGAAATATGCGATTTATCAAGTAAGACTCACTGTGAGCGACGGCTTCGATTTCTGTGGTTTGACGGGTGGTCTCAGAAGCGTCTAAACGACCTTTGCTGTCAATCAAGTGAGAGGCAAAGATGGTGTTGACCAATGTTGATTTACCAAGGCCGGATTGACCTACAACCATGACGTTGAATTGGAAACCCTTTTTCAGCAACTTTTTCTCGATCTGCTGGGTGATGGTGTCGAAACCAACATAGCTGTTCAAGAGAGTAGTCTATGAGAAGGTAAGGTTAGTCAAATATAAGGGGGTTAAGTGGGGATGAAAGGCTCACCTGGTGAGGAGAGAGGTTGACGTTTTGCTCTGAAGTAGGGGTTGACATTGTTGATGTGGACATGGTGTTAAATGAAAAAGATGAATATAAGTGTTGCTGGGTGGGGATTAATAGATGGGGAGGTGTTACAAAATAAGACGAATCGCACGTGGGATGATAAAAGTCAACACCTGTCTTTATACCATAACGAGGAATAAGGTAAAATGACCCCGCCACCCTCAGACAAAAAGATATCAACCCTCAAAAGTGTCTGTGTCAATGATGAAATAAAAAAAAAATTCGGAAATAAGAAAAATAAGCAGTGTGATTACAACTAAAGTCACAATGAATACATGTCGGAAGGAGGCTTCCGCTTTTCTGTTATGGACTGACTCTAATTCGGCCATGTCATTTAATATCATGTATATATAAAAAAAAAAGAAGGGAGAAAATACGCCCAATAATTGATATATCCTTTTCTATACATTAAGGTTTGGTTCATCCTCTCATCGTAGTAATTACCTTTCCCCCCCCCCCTCTCTTTCTTACGATAAACACAAACAAAAAACATACAAACGAACAACCCTGGACTTCTCATTGTACGCCAATCCATCTCTTCTCGTGCATGAAAAAGGATTAAAGTTTTTGGCATAGCAAAATTAAATAAATTAACTATGACACACGGCCTTTTTTTTTTAGTCTAAAAAAAAAAAAAAAAAAAAAAATCATCAGAAGGAAGACTCCCCTTATCTGCTCCCTTGTGTATATTGAGACAGAAATTACATTTTTTAAACATTTAAGAAAAAAATACGCCATTAATCAATGTAAGAAACAGTAAAAAAAGGGGTGTCCAAAAGAGAAAAAAGGTTAATATTTTTTCTTCTGTTTATAAAAGACCCTTTATGTACGCATGTTGCAAAAAAAAACACCAAAATAGATGGGGGAGGTCAAAGGAGAAAATGAGGAGAGAAATAGAATAGAATAAAACTCAAAAAACTTGAACGCCAAAAATTTCTCATATAATCCCCTTGGCAGCGCGCTGTATTAGTTACTACAAGTTTTTTTTTTTTTTTTTTTTTTTTTTTTTGAGGAGATGCCAATCGATTCGATTGAATTTGATAATCATCAAAAAAAAAAAAAAGAGGAGTGGTGTAGATGAACTACATCGAACCATGGACTACTTCTTTTTTCAGGGGTTGTCCTGCTGCTACTGATGATGTTATTTCACCATCAGCAGTAGTAGCAGTGGCAGTAGTAGTGGCAAAAAATACTATTTTATTTCCATAGCAACCGCAAACATCATAATGGCGAAGAAGGAAAGTCCGAACTTTTTTTTTTTTTTTTTTTTTTTTTACCAATGCGTTAATACTATTCTTAGTAGTACCAATGACAAGGAGAAACATTTTTTTTTTTTTGTGCACGGTGATGAGAAGTCGGGACAGATCCGTGAAGAGTGCCTCTGTTTATCGGTTGATTAGAAAAGGGAGGAGTGATTTATTCGGAGTTGTTCAGTCTTACCAC